>NW_027020025.1:894739-973524 GCF_013076305.1 Rhopilema esculentum | reverse complement strand
GATTGATTCATGTAGATAGATATGACAGAATGGAGTGTGAAATTTGAAATTTGGACACCCACATTTTTGTACCCTTCCACAGGAAGCAAAAAACAAATGGCTTTTGGGTTCTGTAGTGCAATAGTGGCACGGGTCCCCTTTTTCTCAAAGGTAGAGAAATGTCTACAGCCAAGTTTTTCACAATTTTGAACTGAATCTCGATTTTTGTAAAATTTATCTTTCCTGTGGACACCCACATTTTTTGTATCCTTCCACAGGAAGCAAAAACTTCGAACTGAATCTCGATTTTTAGTAAAATTTATCTTTCCTGTGGACACCCACATTTTTCGTACCCTCTCACAGAAAGCAACAAACAAATGGCTTTTTGCCTCTGTAGTGCAATAGTGATTTCGAAATGAATCTCGATTTTTGTAAAATTTATCTTTCCTGTGGACACTTACATTTTTCGTAACCTCTCACAGAAAGCAAAAAACAAATGCCTTTTTGCCTATGTAGTGCAATAGTGACAAAAGGAAAAGAATATACATTTTGTACAAAACGATGAAAACAGATAATTTTTGATGAAATTTCTGTTTACGTGTTAGAATGTTTTGTGATATTGCAAATGTCTCTCAATATTTGTTTCCTTCCTTGTTCACCTATATTAAAGAAATTATCGATTTCCAAATAGACTTCCATCTTGTATTCCTGTTAGAAAAGAGATGATAGCATTACAGAAAAGTTTATTCTTAATGTTCGAATCATATTTTATCAAAGTGCGAAATTATTTACTCAATAGTATCATAACTGTACAATTCCTCAGTATTCTTTGCAATGAGCTCCTTTTGATATTTATTAGGCTATAGGTTTACTTGAAGCTTTCTACATAGCTTTCTACAACACCCTTCTACATAGTTGCTGCCTTCCAATGTAGCATAAATTTTGCTGATTTTCAACATAATTTATTGGTGCAGTAAGAGAATACTCATTTCTTTCATTAACTTTTCTATGTAATATATGATATAAATGTCACAGTCATACGGCTGATGTTGCAAAGGTACCTAATAGAATATGGATTGCAAAATATAAATGACTTCGTAAGCTGATATTAATTTTACATATTTGTTTGTAACTTAAATTCATAGGAATACTATTTGCAGGTTTGATGATTCCTGTACAGTCGACTCTATTTACTCCGCACTAGAGTAGTTCGTTCTTTTGCTAATTCTAACTAATAGTCAAACTGTCACGTCCCCTCAAAATCTATCAAATAACCTCTATTTTTCAAACCTATATTATTCGAACTTGTTGTTATTTGACCAACTTTGTCTCCGTTCCCTGAGGTAAATAGTCCTTCTTTTTCGAATACTCTACTAATTTTAAGAAATAAGCTTGGGATATAGACAAAAGCATTATTGTAATAGGAATATGAGATGAAATCTTGCAAGTCTTGGCCTGCCTCTTGTCGAACTCTGAAAGGCTAACAGCTTAGCCTATTTTTGTGTTGCATTTCCCCTATACAGACAGTTGAAATAACATAGAGTCGACGGTAATTATGGAAAATTTGAAACTATATAGAGGCGTCACCTTTGATCTAACCCTTCGAAACGGCATTTTAGAGCTCTGTTCCTTGTCAAATTTGGAAAAAAGCTCTTGATTCTTAACATTAGAATAAATATAAATGGTGTTTAATACAAGATGTGTGTTCCCAATATTATACTTTCTATAGACTTTCTAAACACATACTGAAACAAAAAAATGTACGCAAAATTGTACCTTATAACACAAGGAAAGATGACAAGATCATACTCTAGAATATTGTCTCTCGGAAAGACGGTTTCGGGCTGCTGCAAAGCACTGTTGCTGTGCAGTATTTTGACAGATGCCTCAGTAGTCGAAGCAAAAAAACAGTAGAAAGCAAATGATTGTAAACAAGGTTCCCAATTTTAACCAGCTTACACAAGCTCGTTTGTTAAAGCAGCAAATTTTCATTGTCAATATTGTAAGGAAATATGGGTCGTAGAAATTGCAAAGTGCATTATCAGAAGTCTACTTGAAAAAGTAAATATGTTGCTGAAATTCAACTTCAGTAATGAAATGTTAATTGCTAAACTTAGAGGTATAGGAAAGAGCGAAGAGGGAACCTGCCTAGCTATATCAGGAAAATGGTGTCGTATTGTGTTAATGTCCCTCTCTATCTGCTCTTTTACCAGCAGGCCCAGGCAACAAACAAATTCTCCTCTTTCCTCCCAAGACGGCTGCAAGCTGAATGATATCTGAGCCCACAATTTCTGCAGCTCACCCATTCTTGGCGCTCTTTAACGACAGCAATGCAGCCAAGTCTTTTCAATGCTGCACACATGTTCTCTTGGCTTGCAGCTGGAACCTCAAATGCCATCTTCCTCTTCCCTATAATTTTTGATAAACATATATATGTCACATTGTTATCTACAATTAAATGTCACGCAAACAAATTTTAAATCCTTGGGAGAATAAAATAGTATTTTTTCTAACTATTTTCTGGAATATTATACCCTATACTTTAATTGTACCTCTTGCTTATATCTTATTCTTTAAATGTAAAGTAAAGCCCGACATAAACTACTAATCTTTACCTGATTTCTGAATAAACAGAACATAGTGATTTGAGAAGAGTGAGCTTGCTGTTGACATGAACATAAGATTGACTGGGTTGAGTAGGTCTTGACACGCACAAAGATACCGGAGCCATCAATCCGTGATAAAATGGATGGTTGCAATAAAGATTTACCCCGCGAAACAATGCTGTTGCAAGGTATCGTTCTTGAAGAAGACCTTAATGATAAACACTGGCATAGACGCAAAGACTAGAATGGTTTTTTGAAGAAGAGTCAAACATTATTCCATTAAAGGTCTGTTATGGAGCACAAGGAGAAGATTCAATGTTGATTTCTCAATTGACTGTAGGAGAAAAACTGTAGACGCTATGCATAAGATAAACTGTAGGAGATTTAATGTTGATTTCTCAATTGATAACAATTTTTGAAGGGTTAAATCTACAAAAATAGCAGGGACCAATGGTTCTCTAATTGTGCAACCAAAGCAAAATCATATAAATTAATAATGGTAATCTTCTTACCTGCATAGGCATCCTTTTTAGATAGCTCTGTAATCTCGCTAATGACAGCAAACCTGATTATGTTGGTCACACTGGTACTTTCCATGACAGGTCTTTTTTCAAAAACTTCCTGCGTTGACATTACATACAGCATCTCGTCAGCATAATCTTTTGTGATGTAATGAGACCTGTACTAAATATAAAAAAACATAGGCCATGAAATCAGCGAGTTTCAAAATATTTTGGTATCATAAAACCTGCCAAACAACAGAATGACAAAACCTGCCAAACAAGTATCGACAATGAAATGAGGAGAAAGCAAAGGTGAATACATATATTGAAAGACGCTTAAAAATCAGACTCCCAGATTCTATTTATTTAATCTTGCATATTTAATCGCAAAGATGCCAAAAGATAGTGCAACATTTCATTACAAAAGTTCTACACGAAAAACAACATACAAAACATATTTCCAATCTAAGCAGCAAAGACTGTACCTCTTCTATATAATGATCTATATGACCAATGGCACCAGTTATGGACAAAATTGGTGTAACTGCCTCTGTGCCAAACAGCAACTTTCCCACAGAATTAATAAGGCAGTCTCCAATACCTGTTGCCAAAACAGGAATCGTACCCTTTAGGGTAATCCATACTATTTGCACATCTAAACAGGAAGAGGGTACTTAGTTTAGTCAGATTTACTTTGCGTACATTGGAAACAAGCAATGTTTGCAAAGGCCTTGTGTAAACAGGTTCTTCCAAAAGATGGTTATCAACTGTGTGCTTTTATGATAAAAGTCAAATTAGATTTCAAATGAGAGAAGAATAAGAAAATACAAGGTAAAACGTAGTAACCACTGGTAATTTTCGTTGCAAAGGGCCCCAGACTCTGTTTTCCGTGCATTTGCAATCATTTTGTGGTGACCATTTTCTGGCATTGAAAATTCTTTAAACAAAAGACTTAATTTTAGAGTTCAACTATACTTATCATGTGACAAAGAACAGTGTGGTTGGTGAATATTTCTTTTTCAAAGTTAGCACAATAAACATTACTTTGTTGCTCTAAGTTAAGTAGATCATTTCTTTCCATAATGCTACAAAGGTTGTTGAACAGCTTTATCAATAAGGTACTCACAGATGGACGGTGATTTACAAACCTCTTATCAATTGTAGCAACTTCTCTGGGCAAAGTAGGAATTTATCTTCTCTTTAGCTAAAAAATGTTTCCTCCTCTTCCTTGTTCTTTCATTGCCTTTCTTTCCATTGATTGAACTCTCGCCTTGTTGTTCTTATCAGAGCAATCCAGCATAAATACCCCAATGCCAATGCAATACTGTTTTAGTACCTCACTGATACCATATGCTCCTTTATTAAAATCTAATACCGCAGCATTGCCACCTATCTCAAGAGCTCTTAACAAAAACTCTCTTTGGACATTTAAGCCAAATCATATTGTTCAAAGACTCAATTGCATTCTGAGTCTGCCCGTTGAGACACTTTGACAACAGCTCATCTCTGCTTAGATCCTCAAAAATTGGTTTAATAATGTCGTGAATCCACTTTGGTAAATTGATTTTTGCTTTCTGTTTCTTTGCATCCTTGGCTGATTGATGTTTCCCCCATTTGTACCAGCTCTTATCTCCAGTAGGGCAGAATCTATGGCGGTATTCTTCATCAGCAAAGTCTGTACAATGCCATAGTATAGCTCCTACAGCTTTCTTCATGTGGTAAAGCTCTCCCCTGTGCTCACGAATAGCCATTCCATAGAAATTTTGCATGGAGTTGATGATTTTATGAGTCAGCTTTTCTCTTCCTGAAAGAAATGGTTTTGTTTTCTTAAAGACCTCCATAATATTTTGAAGTCTGGTGCCAAGGCGTTTTTGTACATGCCCATCACATTCCATTTTATAAACTTGCACACTGTAATCTTTGTATGGATTTGACTGGAACACTTCTTTAAATGTAGATGAATCACCATCTCCTAAAATTTCTTCATAAATCAATGAGTGTTTGTCCACTGATGTAGAAAATATTCCCATTGCACCTACAGCTTCTATTGCTCCTGAGGATTTGAAATGATTTGCTTGCAATTGTGGTTTTCTTTCCATTTCAAGTAAAGTGGACTATCTTTCCTCTGTTCCCATAGTGCACAGCCCTTGCAATACTTTGATAGAACTTTGAAGTCAATGCATTTTCCTTCAGCAACAACACCCACAGAATTGTGTCCTATCTTTTGCCAGGTACCGACCAATGAGCACGGTGTTAGTCCTATTCTTCCATCATTGATCTTTTCTTTACATTTTGAAAACACTTCTTCACCTGCTTTTTTCTTGCTCTCTTGTGCTGCTGTTTCATAGGTCTCATACAATGAATCATTTATTCTGACAAAAGCCCCAACTGAAAATGACTGCATGTTCATAATCCTGCTGAAATTTTGAATGGCTTTGTGGCCACATCCAATTTCAAGAAATGCAACAAATGTTCGGACATTAATTTCAGACATCTGACGTCCTTAAGAGCCTCTGCCAGCTTGATAGAACTGTTTTGAAGGGGAAAATGCATATTTGTAAGTACATTGAGAGCAATGTACCTGCAAGGTGGACTGAAAACCCATTCGTAGGTTAAAAACATTTTCCATGTCAATGTTAGAACTCTTACATGGTGGACAGCAACCTATCATTGTAATCAGGTCCTTTAAAACTTAAAACTTTATGATTTAGTTATAATCATCATTTTTTTCTGCCTGACATTCCAAGCTATGCTGCAACTTTTTACTATACAAACTACGAACAGTTTTCTCCATCTCTCCAGCTTCTTGCTGAGCAGGCCTATTTTTCTTTAAGGGTGGAGAATCAGGACTGTTTTCTTCATTGCTTTCATGAGTCTCCTCTCTTGCATTAATCGATAAAGATTTTTGCTTGTTTCAAACATTAATTACTCTTCCTTTTTGTTTTTTTGGTGTGATCTGTTTCGTTTGTTTCCCATTTTCAAGTTGCCCCTAAGCCGTTGCTGTGCGGTTTCTAAGGGACAGAATCACAACCACCACCTAGAAATAGGTAAAATTCACACCTCTAGAGGCTGCGAAGCAACATATCAGTGTTGGTAGTGCATTCTCCAATCATCAAATGTTCTAAAAGTTATAGAATAAAAAATTGTCTAATACATTTTTACATTTTTAAAAATACATTTTTTTCGTATAAAGCCACCTTTTTATTATCTTAGTTTTTAAGATTAAATCGATAGAGTTAGTTGGTAGTTAATCAAAAGAAGACCGGATTTACCTGCTTATTTCCAAGAGGATACTTAAAAATGAAAAATTCTGAAAGGGTATAAAAAGAAATTTGAAATTTAGGTGCGTTTTCTAGTTATAACAAGAAATCCCTGTTTATTAGCAATGAAAACATATTATACAAAATTTTGTAGCTTCATTTTACATTGTACATTCATTTTACATTTGACATATAACATGTATTTTCATAACAACTTGCATTTCATGAAAGTATACGGTAAATTTTTGATGACACTTTATGATGGTGATCTGTAACTCAACTTTTGATGCCATCATAAACTCAACTTTTGATGCTCTTTTCAACGCTTCATTGCGTCTGTTAAAATGAATGAGATCAAAACTAAAATCTTTAAGGTTTTCCAGTCATCACCCGACCTCGAAAGAGGGGTATATTTTCCTCTTTGTGGATGCAATAAGCGATGAACTAAAAATAAACAACAAGATGGAAATATTTATTCAATACTTTGTTAAGGCAGGGTGGCATTATTTGCCCAAATTAGGTACTGAAATTTCCAGGTATGTGAAACACTGAAAAGGATAAAAATTGGCAATCAAAGCATCAGCGAGGCAGCTTTTTGGAATCAATAATCAGCTGGAATTCAAATTGTTAATGGAAACCATTCGCAGAACATTCAAAGCCATTATTAGCGCAAAAATAATATAAAATTTGAGTTGGACAATACAAGTCTTTCTCACCTCCAAAATCAGAATATTTGTGTTCAGGGTAGTCCTGTCCGAAAAAGATAGGTTGGCATACTTTGAAAGCTTGCAGTTTCACGTACAGCGTAGTCTCCTAAAACATCTTCCCAGAGGAGTGCTGTTATGGTCAGAGGTAGTCGTATGAAAAAAGTCACAAAGCCAGGAAGCCACAAAGAGTTCCCAAAATCTCTGGGAAAGAATATCCTCCCTTTTGTAATATCTGCTAAATATTTCTAGGATAAAATTAATTTATTTTAAAAAACATTTTCCAAAGGAATGGATGTTCCTGCTTGTAAAAGGCACTTAATTATTTCACAAAAGAGCAGAGGCACATTTTTTTCAATCTGACAACTAACTGTTCAAGATACAAGGGTTTTGATAAAAGACAAATTAACTGTGAAGCTATCAATTAACATCTTTATGGGGGACATTTATTTGTAAGTACATTGGCATTGACATTCCAATTAACGAATTGCATTGACATTCTTTCAATATTCATCACAATTCATTATTATTTTGTATCTATGTAGACCGCTTTAAGTTTATATAATTTGAATGGGACAGATTTTGCCTAAAAACTATGTTAGTTATTAGTAATGAACATTAGTTAGTTACCAAGATTCCTTTTTTGATTTCTCTACAAAAAATTGGCAATTCCCTCTTTGACCAAAAAGTGGACAAGCTAAAATTTCAAGAGGTAAATGTTGGATAATTCTCACATTTATTTAACTGCTTATTAAAGTTTCTGTAAATATCTAAATTATGTAAATTGTTGCGCTGCTTTCTTTGGGAGCCAGGAATAAAAATTTGCCTCAGATACAAAAAAGCTACACTCATTTCATTGATCGTAATTTTGATTGTTAACCTAGAGTTTGATTTTAACATAAAAAAGCACGAGAAAATGAGTGAAACATGTGAGGTCAAAACTATATTCAGTTAGCCTTAATTTATTGAATGACATATATTTACATCAACCAATTCTAGCATAGAGGTTTAGTGAGAATTCAAAGAATGCTTACCTAGACAGTGTTTAGGCTTTCAAATAGCAAAAGCACTCCTACCCAGTTGCATCCACTTCCAAATCTCCCAGACAATAGCTATGATGAAGCCAAATTTTTCACAACATTGGTCACCCAAGAAAACATCAAGAAACCTGAAGAATTGCTGCAATAACAATTACTAATCAAAAAAAGACCAATTGTTCCCTAGATTATAAGACAAGATTAAAATTAATTTGCCGAAAAGTTCTTTTTTTATTACATTATTTTTATATGACAAACAAATACGAATAAAGAATGTCAATCAAATGTGAAATATTTGTCCCTTCTTGTTTTAACCAACACATGTTTAATGGTGACACAAAGGTGCTCTCTATCATCAGGTATGTTTTCACACATAGGTGCAAATCTTCAAATCTTCAATCGTTAACTCCTTAAGCCTATACAACCAATCTGGAGTAAAAAAAATTGGAACATCATCAGTTGTGATCACGTAAGCCAAATTTGCTCTACTTTCATTAACTTTGTCAAACTGAAGAACAGGAAAGTCTTCATGGATTCATCTTTTCTCAATTCTTAAAACTAATTTCAGATGCTAGATAGCAAAAAAATAACAATTTACAAACAATGAACCTAAATATCTTTCTTTTCTATGTTCCCTTTTATTAACTCCTGACTTCTTTCTTATTTGAAAAGTTCTCTTTTCATCATCTGAACAAAAAAATGTAAACATGCATTTGATAGCAATTACCTCAATTAAGTGCCATACTATGAACAGTATACAGAACGATGAAGGCAATTGCCATCACCAGCAACACGTATACACCTGTGGTAGCAACCTCCAATGGAATCAAATGACGAATGACCTGGTTGAAAAATATACATGCAGTGATTTATTTGTATAGATCAACCAAATTAAATAGTAGAATTCATTTAAACAAGAAATCAATTAAATTGTTTCATTCAGATTAATCTAAACAAGAAAGTTATCCAGTTGAATGAATTTAAACAAGGATTCCAGTATATTGTTTCAATTGAATCATGCCAATGCTTTCAATTTGAATTCATCGCAACAAGGAATCTTCACTAAAATTTTATCATAATGAAGAATGAAAAATATGTTTCAATTTAAAATCATTCAAAAAGAAAATAGAAAATTTCAATTGAACATCAAAGTTGAAATCTTTACTCACCATTCTTCAATGTTAGATGATCTGACACTATTCTCTTGTATCTCAAGAATATTGTCAGGGCAAATGTTCAAAGCATCTTCCATTTCTTCAAAACTTTTGAGGTGTGACACTGCCTTTAAGAAAGATTCTGCAGTGGCCAGATCTTATGTAATATTGTATACTCAAGTAAAGAATTGAAAACAGAATAGCTTTTAGCATACTTTAATCAATTACAAGATCAGGAACCTAAGAGGGCTTCATAAAAATACTGAAGGTACTCAAAATGTAAACTTACCTGAAAGTCATCCTTAATCTTGCGAATATGTGCAGAAACATTAGAGCCTGTTCTGTTCTCCTTTATTGTTCTGTACTTCATTGAACACCTCACTGGTGTTACCTTTATTCATGCCACCTTCATAGTCTTTTGAGCTTTTGTTCAACTCTCTCTGCATCTCCTCTGCCCCAACTTCACTTTCATCTATACCATCTTCCTGCTCTGATTTCAAAAACTTTTGCAGGAGTCTACAATTTTATCTAGTTCTTCTACTGAAAAGTGTGGTCTTTTGTTGGGGGATTTAAACACTAAGCTTTCAGGCCACCAAGGGAAAATTTCGAAAGGAAAACTTCTTACTCCGAAACATGCATCAGTAGGACTTGGCCTTCATAGTCTGACTGGTCAAAAACAACCGATAACTATACTAGCAAGATTGGGACATTGTATTACCTACAATGCCTGCCAAAAGTCTTGGAACACTTGCTACAATTTACGTTGTGCACGAGCTGCAACATCCCCTCCCCCCTTGTACAATGTTGTGCCACGGAAATATGAATAATCCTACATGTATAAGTGATACATTTTTACATAGCTATGGTTTTCAGCTAGCGAATCAACATTGTATGCGGGGAAGGGGGGCAACACCCTCCTTGTTGACATGGAAATAGAAAGGAACACGCGAATTCACAGAAACCTCAGGGTGTTCCAAGGACTTTTGGCAGGCATTGTATGATGCGGTCAGTGAAATCGAGACTGCCCAGGATGAGTTAGCGGAGCAACACTTAATCAACTAGTCTTAGTTTACCTCTTCAACCTATGGCACAGGGTTCCTAAGTAGGCAATTGATTTCTGTTTTCTGAACCTTTTTGATCATCTGTGTCAAAATTTATTAATGTCTCAAAAATCAAATTTTCAATGAAAAATTTAATCTTTTCAGGTTTCAACAATATTTTGGTTGGATAATTCTGATCGCAATATCTACACAACATCGGATACTGGCCCCAATCACAATACACCCAGTGGCGTAGCTAGCCAAATAGCAGTGGTCATGCCCTCCCCTCAAATTTGAAAAAAGGGTGTGGCCAGATTTTACCACGCCCAAATTTTTAGTTGATCAATGAGTTCCTTTTGGAAATTTTAATTTTAAGGCTTGTGACTTATAAAAAAAATTGATTAACTTTTAGAATGAGCTTTTCTTCAATCACCTTGTTACACCATGAAATGACCTTTAACTTATAGCTGTGACACTGTTCTGGTTTGTTGGTAATTTATACAGACAGAGTTCTGACAATTTCCAAACAGAACTGTACAAAAGACATTAAAAAACATTAGTTTTGTATAGTAGATAAACTAAGCTTAAATCAAAAATTAAGTTGTTCTCCTTTTTTTCAATTTGCAGGCTAAAATACATTTGTAAATTTTAGAGATAAGCTAAAATTTGTAAATGAAGCAATAAATCACATGAAACTGAATGGGAGCTTTTTGGTCATCTTTTCCACAAATAGACTTATTATCAATCTATTGAAGGTATTTTAAAGCCATCACGGTTAACTAACAACCCCAATAGAACTGATAGATGAATTAAACAAATTGGCAAATGAATATGCAATGTAAATATTGATTTGAAATATCGGAAGCTGGAATAATGGATAGGCCTAGTTGCAAAATGTTTTCTGCAAAGTTAAACTTGATAGAAAAATACCTTGCAAAAAAAGTTTAGCTTCACAAAAACATTGATGTTTCCACATATACTTGTGGTAAATATCCACATGATTGGATTGTCCTCACTAAATCTAACAAACAAGGGTTGTAAATGAAATAATTTGATCTTGTAAATTTTCAAATACATCAAAAGTTGTAATAATGAAATAAAACTGTTTAACTAACAAGATCAGTAACATTCTTGACTTGTCTCTGGTCATTTTATTTCAACAGCTATAAGTAGTAAAAAGGTACTTTCAACTACAAGGTCAGTAGAGCTTTGGGTTTGACTTTAATTGTGTGTAAAAACAGTGATATTGCATGTGATAATAAACAAAAAATTGAAGAATAACTTTAAGCAAATTTTGGCATTCCCTATCCATTAACTACAATCTTATTGTCCTAATCATAATATGGTAACAATGCTATTAAAGGGCTTAACAGTTTCTGAACATGCTGCTAAATGTCTGGAAAGTTTAAGCTCTCAAATCTGTTGGTTTGGAAAACAACACTGCTATCTCCTCCATCCATCTCCAGTGAACAGCACCAAGATTTGGCAATCATTAAATTAAGAAGATTCTCTGCAAATGTTCAACTAGTAACAATTGATTACTGAAAAGGCTGAGAGTTTGTTTGGTTGCATAAAATGATCCTGCTCGCTGATTTTATGTCCAAAAATGGCCTTTCGTGCCTGTCACTTCTCCACATAGTGCAACACCATTAAGGCTGAAAAACCCTGTCATTGCCATAAAATGTTCTGGAGATTAACATGAGTCGTGGCTGCTTGGCAATAAGCTTTTGCTTGCATTTTACTTACAGAGAATTACCTCCCAGCTCGTGGATCTAGGCATAGCAGCGCCGCCATCTATGCCTCGCATTCGCGTTCACAAAAAAACACAGGACGGTTCTGATGATTATAATGATGGTCATGCCCTCTCGAAATGGCATAACTAGCCTTTGTTCTCTCTTGCGTCACTCCTATTGTTAGGCATGACCAAACATAGGGAACCAGCGTTATGGGCATGACTAAAACACAGGGTTTGGTCATGCTCATAGTTATGGGCATGACTAAATTGGAAACCCTCTGTTTTAGTCATGCCCGACAATAGAAGAGCACCTTCAGAGGGCTCCATAGGGCTCCAACGGCGAATGGCCTGAGCTATTTCATCAGGAGAATAGGACTTTATTCTTACGAAAAAATAACTTTTTGAAAAATGTTATCTCTGGAAATAGATGGTCATGCCCAGCAAGACAAGCATGGCCGCTAGCTACGCCACTGAATACACCAGGCATAGCATATCAAGAGGACTTCTCTGCAGCAGTTATGAAACGAGAAAATATAAGCATTCCCAATACAAAGCAAAGGTCAATCCAGCTCCCGAAAAAGAACAATAAGTATAAATGGTGTTCAATAAAAGATGTGTGTTCCCAATATTATACCTTCTATAGACTTTCTAAACACATACTGAAACAAAAAAATGTACGCAAAATTGTACCTTATAACACAAGGAAAGATGACAAGATCATACTCTAGAATCTTGTCTCTCGGAAAGTTGGTTTCGGGCTGCTGCAAAGCACTGTTGCTGTGCAGTATTTTGAAAGATGCCTCAGTAGTCGAAACAAAGACTTTAGACTTACCACGAGAGCAAATGATTGTAAACAAGGTTCCCAATTTTAACCAGCTTACACAAGCTCGTTTGTTAAAGCAGCAATTTTTCATTGTCAATATTGTAAGGAAATATGGGTCGTAGAAATTGCAAAGTGCATTATCAAAAGTCTACTTGGAAAAGTAAATATGTTGCTAAAATTCAACTTCAGTAATGAAATGTTAATTGCTAAACTTAGAGGTATAGGAAAGAGCGAAGAGGGAACCTGCCTAGCTATATCAGGAAAATGGTGTCGTATTGCGTTAATGTCCCTCTCTATCTGCTCTTTTACCAGCAGGCCCAGCCAACAAACAAATTCTCCTCTTTCCTCCCAAGACGGCTGCAAGCTGAATGATATCTGAGCCCACAATTTCTGCAGCTCACCCATTTTTGGCGCTCTTTCACGACAGCAATGCAGCCAAGTCTTTTCAATGCTGCACACATGTTCTCTTGGCTTGCAGCTGGAACCTCAAATGCCATCTTCCTCTTCCCTATAATTTTTGATAAACATATATATGTCACACCGTTATCTACAATTAAATGTCATGCAAACAAATTTTAAATCCCTGGGAGAATAAAATGAAATGTTTCTAACTATTTCCTGGAATATTATACCCTATACTTTAATTGTACCTCTTGCTTATATTTTATTCTTTAAATGTAAAGTAAAGCCCGACATAAACTACTAATCTTTACCTGATTTCTGAATCAACAGAACATAGTGATTTGGGAAGAGTGAGCTTGCTGTTGACATGAACATAAGATTGACTGGGTTGAGTAGGTCTCGACACGCACAAAGACACGGAGCCATCAATCCGTGATAAAATGGATGGCTGCAATGAAGATTTATCCCGCGAAACAATGCTGTTGCAAGGTATCGTACTTGAAGAAGACCTAAATGATAAACACTGGCATAGACTCAAAGACTAGAATGGTTTTTTGAAGAAGAATCAAACATTTTTCCATGAAGGGTCTGCTATGGAGCACAAGGAGAAGATTCAATGTTGATTTCTCAATTAACTGTAGGAGATGAACTGTAGACGCCATGCATAAGATAAACTGTAGGAGATTTAATGTTGATTTCTCAATTGATAACAATTTTTGAAGGGTTAAATCTACAAAAATAGCAGGGACCAATGGCTCTCTAATTGTGCTACCAAAGCAAAATCATATAAATTCATAATGGTAATCTTCTTACCTGCATAGGCATCCTTTTTAGATAGCTCTGTAATCTCGCTAATGACAGCAAACCTGATAATGTCGGTCACACTGGTACTTTCCATGACGGGTCCTTTTTCAAAAACTTCCTGCGTTGACATTACATACAGCATCTCGTAAGCACAATTTTTATGATGTAACGAGACCTGTACTAAGTATAAAAAAACATGGGCCATGAAATCAGCGAGTTTCCAAATATTATGGTATTATAAAACCTGCCAAACAACAGAAGGACAAAACCTGCCAAACAAGTATCAACAATGAAATGCGAAGAAAGCAAAGGTGAATACATATATTGAAAGACGCTTAAGAATCAGACTCCCAGATTCTATTTATTTAATCTTCCATATTTAATCGCAAAGATGCCAAAAGATAGTGCAACACTTCATTGCAAAACTTCTACACAAAAAACAACCCAGACGCAGCTTCCTGATGGTCTATGACAGTCTGCGATGGTTTATGACATATCAAAACCGGGTCATCGGGAACCATCTGCGATTATCCGTGATCATCGCAAAAGTCAAAATAATTTGACTTTCCTGACACTTCCCGACGACAATAGTAAAGAGTACAATGGATCAGGAATGTTCTGTCAAAAGCGAGTTCATTTTAACTGAAATTTACAATAAAAATTTCCAAACAATGAACCTAAATATCTTTCTTTTCTATGTTCCCTTTTTTAACTCCCGACTTTTTTTTGTTCTTTGAAAAGTTCTCTTTTCATGATCTGAACAAAAAAATGTAAACATGCATTTTGATAGCATTTACCTCCTAAAGAACATTGTCTATATTCCTGATCCCATATTTCAAGGCTAAATTTTTTAGCCAAGACCAATTGTCCTAAGTGCCATACTATGAACAGTATACAGAACGATGAAGGCAATTGCCATCACCAGCAACACGTATACACCTGTGGTAGCAACCTCCAATGGAATCAAATGACGAATGACCTGGTTGAAAAATATACATGCAGTGATTTATTTGTATAGATCAACCAAATTAAATAGTAGAATTCATTTAAACAAGAAATCAATTAAATTGTTTCATTCAGATTAATCTAAACAAGAAAGTTATCCAGTTGAATGAATTTAAACAAGGATTCCAGTATATTGTTTCAATTGAATCATGCCAATGCTTTCAATTTGAATTCATCGCAACAAGGAATCTTCACTAAAATTTTATCATAATGAAGAATGAAAAATATGTTTCAATTTAAAATCATTCAAAAAGAAAATAGAAAATTTCAATTGAACATCAAAGTTGAAATCTTTACTCACCATTCTTCAATGTTAGATGATCTGACACTATTCTCTTGTATCTCAAGAATATTGTCAGGGCAAATGTTCAAAGCATCTTCCATTTCTTCAAAACTTTTGAGGTGTGACACTGCCTTTAAGAAAGGTTCTGCAGTGGCCAGATCTTATGTAATATTGTATACTCAAGTAAAGAATTGAAAACAGAATAGCTTTTAGCATACTTTAATCAATTACAAGATCAGGAACCTAAGAGGGCTTCATAAAAATACTGAAGGTACTCAAAATGTAAACTTACCTGAAAGTCATCCTTAATCTTGCGAATATGTGCAGAAACATTAGAGCCTGTTCTGTTCTCCTTTATTGTTCTGTACTTCATTGAACACCTCACTGGTGTTACCTTTATTCATGCCACCTTCATAGTCTTTTGAGCTTTTGTTCAACTCTCTCTGCATCTCCTCTGCCCCAACTTCACTTTCATCTATACCATCTTCCTGCTCTGATTTCAAAAACTTTTGCAGGAGTCTACAATTTTATCTAGTTCTTCTACTGAAAAGTGTGGTCTTTTGTTGGGGGATTTAAACACTAAGCTTTCAGGCCACCAAGGGAAAATTTCGAAGGGAAAACTTCTTACTCCGAAACATGCATCAGTAGGACTTGGCCTTCATAGTCTGACTGGTCAAAAACAACCGATAACTATACTAGCAAGATTGGGACATTGTATTACCTATGATGCGGTCAGTGAAATCGAGACTGCCCAGGATGAGTTAGCGGAGCAACACTTAATCAACTAGTCTTAGTTTACCTCTTCAACCTATGGCACAGGGTTCCAAAGTAGGCAATTGATTTCTGTTTTCTGGACCTTTTTGATCATCTGTGTCAAAATTTATTAATGTCTCAAAAATCAAATTTTCAATTAAATATTTAATCTTTTCAGGTTTCAACAATATTTTGGTTGGATAATTCTGATCGCAATATCGACACAACATCGGATACTGGCCCCATTCACAACATCAGATACTGGCCCTAAAAAGAATGCGCTGGAGCAAGTCAATGGCAACTCAAAAGCAGAACCACTGTCATTTGTTGAAGCACAGGCCAGACCAGCTCCTTCCAATGCTGATATGTTATCTGCAAAGCTGCTGCTTTTATGGAAATCTATGCGATATATAAACTCGACCAACAAGACAAACTCTAGGTTTGTAGGTGGATCATACAATTTTTTTTTACAACGGGCTCATAGCAAAGCAACACTGCTGACATACTTGCCTCCGATTTCTACCCCAATTACTGAATACTCAACGATACTCGTAATATTTCATCAATCGAGACAACAGGCAAAGCAATCCAATGTCATACATACACGCACATCAAATTTGACGTTGGAGCTGCTATCAAGGCATTTCATCTGGTGTGGAATAATCCAAAAGCATGATCACATATCGTTATTCACCTCAGCGATTTTTGGAGTCATTGAACGTTTTGTTGAGGATCGCAAGTCAGGGGGTCACCTGAGATAGCGAAGGGCTAGAGGCTCCCCCTTCCTAGTGATAGTAACAGGAGTGCGAGTAATCTTTTATCACGTGACCTGTGCAGAGCCAAATTTTTTCGAATTGGGGTAATACACCTCTTGCCTTTTCAAAGGCTATTCTGCATACTCTACCGTAGGGCCACTGGCAAGCCCGCGTAGCAGTCTTCATTTGGGAGCTGGTCTTCCATTAATCAAAATTTGCATGCTATCAATTTGATACATTACTTTTGTCATGTAGAGGCAGGGTTGGAAGTTGCTTAAAAACATTTGCAAGCCCAGGTTCATTCAGGGTCCTTGGTTGGTTGCAATCTTCCTTGGTGACTAAATATTCACTGCCATATTTTTTCAAGCAAGCATCTGCTACCTCACCATCAGACGAATTATCATTATCTGGAGTATGTTATATATTTCGACTTATGTTTCTCTATAGACCGAAGGAACATTGTCACTGCTGCACTCTTCTCCATTGCCTCTGATGATTTGCTGTGGTTGATTTATCCAGATGCTTTGCAAACCAAAAATCTTTGAGAATCTTTGTCCCAGTTTCCTTTTGACCTACATTCGAAACACATTTTTGACTTCCAAATCTAGCACCTTCTGTCTCAACTGCTAAAACGAAGACAACACCAAGTAAAGATGAATGACCATATCGTTTTTGCCATGTCCCATCTACAGAAACACTGGCTGGAAATATATCAGCCTCGATGTCTAGGTCTTCATGTGAAGGAGACATCTTTTTCATTGCTCTTTTCAAATTTTTGGCAGCTTTCTCTAAGGAATTTTCTACAGCAGTACTCTAGCACTGCTCAATCTTGCTAATTGTGTCAGAGAAAGCATTTTTTGAAACTGGTGGTGGTAAGTTAAATAAAGAGCACAGTTTTTTAAACTTGTTTGTCCATTTTCTGTCTCTAGACCACCTTGAATAAGGCGATTATTCACCTCTGACCTTATACCACCATCTTCAACTTAACTGCTGGTATGAAAAATAGATGAATTCTGACATAAGTAACTTATGTGCACAGTAACATAGTTCTTCATCAAGCCCTTTACGTGCCAAGTCATTTTGGAAAAGCTCCAATTTTTCTTTTGCTGACCTACATGATGCACATACTGCAGCTGTAGTTAAAATTTTCTGCAAATTTTCAATGGTTACCAGTTTGTTACAATATGCTTTAATATATTTGCTGCTGTTGTGGACCTCCTTAGCACTACTTGTTGTTGTTGTTTTGGATTTGTTAATTCTCAGCCCAATAAAGGACAGTTATTATCAATCTTCTCAAAAGAACTGCTCAACTTCTCTGGTGTATAAGAAATTGATGGGCCTAAATCTTCCAAATTTGACTTATGTTCCTGTTCTTGTTTCCGTTTACCACTTAACACTTTTTTCCGTTTTTTTTTTGTAGATGGAATTCTTATTTTTCCCAGGCGCAACAAACTGAAGAATTTCAACTAATTTCAAAAAACGCACAAATGTTATTTCAGCGAATAGTGGAAACTTAAAAGGTAAAGAATGTTTGTCAGTGTCCTCTCGAGGGAGTCGGCAACCTTTTCGACAAGTACTTCATGTTATAGGTACACAAACATAATTAAACTCAATTTAGAAACTTATAAAACCCAAAACGACAAATTTAGCCCTGGAAAGTCGGTTGAAATCATTTCCTTATCAACCACATTTCATGCCTTGCCAGGCAGGTTAGTTATAATGAAACATAATTTTATAGGTAAAGAGATATTTTTTGCAAAATAGATATCGAGAACTTGAAACCTAATACTTGAACTACAATTTTATACCCAGATTTGAAGAAAACTAATTTCTTTAACATATTTTACCTATTCATCGTCCTTAAAAAACCTTCATGTTTCCTACTTTTTTGGGGGGGAGGGTCATTTTTGGTATTTTTTATTAGATTTGCAATTTTTAGTGTAAAGTTGAGTGCAACGTTTTGCTGCAAAACTGTTTTGGAGCTAGCTGGGCCTCTTTTTAAAACTAGATATGGTAGAAGTTATAGTGGCAAAGAGAATCAACCAGAAAATGAGTGTGTTTTGTAATCATATATATTGTTAGAAGCTTTATATTTCTGGAGAAGTAATAACAAGGAAGTTCTGTAAAATTTGTGGAAAATTGTTCAAAATTAATGGCATCACTGGGCCAAGGCAGCCAGAGTTTGTTTTTGACATTTAATGCTCATGCTAGTTGCTCGTTGCCTAAATACACTAGTTTCCTATTTGATGAATTCCTGTTGGCATAATTTTCATTTAAATCGTATGTAAGGAAACTAATGGATCACAGCCTTGACTTGTATAAGTTCTTTGAAACTTAATTCTTGTTTGAGATACATTTGAAAAATTAATCTTTTTTAGGTTCTTAAGAGCAGTTGCTGTTGATCAGATAGATATTTGGGATTCTGGAGTATGATGATGCAAGGTTAATTATCTTTGTCCGTTTTGACGCAATTCCGCTCTAAATGTCATGAAATTGTCGTTGAGTGTTCGACCATTGTCGGCATTTCATGTGACCCAGTGCGTGTGACGTCACAAACAACATGTTTTGATTCCTTGAATGGAAATCACGCATGGACAAGGTAGTTCAGTTCATCTTCTTCAGTTACTATTCGAGGAGATATACGTAGCCTTTGATCCAAGATGCATGAAAATTCGAGGCTAATGAAATGTACGAAGGATATGTGCTGGCTGGTACTACGTTATATAAGGAGGGAATTTATGTTTGGAAGGAATAGGCACTTTTAGCTGCAAGAAGAAATTCTCAATTCTGAAGTCAATCATGCGGACGAATGTAAGAAATAATAAATTCAATATATTATTACTTTGATATACATCCATATAAATCATGAACGTTATTTTATTACTCATCGGTTCACTCGAGTTACAGGAGGGCAGCGGCCTGGGAGTTGAAAATGTTACTAAGTTGTTATCCTGCAAATAGCGAAGCGATCGTACCAGGTGCTTAACCCCTGAAAATCTTTCATGTGATTGAATAAAAAATATGCCGAAAATGAGTGACTTTAATTCAAAATCTTTACTGCCTGTATTGAAGCTAACCAGGATCAAAGATCGAGATTAACTTTTGGGGGGAGGGGGAAGCCCTGATAAATAAGTCAAACAGCAGTCGTATTTAATAAAATATAAGTATTTTACTTAGGTTTCCAGAAAATAATAAATCCTGCCAATATTTTTATTGCTACCATTATTCGATATGTTGGCCCGCCACACACGAGTTCCTGCAAGACGGAGGAAGGGCCTCAAACGCATCGGGAAATGTTCGGTAGCTAACTTTGACGCTCAATAACTCGAAAACTGTGCTGAATATTAAAAAAATAATAATGTACCAGGTATTTTTGCTCGATATGCTTTCATTTGAAAAAGGAAAAGTTGTTCAGCTGTACACTTTTACCTCGCATTTCTCATGGCCAAATATCAAGTATCACTGTTGAATTAAGACATGCAGTATAAATCTACATGGTATATAGATTAACAGCAAATTCTAGAAACTGGAAATGTCGATCAAGGTTTAAATTTAGGGGTCAAGAATTTCATACAGTGAGTTTAGAAAATTTTACATAGTGAAGGCTGTTTGTCAATTTGGTGTGAATACAAGGGAGATATCAATTGTATTCTCATTCATTAAAGGGGAGAGATCGCTTTAATCACTGTTTCACCCATCTGGATAGCCTGTGGCTGTGTCGCACTGCACAACAAATTTGGTTCGAATGGCATGGTATGCACAGGTAAGCCTGGTAAATGCACGAAAAGCTACAGCATGCAAAAACTTGTTTTCAGACCCCAGGCTTCAATATCCTTCTATTATATTTTTGCTTGATATGCTTTCATTTGAGGTCAAGTTAATTTTGCGTGTCAGTTCACCTTTAAGTCTTGCTGGTAACCATTCCAAGGCTGGTTCCAGACTCAAAAGAAAATAAGCATTTCCTGAAAGATTGTTGTTCAGCTTTTCCACAATAGCTGCTTCATAGTTCATGGGAGGTTCAGCTATATTCTCAGCACCTTTTCTCCGCTTTTTTGCTGTAGATGGGCATGTAATAAAGGTTGTAACTTCAACAGGTGAAGGGATGAAAGACTGAGATGATCTACTGGCAGGTGAAGCAGCATCATCTAGGAGTGAGTCATCAGCTTGATTATCAAAATTATCAATATCTGTAAAGAGCTTGCAAATTGGAAGTTTTGACTTCCCCGCACCAGATCTCTTCTCGCCTCTTTGTGCATTTGGTAAACCCATCCTTTAGATTTTTCCACAGCTTTCTTAATGTCTTTTCTAATTCAAAGAGGAAAATAAATGATACAATTGCCACTTGGAAACATGCCAAATTTTAAGATAAATTGAGACAAAATGCCCACAAATTGGAAACGTTTTTATGTTATGCAAATCTTTACAAGTATATGCTACATATGAACGTATCATCCTTTGAGTTCTCTAAGTCATAATGTGCAACAAAGAATTGTAATTCTCCAAAAATCTCAAGTCGTATGTCTTGAGGTGATTTTTATTTAAATAGAAAAATAGGTATCATTTAGCTACTGATCTGCCAGAAGTTTATACGAATATATTGGATTTGGTAATGGGGCTACATCAAAACCACTGTCAAAAGGCTACTTATGTTCATAACGAAAATGATGTTGAAAATTTGTTTTAAACATTTCTATATCAATAGATTCTCTTAAGTGTGTCCTCTGCTTTTGAATATATGGCCTTAATTAATCGCAAAGTTCACTGAATTCCTCCCTGGACATTCTGAAGTTATCCCTCCATTCTTCTTTCACCATCACATTTTCCTTGAAGTTATTCCACCAAACTTGCGTTCTGCCCGGCCTTACCCAGAAACTTTGTGGCTTTCTTTTCCCTTTGCATGTCTTGCTAGTCGTAGGTTTGCCAGTGTGACTGCTTGATAGTATCAGTTCACAAATCCTCTGCAAATTCTGTGCATATAATATTAACTGACGATAGATTAAACCAAGATTTAACTGCAAAGTCCTAATTGAAAGAGCGATGATCTTTTGATTAACTGGAATTTCTACTGATGATGGATGAACACAGTAAAACTTTGTAGAATTTAATAAATCGATAATGCTTTGGCGCCTCTTGGTCTTTGTTATGTTAGCAATTTTGAAATGGCCTCACTTTGGATAAAAAGCTAGCCTCTATGAGAATCTGGTATGAAATCGTACTGTTTTTAGGTGTTTACAATAAAACGTTTTGTACCGTTTTCATTTTGTACCATAAACGATTCCATTTCAGTGTAACAGAAGGCCAAACAGTATCATTTCGTACCGTTTTCATTCCATACTGGCATAGTGTAAACGGGGCTTTAAAGGCGAACATCGCGCACAGGTAGCAAACAAATTCAAATGCGCATGCTCATAACCTTTTGCCGACAAAAAGGGAAAAATTTTCGCCCAATGGAGATTTTCCTTTAGTCAGAGACTTAAGCCTTTCCAGTTTCCGTGGGACACTGTTCATATGAAGGAAAACTATGAATATGTCAAGATTTTGATTAACATGCTCAATTACACACAACAAAATTGGGATGTATGTGGAGATTTCAAAATGCTAGCATTCCTGTTTGGACTGCAGGGTCGTTATACAAAGTATTCTTGTTTTGTCTGTCTGTGGGACAGCAGAGCAGATGCGGAACACTATGGCAGAAGAGAATAGCCTGTCAGAAATGAATTAACTCCTGGTACACACAATGTACACTACAGTGCTCTGGTTCTTGTATCCTTGCAAATAGAATATTATCCTTGCAAATTGATGCATGCGAGTTGATGCAAATTGATACAGTGGATTTTGCCCAGTGGGAATGATATTTGAATGGACACATGGAAACACCCTATTGTTGCTCGCCATTGGTTTAATTCAACCAGCATCGTCATCTAGAAACCCTCTCTCTGGTCCTTAAGGGCAATAATTCACAATGTAACCACCATTAAAAATGCCTACAGAAGTTAACGGACAAAACCAATTAACACAAAAGGCAAAAGATACAAACTCAAAAGTATTAGCGAACATAACTAGCATTTAGTATCACCAGGGAAATGAATCACATTGAGCTGGGAATTACACAGATCTTTTTGTACAGCAAAGTTTGAAAAAGGCAAACGAAGACTGTGATAACGTTACTTTAGATAATCCAATGGAACAGGGAGGGCCAAAAATGCAAAGTGAAGAGAACACTGATGTTGACTAGAAGTTTTCAGAAGCTGGATAGAAATTTTAGATTAATGTCATAGCCAAAAATCTGTTACTTCTATAAAACACAACTGAAAAAGCCAGGGGTCGTTCATTCATTGACCCAATAAAGGCAAGTCATGGTTGCAGTCTACAAGTATTTCCAAGGGTTAAAGCCTTAACATCATCGATGGTTTCGAAGAAGCAGAATTTGCCATTAAACTTAACACGGGCCCAGCAATTTACATCCGTGAATGCAAATGAGTCGCTGTACTCCTTGAATCGGTCGTTAGCTGTGTTGATTAGGTTAAGCCTTGGTTTTGTCAAATGTAACAAATCTTGACTTTGCTGGACTTCTTTCATGCACAATAAACTGCAGTTCTATGTCGCCATGTTGTTAATCTAACAATGACTTGCTGTTTTGCTTTCCCATTTCTTGATGATTTTGGACCAATCCGATGGTTGCGGTCAATTACCGCGTCTGGTACATCAACTCCAATTTCTGTAGAACGTGTTTAACTTTTTGCAAAACGACTTCATTTGTCTCCTGATCGCTATCTTCAGGGAATCCAATGCTGTCAATCCTTAAGGACAAGCTGCGGGAGTACTGTTCATGGCTTTCTTGGTTTGAATTCAAGTGAGCAATATGACTTTCCAAAAGTGTGTTTTTGGATTCCAAAACATTGATATTTGTCTCCAAGCTTGTTATTTTCTCCATCATGCCAGTGACTAAAGCCATTGTTTCATTTCAGTTATGTCTTTTTTGTCGACAACATTATGGAACTGTTCGTTTAAGTAAGATTTTAACCCTTCAGATACCACCATATTTTCATTTGCCATATTTAAACCATACTTCAAGATGTAACCCAGCTTATAATTTGTCTTTTTACATCGCGACGAAAAAGTGTGACTGTTCCATAGGATAAATAGCATGGATTTTGGCTTACTAAAGGATTGGCTTACCATAAAAACTTTTGGGAAAAAATGTATACACACAGAATTTCAAGAAGTTACAGTGGTTTGTTGTCCAACTTTTGAATTTTGACCTTTTGTATTTTGTTCATCTGCTCTGCTGTCCCACAGACAGACAAAACAAGAATACTTTGTATAACGACCCTGCAGTCCAAACAGGAATGCTATCATTTTGAAATCTCCACATACATCCCAATTGTGTCGTGTGTGATTGAGCATGTTATTCATTTTCCCTTTAATTTGTTCTACAAGCTTGTTCTGTTCTTATAATAGACACGGTGTGCCACCATTTGCAACAGTTCTGATGTAGAAAGACTATTGTATCACCAAGGCCTCTCTGTGTTAAATTGACATGGAAAAAGAAAAGGGTGTTCTTTTTGCATCTAAATTTCAGATTTGGGTAAATCACACTTCATTCTGTACTCCACAGACATGCTTTAGCTGCACTTCATTTCAACTACAACTTAAGAAGAGAAGTCAAAGTTTTGGAAGATGGCTCTTTGCAAGTAACCATCCATTACCCAAAGTTTAAAAATGGCCAAGCAAGAATAAAGGATGTGAGGGTGTGCCAAAAGTTTTGTAAGAGCTGCTCAGCTCATTTTTGTTGCAATAGTATTTTGAAAATGATGTAACTTTAGGACCTTAGGAGATCCTAGAGAAAAGTTGTTAGAAAGAGAAAAAATCCTTTACTAGGATGATGAAAAGCCCTAAAGTTTGCACTTTTATACCATAGATTATGTAAGGGAGCTGGTTGCTACAACAGTTAGCAGCATCAGTGAGCTCATGTTGGAAGCAGCCTATAAAGATTTAAAAAGAATGACTTCCCCACCCTTGTGTGCTGAATTCGTAAAAGAAAGCAAAGAGGATGCCTTAAAGAAAGACAGGACAGGAAAAAATTAGAAACTTAAAATGTTCCAGGAACATCTTCACGTATGTAATGTGGATGAGTATTTCTAACATTCTAGTCAATCTATCAGAGGTGGGTCACATATTTGCTGTCAAAAGAAAAGTTATTACATTATGCGAGGTTTCTCTTGCAGAATTCACTGTGTTGTATGCTTTTACTCTAGGATCAAGGATTAAAATGGTATGCCTAATGACGATATTAGTGAGCTGTAATCAGTACACCTGTTGAAAATATGTCAAAGACATGCTTTAATAGGAATTTGATGAGCCCTTCTCGTTAAGACAAGACTTCTCAAGAACAACTGCCTGGAAGATCAGCTTCAGATATTCATAATAATTTAGTATAAAGGTTTCAATTTAATGTCTCAGTTAGATTAATGGAGGACTGAAAAGATGTCATGTACAAATGAAAAAATAAACACAAATGAAAGTGTTACTCTTATTATTTGAATTTTCAAAAATTAATGAAGGAGGTTAAAATAAAAATAGGGGTTGGAAAAATTTTGAAAGTAGATAAGCAGATGGGGGAGGATTATTCAGTAGTTGAGGAACAATAAAGTGCCTTCAACCCTTTTAACAGAACTTGAATATTTATTGCTGTTTTGTTCTCATAAATGTTGCTTTTTTGAAGTTTAAGATTCAGTTGCTGATCTTTCAGTGGACGAGGAACTAAAGAAGAAACCCCATTGCACAGTTTGCAAAAAAACCAATGAAAGGCCATAGATTTGTTGTCGACTGTTAAAAAAATCAGGAATAGCAGCATGAAAGTTTCAGCCAGTTTCCAGTTCCTATTATTTAATATATATTGATAAGAGATGTGACCACAAAAGTTGTTCAGCTGTAGACTTTTACCTCGCATTTCTCATGGTCAAATATCAAGTATCACTGTTGAATTAAGACATGCAGTATAAATCTACATGGTATATCTATTAACAGCAAATTCTAGAAACTGAAAATGTCGATCAAGGTTTAAATTTAGACCCTGTTTACACGAGAGAAAATGGAACGGTTCCAAATGGATAGGCCTTGCGGATAGGCCTTGCGTTTACACGGGAACTGTTGGAACTGTTCCAGTTTGGATCTGCTATCCGTGCTCTTTTGGCTCCGCTACAGAAACGGTTCCATTTGGAACCGTTCCGTTTGGCTCCCGTGTAAACGGGCAGAACCGCATGGAACCGAGCCAAAAGAGAACGGATAGGAATCTAGGCTACTATGCTATGAGATAGAGGCTAGTTGGAAATGATTTCTTTGTTTGCTTTATTGCTGCGCGCCAAAAAAGAAGAGAAAAAAGTTGATTTGTTTTTGATCTATTTCATACATACTTCACGATGAACCGATTAAAGAATACTGTAGCATCAATTTTCTCAATTTTATTGTCAGTTTTGGTAGCTAAAGTTGAAATTATCAGTACTTTGCGTCTCCTTCATAACTTACGACAGCGAAGAATTTTGAATATGATAACAAGCATCGACCAGCGTCAGAGTATTTTCAGGAATTTAATGGCGATGAAGAATGCTCGCAGAAATCCAAAAAGAAGGTTCTGGATCAGGCCAGGGCGAACGGATGATTACCAGAAGAATGGAGAGAGAACTTTCGCATGAGTAAGAACAGTTTTCTTCTACTGTGTAACAAGCTAAGGCCTTTTTTGGAAAAACAAACTACAAATATGCGCCAGTCTATATCTGTAGAAAAACAACTAGCAGTCACATTATATTACTTGGCCGACGAGGGCAGATATAGAAAAGTTGCTAATGCTTTTGGCATTTCAAGATCAGCTGTTTCAAAAGTGGTTAGAAAAGTATGCCATGTTATAACAAATGAACTAGGACCAACATACATCAAGACACCTCAAACTGAAGATGAAGTACAGTTTCTTACTGAAAATTTCTATATGCATCATGGTTTTCCTCAATGTTTGGGTGCAGTAGATGGAACCCATGTATTTATTTGTCAGCCTTCAAAAAACCCAACTGACTTTTTAAACAGAAAAAACAGATATTCCTTGAATGTCCAGGCAACCTGTGACTATCGGTATTGCTTTATAGATGTTGTAGTAAAATGGCCTGGTTGTGTGCATGATGCACGAATCTTTGCTAATTCTGCAATAAACAAAATGTTACAAAATGGTGATATTCCACCATGTCAGAAAGAAATCGTTGAAGGTCATGACAGTGTCCCTGTCTGTCTCCCTGGTGACCCAGCATATCCACTTCAGCCATATCTCATCAAAGAATATGCCAATGGAGGTAAAACAATTGATGAGCAATTTTTTTGTCATCGTCTCTCGTCTGCAAGAATGGTAATCGAATGTGCTTTTGGCAGACTCAAAGCAAGATTTGGAGCACTACGTCGAGAAATGGACATATGTCAGACCAGTCTGTCAGATGTGATATACAGCTGCTTTGTACTACACAATTTTTGTGAACTTCATAAAGAAAGAGTGCCTGAGGAACACATAAAAGCTGCTATGAATTATGATAGAGATTTTCAGCCAAACTCTAGTGGAAAAAGAAACAATTCAGGAGAATCAGAAGGCAAAAAAGTCAGAGACATCTTCAAATTATACTTTAACAACAACTGACATTTAAAAAACTTTCCAATTATTAACGTTTAAACATTTCATCCCAAAAACAGTTTATCTTAGTTTTAATGATACAGTTTGTTATGTTAATTTCCATTATTTCTAACCAAGTTAATTTTGTTTAGAGTTAAAAATCAGTTGAATCAATATAATATGATACTTCTTAATTAAGAAAGCTTGTTTGAGTTTCTACAATAGTGTGCTAGTATGGAAAAATTGTAAGTAAAATAGTTTTTCGAGTTACAAATCAGTATAATGTGGCTCTGAACTGTCTTCATTTCTGTTAGTGCTTCGATTGTACATTATGTTTTGTCACTGGTTCCCATTTCCTTGCCCTTGGTAGTAATTGGGTGCTGGATAAAACTCTTGCATTGGCTGAAACATCATTTGCATCATTTTAAAGCCTTCTGACATTGTCTTATTCAAATCTTCTGAAAGTTGCCTAATTGTTGAAGAGAACTGTTTCTCAGAGGACTCAAATTGAGCAACAAGCTTCTTTTTCAATTCTATGTCTTCCTTTCTCATCTCAGCCTCTTCTGTTGCAAAATTTAAAATCTTCTCTTGGAAAGTAGTCTTCTTGATTGACTTGGAATTTCGGCGGTCTTTTAACAAATTTGCAAGTTCTTCTCTCCTAAGCTTCATTTTCTTTTTTAATGGTTCACAGGATATTGGTGAATCTTCGTCAATGTAATCAATATTCTCTTCATTGTTGCCAGCAATACTTGATCCCTGAGAATCCACTTCTATAGGAGAATTCTCCTCTGCCAATATTTCTTCATCATTTGCGGGATTATTTACGCCTGTTCTTTCAAAACCTCCATCAATGCTTGTTGCTGCTGGGCATCCAGCCCATATTTCAGAACACTCCTGGTAAAGAGAAGACACTATTCTGCCACCACCACTTTTTCGCCCACTGTCGAGTGCTTTTCTGAAACTATTTTTCATTTTTTTCAGTTTCGAAGAAACTTTAGAAGCGGAAAATTCTTCTTTGGTTTCTCCTCTTGGAAATTCATCAGTAACTTCATCTGGATAGGCCTCTTGTAAACGGCATGCCAAGTCTTCGTACTTGGAGCGAATGGTTTCCCAGTCCTGTCCAGCTGCATATTTGGCTGTTTTGTAGTCCAAGACAATTTTCAACAATAGTGCAGTTTCTTCTTCTGTCCAACCGAAAAGTTTCTTGGTAATGTTTGTTGCTGCCATGTTGATAAAAATTGTCGTAATCGAGTCGAATGATGCGATTTACAAGTTTTGGCGCCAATCGAACAGAAGGAATTACTGCGCATGCTCTCCCTCCTCTGAAGCAATTTCTGGAACGGTTCCAGGATGCCCGTGTAAACGCAAGCAGAAAAAATTTGGAACCGTTCCAAACGGCACGGTTCCAAATGGAACCGTTCCATTTTCTCTCGTGTAAACAGGGTCTTAGGGGTCAAGAATTTCATACAGTCAGTTTAGAAAATTTTACATAGTGAAGGCTGTTTGTCAATTTGGTGTGAATACAAGGGAGATATCAATTGTATTCTCATTCATTAAAGGGGAGAGATCGCTTTAATCACTGTTTCATCCATCTGGATAGCCTGTGGCTGTGTCGCACCGCACAACAAATTTGGTTCGAATGGCATGGTATGCACAGGTAAGCCTGGTAAATGCACGAAAAGCTACAGCATGCAAAAACTTGTTTTCAGACCCCAGGCTTCAATATCCTTCTATTTTGTCTTGTTTTGAATTGGTCAGTTAATGTATAGAGTGTCCGTCATGTGAGGCACATATGATTAAATCCTGGATGTAGGGTTAGCAGCACCAGCATTCTGGTGCCTGCCCAAGCTCCTCCACAACTTGACATTCGCTCAGTGCCAACTTGCACATGTCTATTTCTTGACAGCACTGGCATTCTTTTGGGTTCATTCTTTTGACAGTTTCCACACACGCCTATAAATAAGACAAAGACATTTGGAAACTTCTCATAACCTAAAATTTTGAATCTATTGGGTATGTTCTGTTAATATCTGGTTGCCATTTTTTGCATTTGCGATTATCTTCCCCGTATTTGTTGTAGACTATAGCACATCTTTAAAAACCTGATTGTAGATTATGGTAATCTTAAAAACCTGATTGTTGCGTATTAATATGTATACATTTCTAGAGTCAAGATTCATTTCCTGTCAAATTTAAAACATAATGTTTTATGCACATAAAAGTTGTTAAAAATGATAAAGGTTTTTTTGCAGTTATGCTAGAGCTGTTGGATACAGATTGATTGTAAGGTGGATTTTAGGATATATGGTCTGGGATAAAACCAGGCCCTTACAAGCTTGTGTATATCATCCAACTATTAATTCTACTGGCTACCAAACAACTCGGGAGCAGGAATAGGTAGAAACAACCTAATGCTGATTTCCATAAGGTGAAGTTGCTCCAAAAAAATGCAATATCATATTTTGATTTCAAAGAGACTGCTAATTTGATGTAAAATTATTTTTATTTCAGCCAGACTAAACTTTGATATTACATGCATAGACATACATGCCAATGTTCATGGATTGTTTTCTTGGAAATCAAGCTATTCTACAATGCCCCCAACCAATCAGGTTATCAGTTTTTGCAAAATATTTTGCTGGGTAAAAATAGAACTCTATTGGAAGTCACTGTGAAATGAAAAAAATAAAAACTGTGCATCTCCCAGTCACCTTATTTGCTTTTTTGCCACAAATCCTCCACATCTTGTTGAAATCAGCCTTGCAAGCATTATATTTGTAAAATTGTTTTTTCTATATTTGCTTGAAATCTGATTGTGACTTTTCTAGGAAGTGTATTTCTAGGAATTTTCAATGAAACAAGTTATAGCATAAAGAAATATAAAAATATGAAAATGAAAGTCAACGGGGAAACGTTAGTTGTCATGAGAAGAACCTCTTCTTAGATCCCCCTTCAAAAATCTGCCACATCTCCTTTATTTCCATGGTTGCTTTTTTGGGTTTGTGCTGCCCTGGCTTTGTCCTGTTGCTGTTGTTCCACCCAGAATCTTTCTTGTTGCTCAGCTAAAAGCAGTGTTATAAGTAGTGAGGAGTTGAAAGTAACTGTTTTGTTCATAATAAATAGAACTTGGCACAATAGAGTTAATAATGCTTCTAATAATAACGTTTCTTATAATATTGAGTATTTACCATCAATTTATCTGACATCGATTTTGCTTCATCGAAAAGCTCAAGGCTGAAATGGATAAGAAAGTACTAAATCTTAAAGCGAATTAGCAAACAGGGAACAAGGTAACAAATGCAACTATCCGCAAGAGGATCTATCCGCATTTTTTATGGCCCTCAGCAGAGCAAATCAAAGGCTGTTCTACTCAGTATTATTGATGATCACAGTGATTCTTTTGTATTCAAAAGTCATGAAATCCTGAAAATACCAGATCTTTTTCAAGAGACTTATATGAGGCTGTCCTATTCTGAACTGATACAAAAGTGCTTTGAAACAACTATTAGCATAACAGAAGAGGAGATAAAGCCAATTGAAAAAGATGCTGTGTCACAATCTCAAAGTGCAGTTTTTTTATTCATACAGCTGGAATAATTTGGGCCTCACAAAGCAAAGCAGCCTGTCACACAAACCCAGCTCTGCCTTCACAATCCTTGATAAAAACAATTTGCTATCCCCAGCTATTTCAATTTACATCAAAGGCAACAAGTCATGGTTGCGCACATGAGGCTAGTGCCATCCAGGCATATGAAAGACACATAGTGAAAAATCATTGTAACTTTAAAGTCACAAAAAGTGAATTGCTTGTAAATGAAGAGAGCTTCCTTTTCTACATGCAACCTGTGACCTTTTTTGTTCTTGCGATTGTTGTGGTGAAGGATGTTGTGAGGATAAATGTCCTTACTGTTTGAAGGAGTTCAATTTTGAGGACTATGTTTTAAAGAAATTGTCTTGTCTGGAGAAAGATCATCATGGAGAATATACATGAAAAGGTCACATGCCTACTATTATCAAGTTCAACGCCAACTTTTCACAACAAAGGGATTGTACAATGAATTGTATGTGGTTTTAAAGAAGGTTTGGCCCAGTTTGTATTTGAGCTTATATATCCAGATGAGACCCATTGGGAAGCCCAAATTCCAAAATTAACGGTATTTTGGAAATCTTGCATTCTTCCTGAAATTCTTGGGAAATGGTACACTAGCAAGACCAAACTTAAAGAGGTGCCAGCCAGCCATATTTGCTATTTCAACACACCCTCATCATCGCCACTTATCGCCTGTTCAAATAATGTTTGCTCAATCAAAGAATTTTACATTGATTGCATTCTTCCATCAGCTGTGTCCAAAACCCCCAAAAAGTGATATTGTCCACACTGCAGAAAGTTACCTGAATTCAGGCCACCTCAAAGGAAAAGAGAAAGCGAAGTTTTACAAAAAGTGCAATTGCCAGAAGATTTTTTAGCAAATGAGACCATTTGTATCCAGTGGCGAAGCCAGCTCTGGAGAGTTGGTCATGCACTTGGGCAAAACAATAAACAGGGTTTTGGGCACCACAGCCAGGTACCCAATTTAAGTTAAGGCTAGATCAGTTCCCTTGAGAAAAGTGTTTTCAGCTATTGTGAAAATACCCAGAAAAGCCTTGGGTGGGCATAAAACTTTTAAAAATTTGCAAAAGAATAATTTTCAGAACTTTTTTGAGACATGTTTTGAAGATACCTTGGCTTTACGTGCTAAACATGTTTTTAAATTCTGAAATTAAAATTTTAACTTGTTTTTAATGTTAACTTGCTTTTAAACTCTGACATTCAATTTATTAATATTTACTATTTCAAGAGCAATTTTATTCACCTGATTAAACTGTCAGATACTGAAGGAAGGCTTTTTTTAGATAACATAACACAGTTAGATTTGATTCTCACAACATTATATAAAATGTCTAAATTGTTTTGCTTTTGGTCTGACAAGATAAATACACTTTTGATGACCCTTCCCTAATTCCTTACTTAGAACTATTGTATTTACAAGTACAAATAGTGTAATTTTACAAATAAAAAAATAAATGCCCCCTAGTCTATGTTCATGCTACACCTCATTTTTTTTTTAATTCATTATTCTTAATTTATCAAAACAGATTATAATCAGAAAAAGGAGAATTCTCCTCTGAAACAATCTCAATACTCTCATCTCACAAACATCAATAACAAAAAAGGCCATTTTAAGATAAATACTGAAAAGGTTAAGACAACACCAATTTCCTCGCCTCGTTGTATCTCAAACTTGCATTGCATGTCTCTAAAGAGCAACAACAATGAAGCATTTGTGTTTCTTCTACTAACAACAAGTTCTAGAGACACTCATTCTGAATATTTCAATGGAAATTTAGCATGTAAGTCCACTAGCTATTCTATTATCAAAGCATGGAATACTCTAGGCTTGCCAATTATCAGCACAGCAATAAAATTATATTAAAACCAGGCAGTTGGTTTCATTGCTTTTCTTGCAATATGAGCGTTGCCTGCCTTATTATCAGGCGCCGTAGGCCTAGTTCGTGCATGTCATATCCTCGTTGACACAGGCCCCAATATGTGTTAGCAAACATAGTCCACAGCAGGATAAATCTGTTCCACTGCCAACTTTTATTTTGCCAATCAATCCTTTAAAACCACGAAACTGTTACTTTTCCACATTTTGTTGCTCCTATATTACTTGCAGGGTAACAGTTCATGAAACCCCCTTCCTCGTGAATTAGCATACTTCCTCTTCAGTCTCATTTTTTGAACTCGAACAGGGAAACGATGCAATCAAGGTCATGGTCATGCCATTCCAAAAGTGCATGACTAAAATGTAATAATCATCATGTTTTCAGGGCTCTTTCCATTGTTTCGCATGGTTTTGCATGACCAAACATAGGGTTTTAGTCATGCACATTTGAAAGTGCATGACTAACTTGGGATCCCTGTGATATTTGCATGACTAAAATGGAAACCCTTGAGCTTCATTGAGTTTCAAATGTAGAAACCCTATGTTTGCGCCTATGGAGTTACATAAAAGTACGCAAAGAATAATTTTCTTTGATTTTAGAGAACTTTCAATGTGAAAAACCCAAACCCCATCTAAACTATCTAGAGATTTTGTCCCAGAGTAAAAAAAATTTTCTGGAAATCTTTTTGGTCATGCTTCGCATGACCTACATGACCTCTAGCTTCGCCACTGTTTGTATCTGCAAAAGCAAGCCTGTTGCAGGACAAAATTGCTGCAATGTCACAACAATTTGTGGGAGCGTGAACTTATTTTCATCTTCCTTACCTTCAATATAAAAGAATGCCAAACAATGCTAAAACCACATTGTTGTTTCAATGGTGCAAGTGCAATGGTTTGAAGTCTGAAAAGCCTCAGCAAACATTCTCAGATGAAGTAGATTTAATGATTACCAAGATCACGACTGGACAAGTAGAGAAGTATGCTAAAAGTGGAGAAACGACTGAAAACGTTTTGTCATCGATTAAAGCTGAAGATGGTTGGATGAATGATGTGATCATACATCAATCACAGTTTCTTTTGAAAGAGAAGAACCCAATGATTGAACGATTTCAGTGGCCTACCCTTGGACCTGAAAGAAATTATGATGCTGTCTCATCAGAGTTTGTTCAAATAATGCATCCAGGCAATAGTCACTGGGTTCGTGTGAGCTCCATTGGCTGGCAGAATGATGAAATTTTCTGATTGGCTGGCATACAAAAGCCTTTCCTGTGAGAAGCTCTTTGATGATTTTATATTATGTCATGTTTCAAAGAGTGTCTGTAATGTTTTCCTGATCGGCCTATTATCTTGCACATGTTATCGCAACTATCTAAAAAGCTTTAAGTATATACAAGAGCTTTAACATAAAAGTCCATGATATTTGGATTGGTTTGGTTTGGACCGAGTTTTCTTTTATTAAGTTTGATGATTCCTAGATACTGTTCCATTGCTAGATCAATGGGAATATTGTGTCCTGGACCAGACTTGGAATTGACACTTCAGTTCCAAACAAGGCGATAGGCTTCTTTTTCTGACAATGTGCAGAACACCTGTGACAGTAAATGCAGACCTTCTAGACGATATTTCCTACTTGCTGCTCCATCTGCTCTCAAATAAGGCATGAAAAATCGCCATCGCCATGTGAAATAGCATCCTTATAATTGTGAACAATCATCATATATTCCATGAACGCACATTGATAATGCAACATGTCATCCTTATGACCAATTGATTCATCCTCATTAGGAACTAAACCATGCATTTTTTCTTCATGGTCTTTCTTTCTCTTACCATTCACTTTAAAAATCTTTGTACATCCTTCACTTTTGCATTTAAATTTGCCATCTTTTAATGTCGCTGAAGTCAATTCTTCTTCTCTCTTAACCTTTTCGGAAGAGTATGAGCCACATAATCTTGTCTCGAGATAAATTTGTCAACAACCCCTGCCGCAATATTTGTTAAAAATTGCCTCTTGGTGTGCTTACTTGCATGCATTAGAAATTGGTCTTCTTGGCATGGCACATAGTGGAAGGACTGTTGATTGAGAACAGTTAGCGTTGCTGCCTCAATTCTACTGTCTAATGCAAGATCTAAAAAGCTTTGAAATGCTGCATAACGACGCTTAACCTCTGTCACAAAAAAATTTTGCATATTAACCAATACTTTATCCGACCATAAGGTGCACTTTTCAGTTATACCAGGTTTGTAAAAGTTGTCCATGCATACCTATTATTAGAATGGAAATCACAACTGAACAAAGAAACATGCCATAACCACCAAGAGAAGAATTATGCAAAAAGTGCCAGTTGATTAAAAATGGTGAGGGGGTAATATTTATAAATAGTTTTAACAAAAAACTATCCTGTAATCTAAAAAAGAACAAGAAAAGCACATTGTTAAAGGGTATAAAGAATATTGAATGCAATCTCACTTGCACAGGGATCTATGCATGTTAACTGCTAAAATACTGTGATGCCATGATAATAAATGGGTAGCAAAGACTATAAACCTGTAAAAATTTCATCTCTGAATGGAAGTCTACTATTTAAAAACTGCATGTTACTAAAGCGTTTTTCTGGGTTAAAGCCATTTGCAACTTGGAACTGTGCATTCAAGGCATTGACCTGATTGTTCAATCAACATTTGACAGCCTTTCAGCCGGTTTTCCACTAGGCGGAATTTTCCGTGCGCAGCAGAGCGGCTATTGTTTTTGAAACAATGCACGCCTACGGATGAGGACTTCAATTTCCACTGGAAGAAATAATAGTCCAATACTTTCCCTGAATATTGACAGACGCCACAGGTTACTCTTGATGAAAAAGCTTCAATTTCTAAAGCTTATGGTTTTTCAAAGATCAAAAGACAAGTAACAAGAACCAGAAAAAATGTTGGGGTCGTGAGCTTTATCAAGCGAGAAAAGAAAAAGGGGAATTTAATTTGCTGGTTAACGACATGAGGCTCTTTGACCAAGAACTGTTTTTTAGATATTTTTGAATGTAGCCATCAGATTTTGATATGATCCTTGATTTTCCTCTTCTGTCATGTGTCAAAGCATTGAACGATTTGATTGGTTGGCACCATTGGACGCGGTGGAAAAGTTGAAGTAAATCCGACTTTCAAATACACACGCAGCAGAGCGACAAGAAACAGCTATTGTTGAAATAAACAATGCAAATACAATGGCTGCTCCGCTGCGCGGGGAAAATTCAGCCTAGTGGAAAACCAGCTTTAGACCATTTGCCAAATTGGTGTTGCAGTGGCAAATTGTGGAAAGGAATGAAACACAATGCTCAATTATTTCAATGACTCAATTTGTTGCTATTTTACAGCTAATTCCTGCGCAGATACCATATGCTCCAGTTCAGTCAGAAATATAGGCAATGAGATATGCTGTAAGGATCTTTCTTCCTTGTATATCTTGTGGTTGATAGGAAGAACCCACCCTTGTATATGTAAGGAAAACACAAAACATCTGTCAATGTACAAAGTACACAGCGTGCATGAACATTGTCCTCTCTTCTCAATTTGACAAATTCTGGTAAATGCTCTCCAAAATTCCATTTTTTCCAATTCAGCTTTCAATTTTTTTGACCATTTCTTCTAATTTTGACCATTTCTTCTAAACTCTTATAAACAGGTTTAGATTCTTGGAGATAGCATTTTTTTCAATAGAAGCAGCCTTCTTTTTTGCTATGATTTCTGCCCACTCTCTTGGTTCTGGTCTGAAATAAAAAATTGACACTAAATCAACAAATTTCACAAAACACCTTATAGGCAACATAAATAGCTTTACATTTCAGTAGCAGAAACAAAAAAAAAAGTAATTTATGTAAGAAAGATTGTGGGTTACACCAAAGAGGGACTGAACAGAGAAAAACCCAGTTTTTGAAGTTGCATAAATCTGCAATACTATAAACTCTATTGGAGGGCACTTTTACCTTTGAGATAAATTTCTTTCCAAAAAATAACAACTGATTTGTTCTTATGATTGGATTCGCTCCTTAATATATTATAAACAAGGCCTGTCGGTTTCAATACTCTTCGTTGGCAGATGATGGAATTGCTCCAGGTTTGAGATCTTACTTCTGTCTAGAAGTAAAACTGCTGTCTAGAAGTAAAACTGCTGTCTATAAGTAAAAATTAAGGAACTGAATTGAACTGAAATGAACTGAACTGAATTGAACAGAAGTAATGTAAGGTTATAGAAAAATAATGACTTTAGACTAAAGTTTCCACTTTGCATCTAAAAGGCAGTCATACGATCATAGCAAAGAGGAAGAAATTGAAGAAGGAATAAAGTTGTAGAAACTCACTTGGGTCTCTGTTAGCATTTATTTGGTCATCTGTAAAATGTCTTTGGCAAATAAAGATCTGTTTGGCATTGATCTGCGACCGAAGATTAGCGTCAATTACTCGATTTTTTGTCACAACATGGATAAGTTGCTCTCTCAATTTTGTGTTGAAGGGGTCTTCACCAGAGGGAACCTTGAAAATTCCAACTCCCTTGTACTTTTTAGACCTAGAGGTTCCACAGCCATAGATTGAGCAGTTATCTCCAGGCATTATAATAAACAAAGGTTCCCAAATCAAATAAAACCATTGACTTATACTTCATTTATCATGTTTTCCTTAGTGACTGCGACATTGACTTGCTATGGTTGTTTCTGCTATGCGTGGAAGAGAATGGGTACTAGCCGCCAAGACAGAACAACAAGTTTAAAAATAGGCTATTGTTAGTTTCCAGACTATCCTCCTTCTTTTATCTATGTTAAAATGCATCAAATAAAAAAGCCTACAGATTCTCTCAAAAACTTTTTCATCACTATCTATATGATCAAGCTACATTGCTTAGATTTTGACATTGTAAAATCTGTTTACTCTAGGTAATACGCAACCTGCGGCAACAGAACTGTCCCTGTGAAACTCGTAAAACTCAACCACCTGAAGATCAGATGTTACAGTTGACAATACATCCAGCAACTATAAAGACTCTGTCATTCAAACATCATCTTCACAACCCATAGTTACTGATGGATTGGTCCAGACAACAGGCTTTTCTTTGTCAAAGCAATGTCAAACTGTCCCTTCCCAGATATCAAATGTATGTTTTCAACATTTCCAAACTTTTAGCCAGATACTTATGGCTTTTGATAATTATGACTTAATAGTTGTGTCACCTGATACTATAATTTTACAGAGTATACCAATCCAATTGCATTCCGATGATGTGAGTTTTTGGTGAGCACCAATCTTCTTTTGTAACAATAAACATTTTATAGAGTCACGTCGCCCCTTATGGAACGATTTCAGTAAAAATTGTTTCCTCAGTTTTTTGTACTTCCTAATAAAATAAACGTACTACAAGCACATTCTTCGCTGTATAATCTACATGCTTGTGTAAAGACAGTCTTATCGGCTTTTCTCTCTTTCTGCACAAGCAACATTACTACAGGCTACTTTTCTTGGTGAAAAACTTAGGCCATCACCCCTTTTAGAACGACTCAAATTTAGGCATGCAGAAACGCACACAATGTAGAAAAACCAGGAATTATTATCTGCCTTCTTTCCTTCTACCTTTATCATTTGTCAGTATCAAATCAGACTTGGTTGAGCCATTTGTTTTCAAATTAAGAGTAAAGGAAACAAGTTATCCCCCAGTTTGGTTTTCTTACTTGAATTAGACTTTATCACATGTCATACGTTCAGCGACTCATGAATTGTTGAGAATCACAACGGGAAGCCTGCCGTTCCATCGAAGAAGCCTGCCGTTCCATCGAAGAAGCCACTTCTGTGCTTCCAATACCACCTCTCAGCCTACCAAACAGCAAAGTTCAAGATGCCCCAGGTCCTCCATTTAAAAGGAGAAAACAGTCAACCCTGGAGAACTTCAAAGTAAAAGGTCTATCAGCTGATTTCCCTTCAGAATTAGTTAGACCTCAGCAAGAGTATTCGTCCTCAGACACTTTTGTTTCTCAAACTTCTCTTGACACGCCCCCAGAGAAGGATCAAATAACATTGAACTCTTTTACTGTTCCTTTTCAAGTTGATGTTGGTGAATGCTTCAAATATTGTAAAAGTTTGAATAATGAGCAGAAATATGAGGTCCTTCAAAATCACTGGAAACCTGAGCCTGGCTATCTATTTCCTGTCAATTCTACACGTCGTAAGTTTCAACACAAATGGCTTGCAGAGTTTCCGTGGCTTGCTTACTCCAAACATGTTGATGGTGCCTTTTGCATCAACTGCTTAGTTTTTGGCATTCCTGAGAAAAGTCAGCATGGGGAAAACAAGCTTGACCACTTATTTACATCACCACTCACTGCGTGGTCAAAAGCTTTGCAAAAGTTCCGTGACCATGCTGCAAAATCAAATGTTCACCGTTCTGCCACACTCAGAGCAACTCAATTTTGTCTCGTTATGGAGCAAAAATGCAAGCCCATTGATCAACAACTCAATGCTTTAGTTGATGAACAAATAAGAAAGAATCGGGCCAAGCTATTTCCGATTGTGGAAGGTATTATGCTTTTTGGACGTCAAAATATTTCGTTTCGGGGTCACAGGGGCGATTCTGCTCATTACGATGACAATTCACATAGTCCTGGTATTTTGCAAGAATTGTTGAAATTTCTCGTCCGCTGTGGTAACAATGAAGCATTTAACGAGCAAATGACGAATGCCCCCAAAAACATGACATACAGATCTAAAACTACTCATAACGAGCTAATCAACATCTGTGGCGAGTTTATCATTTCTAAGCTTCGGTCAGAGGTTCATGAAGCTAGGTTCTTTTCGATTCTTGCTGATGAGGCAGCAGATATTAGTAATATTGAACAGATGCCCCTCGTCATCCGGTTTGTTGACAATCAGGCAAAAATTCGCGAAGAGTTTATGGGCTTTATTCCCTGTTTTGGAGGCATGAAAGGCAAAGATATAGCCAATACAATTCTTCAGGCTGTTGAAGGTTTTGGTTTAGACATGAACCTTTGTCGTGGCCAGGGGTATGACGGTGCTGGCAACATGGCAGGCAAATGCTCTGGAGCTGCTGCTAGGATATGCCAGTCATATCCTAATGCTCCTTACACTCATTGTGGATCGCATGTGCTAAATCTTTGCGTAGCCTCCACTTGTAAGATTCAGGTTGTCAGAAACATGATGGGGCATGTGCGTGTTGTCACAGAATTTTTCAATTCAAGCACTACACGATTTGAAATCCTGAAGAAAGTCATCAGAGAGGTGCTTCCTGCTTCGCGTCGCAGCCACCTCATCGATGTTTGCCGGACAAGGTGGGTCGAGAGAATTGATGGGCTAGATGTATTTCTGGAGCTCTATGATGCCGTTGTAAGGTCTCTCGAAACTATCATGCTAAATTTAGACAAATCGTGGTATTCTGATTTGGTCCGTGACGCGAGTGGTTTGTTCTATTCAACAACATCTTTTCAGTTCATATTGGTACTTGTCGTTGTTTCACGCTGTCTTGAAATTACCGGGCCTCTCACTAAACAATTTCAAAAGGTCTCGTTTGATGTTGTTGCTGCAAAAGAGAAGATTTCGTTGACGTGTACTTCTCTACATCGCTTACGATCTGAAATTGATGATATTTATCTAGGCTGGTATGAAGAGGCAGCATCTATTGCTGAATCAAACTCCATTTTTACTGCGATGCCTTGCACTGTTCTAATGCAAGTTAACCGGTCTAATGCTCCTTCTGAATCAGTCTCTCAATATTATAAACGAAATGTCGCAATCCCTTTCTTGGATCACTTGTCAGGCCAAATGCAAGCTCGTTTCTCTGATAGAAACAAGTCGGTTTTAGACGGATTTTACGGTATGCCGAATATGATTGCAGCTTCTCCTGAGTGGGAAAACAGATTCGGCTCTTTTCTCGATCTTTATATCAGTGATCTTCCTGAGCCAAGATATATCAAGACCAAACTGATGATGTGGAAAGACCATTGGCAATCCTCAAAAAACATCCCATCAACATTATCTGCACTTCTTCCGAAAATTGACAAATTAACATTCCCAAATATATATGCTTGTTTCCAGATCCTAGCGACATTGCCAGTAACAACATGCACTTGCGAGAGGTCTATTTCTGTTCTTCGCAGGCTAAAGACATACCTTCGAAACACCATGTTGCAACAAAGATGCAATGGGCTAGCTCTGCTATGCGTTCATAGAGGAGTCAGGATCAATACTGATGAGATAATTGATTGTTTTGCAAGAAGGCATCCTAGACGGATGAAGTTGATTGACATATTAAACACAGATCCTGACTGTGAATAAGTACCAGCAAAGTACATACTGCAAGCTACTGGCTCTGACCTATCTAAGGCTGTTTCTGCTTTCAACATCAGTTGCTGTTTTCTTTACTTTAACTCACCTAACTGGTCTACATTAGTTTCTAGTTCAATTTTTGTGCTTTTGGGGCATTCAAAATCTGAATCGTTGCTGACCAGCCATATGGTCTGCGTTGTTTTTCATCGAGCTGTTATGACTTCCATTCATCGTGGTGGTCTTCGATTGTTGCTCATCTATTCATTTGAGTTTTCGTTGTTTAAGATACCCAGAATTTGACCCATCAATGTGGTCTGCGTTTGTTGCTCAAATAAACATTTTAGTTGTCGTTGATTGAGATACCCTGATTATTACCCATCAAAGTCGTCTGCGCTTGTTGCTCATTTAAACATTTTAGTTGTCGTTGTTTGAGATACCCTGAATTTGACCCATCAAAGTGGCGTTCGTTTGTTGCTCATTAAACATTTAGGTTTTCATTGTTTCAGAAATCCTAAGTTTGACCCGTCAAAGTTGTATGCGATAGTTGCTCATTAAATCGTTAATAATTTGATGAAGATATTTTGTGTTTGATAAATTGGTTTTTATGATATCAGAATGTAAATGGATTTCTATGTAGTTTTCTTGGTAGTTATTGAGACTTCAACCGATCGAGTAAAATTTCTTAAGTAAGGCCATAGGGCGTTACCTGGCAACTGAAAAGGGCGTTACCTGGCAACTGAAAAGGGCGTGGCGTCTTGCCTCAACTGCAAAAAACTTAAGCACCCCTCAAAATTTGAGCTGGATCCGCCCCTGGCTTTATAGAGTTATCATTAGTAGGCCCTACAACCATATTCATGTAATGCGAGGCGAAGTATCTTCTGTTCTTTTTCGTTACTGCAATATCAAAATCTATTTTCATTGTTCTGTTCTAGGAAGCAAGGGTTACAAAGAGCTAAAGGCTGTCATTTGCAAAAAGCAACTTGTTAATGATATAAAGAAGCTGTCACCACTGCAACAGACAAGTGCCTTGTAGTCATTCCACAACGCTGTCATACAATTTCCACCAAAAAGCACACATTTTTCATATTTGGCAATGAAAGCAAGGTAGCACTCTAGCAATAATATTCCTACTTAATTATTACTTGCAATATAGCCTTAAATTTGCTAAATCTATTAACAGATTATATTAGAACCTTTGATGCAATAAAAAACAAATAGAAAAACATGCTTTTTTGTGACCGGAATCTTCACCTTCTCTTTCCATAAAAATTATTCTCGGCAGCCTTACATTTGAATGAAAATGCAATTAAAACGCAAGCTATGACAAAGCAGGGTAAGGAGAGATGGAAGATTTCCTATCCCAAATACAAGAAAGGAGCTGTAGCCAAACCTGTGAAGACAAAGCCAACATATGATAAGAACTTTCATATCTAAGTCCATCAATATTTGTGAAACTGTTCAGGTCTAAAGCCACTTATCAGCATTGATTTCATGATCCAAGTAAATATAATTCTTTGATTTTTTTAAGGATATGTCACTGAACTACTGCACATGAGTGTAAGGAGGCGCTTGAAAGTCAGCAGCTATTCAGAATCTTTGACGAAAGTTGCACAACTTTCTGTATCTACACCAGGGCATTTGACAGAGAATATTGAGAAAGAGGATAAGGACGAAGTTGTGAAACAACATAAAACCGGATACCTGAAAGTATCTGACAATAAATCAGTTTTGGGAATATCTGAAAAAGATGACAGCTATGAGGGGCCACAACAGATGAGACGCAAGAAGAGAATAGAAAAAATTGCTGAACAGAAACAAGAAACAAAGAGACCAAGAAAAAAATAGGATGGAAAGCTGATTAATATTTTTACACATTTTCTGTTGATATTAAGCGGATGAAATGCCATGACAAATTTTTTTATATCTATACATCAATAAGGATTATAAAAACAATTCAAGATATTTCAGGATATTTGAAACCAGTAAATTCATCAGAAGGAAAGGCACAGCGAATCTTGTTGACAACACAGGGTGGTAGTATCCTACTCTGATGTTTCCCTAAATGATGCCACAACCATCTAACAAATTGTCTGTAGCTTATGTATCTGAACAGCCTAGGAAAAAAACTCTATTATTTGCCATTCTGCAAGTGAAAAAACCAAACAAGGTTCCTGAGGAGGAAATCTATTTGCCTAAATAGCTGCATTTTTATTTCTGACATAACCTCTACAGAATATACATAAAGTATATACTTATATTTGAAAAAGATTCAAAACTAATTATATAGAAGATTATGATGCTAATTTGTAGGCAATATGAATAATTTGCAATGAAGCATACTCGCTTGTTGGTTTATCATCAATGTATTCCTCATCTTCAATATACTGATAGATGGCTGTTATCACAACATCTATGTCCAGACAAACTGAATTGAAGCCACCTAGTTCTGTGATGCACTGGCAGTTTGCATCAATAGCCTTGCTACTCACTTTCGGGATCTCTATGCAGCACAGACTCTCTCTCCTATACAATACACATTTGCACCTATACAATAAACAGGTTTGAATCAATAGCCAAGCAAGGGTAAGACATGTTTCAAGCCAGCAAGTCTGCTTAAAATCTACCAATTACAGCAGAAACATGGCTGGTGTAAATCATACCAGCAAGTAAAGATTTCATTACACAAAACTAGCATCAAATATCATGATACCTACCAATCAATGTTACCATTTCTTTCCACTTTCGTATCAGTGGCGTCACCCCTTTCGTCAAAATTGTCATCTTGACCGCTTGGACTAGCGCCCGGCAGTGGCTTGAATTGAAAAGGCTGAATCTCTAAAGTTGAAGTATCAATGGTACCATAATTCCATATTTTGTCATCTTTGTTGCTTGCCATAATGACGATTCCCAGCAGATGTAATAAAATTCTCACTTGGATGAGGCTGTGCTGAATCAATATTCACCTCTGACGTAACAACAGCCTGCAGAAATTAGCACGGACATTCCCATCCTTTTTTAAAAATGGCCACTGGAGGTTCAGAATTCGCATTTTAGAGCGTTCGTTACACGAAGACTTGTGCATGTATCAAGATTTTCAGCTTAATTTTTTAAGTTTCATAGGAAATGTGGTTGATCTGCCCTGACTTTCCCGGTCTTTGCTGGTCTCCTTTAACCCCTATTGATTCATGCAACTTCATTTTTGTTTGTTGGCAGTCCAATAAACTTTTTTCGACTGTCAGAAGGATTTCGCAAAGAGAGCATAACAAATATGGCAGTGTAGGGAATTTAGGCAGTAAAGTAGGGAATTTAGAAAAAAAGCACCGGACACTAAAGTATCATTTACCCAAATGCAAGTCTACTAAAATCGAAATAATACTGGAATTGTCTACAGCAGAAAAACTGCTTTTGCTTCAAAAAGAGTCTGTCCTGAAACGAGAGTTTCCAATATTTTTACACCGAGTAGAAATCAGAGTTAGCTAGGTCTAAGTTTATTTTTGTGAAAGACAACTTCTACGTTTTCAACTCCTTGATCCCCCTCACTCTAGACGGCCATCCTTATTTATCACCTGCACCAAGAAAAAGCTCCAATACTGTTTCTGCACAGTTATTAGTTGAATACTGGAGAAACATCATCTTGCTCGAAAAACTATCTACACAGCCATGAACTACAAACCTCCATCGAATTAGCTTGTGGTTCCCATCTATGTGCCACAGAGCAAGAGAATTGTGGACCTAGTAACATCTCCTGCTTACAACGTTTAGCTTAATTTTTTCGTAGCAACATTCTTTTGGTGTCCACAGACCACATAGCATAGCGAATTCTCCGCCACTGTACTTTATACCTTTTTGCAGTTAAAAATCCTTTCATTCATCTTATTCCACAATTCGGAAGCTCTTTTAAAAGCCTCACAAGAGAATTGTGGACCTAGTAACATCTCCTGCTTACAACGTTTAGCTGAGTTTTTCGTAGCAACATTCTTTTGGTGTCCACAGACCACATAGCATAGCGAATTCTCCGCCACTGTACTTTATACCTTTTTGCAGTTAAAAATCCTTTCATTCATCTTATTCCACAATTCGGAAGCTCTTTTAAAAGCCTCATAACCAACTCAGAATTATTTTTAATTTCAATGTGTTCATCTCTTCAAATATCATGTGCAGAAACTAAAGCCGAAATGCAACTGTCTGGAATGAAATATCCAAAGTTTCATTACTCTGAAGGCAAGTAATAATGACTTGTTCCAGTCGGTAACTGACGTAATCAAAAATATTACTGTCGATTGAAAAAGTGTCCACCAAATCTCTCAAGGGTTTTTGTAACTGAGACGAAATATAAGTAAACACATTTTCTCTGGAACTTACATCTGCTGAAACATTTGGAGCCATTTTGAAAGAAAACAGTTCCTGTGGAGAGCAGTGCAAAGCATACAATCTCTGCAATAAGCACTTCCGTTTGTTTCTAACCTGAAACCATAAAAGCAGGTGATGACCCCTGATTTAATAGATGATTGTTGATTTGACGGGACAGTCTACAAATCACATTATCAATCATGTTATGATTTGTAGATCGTGGGACGATGCCATAAATTGACTCATCAAACTTGTCAAGCTGTGCCGTGACGTAACAGGATGAATCACAGGTATCTGACAGTATGATCCACGTATCACGATACAATCTATTGTTTGTTATTTTGTCCATGATGTGACTCCATAACATTCCAAGGCTAAAGCTGCTAGCTGGTCTACCTCTTGCACGATCAATCGATTCTGTGAAAAAATCACTAAATCCTATTGTTTAAACCAAAGTTGTCAAATGTTGGACGGATTTCACTTCAGCACGCTATTGGATACAGGGAAAAGGAAAGGAAGCGAAGATATTTGTTGAAAACCGTGCGCAATAAATTATAAAATTTGCCAATACTTACCTCTGGTCATACTGCACCGGGAAGGAGAATCCTGCAGATGTTCCTATTCGCAAATATGATGTCACAAAATTGCAAATGAATGATCTCTGGCATTCAGGTCGCAAATTGTTTAAAGACGATCTCGAAAATTGGCCTAACATTGATCATCAAGATGAAATGCCGCAGGAATGTCAAGAAGAAATCTGCAAACATAATGTCTGGCAGAAATTTCACCTTTTTGACACATTTCACAACATCGTAATCAGTAGCTTGCAATTGTTTGGTTAATGGTCTTGTAAGTGCAAGACAATGATAGACAACGACGAGTGTTACAATAAACTGGAATGAAATAGATCCTTAAAAAAACCCCTACATGAATCTTAGCTCCACGTTCCTTCGAAGTTATCTTTAACTTCAGCCAGTGCCTCAACAATTGCCCAGAAAAGCTCAACAAAAACCTCAAGACCATCAATTCATGCAACCCACCTTGTGCGGCATTCATCAATCAGATGGTTATGATGAGATTGAGGAAACAAAGATTTTATTTTGTCGCAAAGCAATGTATATCCCTTTTGGTTTACATTAAAAAATTCAGACACGACTCGCACGTACCCCATCATATTTTTTACCATTTGAATTTGACAAGCTGACTCTATACATAGATTCAAAACATGTGATCGACCATGGACATAGATAGCTTTGGGTTAATCTTGTTGTATGTTAACTGTTGCACCAGAGCATTTTCCTGACATGTTTGCTGCGCCATCATATCCCTGCCCTCTACAGTTAGCAATAGGCAAGCCAAGCTCCTCTAACTTCTCTTTGATTTTCTTTGCTATTGCCTGGCCAGTTAGACCTTCATTACACTCTGTAAATCCTAAAAATTTCTCGTGAATTGTAGATGTACCATCAACAAAACGAACATGTTTAGACATTTGCTCCACATTGCTGACATGAGCTGCCTCGTCAGCTAGTACTGAAAAATACTTTGCCTGCTGTATTTCGTTCACCAAAGACTTTTGTACAGCACCACCACAAATTGCTATAATTTCATCTTGGGGTAGTTTTGGACCGATAGGTTGTGTTCCCAGGAGCATTCAAAAAGTGGTCCTGAAAATTAAGTTGAAAAAAGACCAAATTTCTTGCAAGTTTCCAGGATTGTTTGAATCCACTTCATAGAAATCAGAATCATTCCTGTGTCCTCTTAAATCAGCTGTGTCCTCTTAAGCAATGGCCTGCCTTACCAATAAGAGAATTGCTCCAACTATTGGCTTGGGTTTTTCCCAATTTTTTTAAACCTGCTTGGAAACAGCATGATTCAGCTGGACGTCAACAGAGCTCATTTTATTTTGCATTCTTAAACGAAATTATGTTGTTGTCTTATGAATAGGGGACTTTTCAACATGGTCATTAAGCTTCTTCAAGGCCTTTGACCAGTTCTTAAAAGGCTTTTCAAAAAGATGCCTAAGCTTTGAAGCGTTGTGTGTGTATTGACCACCAAACATAACACAATTAATGCAAAATGCCCCATCTAACATGTAGGAATACGCAAGCCATGGATACTGTTGCAACCAAAAATGCAGAAATCGACACCCCAAGGAATTGACAGGGAAATGAAAGTCCTTTCCAGGTTTTCAAATATTGTTCAGAAGATCATACTTCACTTGATCCCAAAGGAAAAAGCACGATTGGTAAAAATTTCCGATGTCATTTTGAGGACAGGAAGAGGCGGAGAAAGCTTCTGGAAGTGAAGGAAGACGTCAAACGTCCATTTTTGAGCTGTCAACCATCTTGCTTTCGGAAGAAACCCTTGTGAAAGCCTGGGAAGAAGATGCCAAATCATCAAGCTTAGTTTTTTTAAAGGCAATGGCATCTATTTTCATCTGCGTGCGCTTGGAAGCTCTTACAGGCTCTTGTCTATTGTAATCATTTGCTCAACATTTTGATTTACCTGGCTTGATCCTTCCAGTTTTTAAAGCATCTTCTGACATTTCCAGTAAAGGAACGTAATAGTCTTTGATTTCTGGAAATTTACTTTAAGAGGAGGTGCAACAAAAAATATGGATCTTTGTATTGTTTGAAGAGGAAGAGCCTCTTGGCAAAATGGTGCTCTTAAAGGAGAATGGCGGAATATTTTTATTTTTTGTACAGGTACTGGTACTTGTTGTGCTTAACACGATGTGATGTTATTTTTTGTATTTCTATGATATTTTACGAGTAATTGAGCTGATAATTCAAATTTCTTCTGCAGGACAATTATCGTTTTCCATCGTTTCCGAGAATCCATGTGGCCATTGTGATGTCATATGTCATCACTGGTTTTCCTGCACGCAATGTGGGCCTATATAATCTGCATAAATTGCAGGTAGGAATCAGCTGCAAATTTCAGCAAAATACTACACTGCAATGCGTATAACTGTTTCGAGGACAGTATAAAAAGGTCTGACAAGGTAAATGCCTCTTCTTGTACCCATCCAGAAAGAAGAATAAGGTTTTTTAGTTTTCTAAAAGACCTGGTGTACCGTCCATTGTGGGTGCAAAATATGCGCCTGGAAAACTTTGTTGTTAAGGATCATTCAAGGCTTTGCGAGAAACATTTCGAGGATGACCAATTTGAGGTAAGCTGACATGTTGTAGAGTCTCTTGATTTGGCTGGTGAGAAACAAATCAAACTGAAAAAAGATGCTGTTCCAACGATATTTATTTTCATGACTGTTGTAATGCAATGTACCTGTACCATGCATGTGTAAAAAATCGTAGCAACAACAACAGAGTGCTTCTTGCCAATCCATCATTAGTGTTTCATGAAAATTTGAGCTGTTTACATGAGAAATGCACCATTGTTTAAATTTAGTTATTTTACCTGACTTGTCAGTGTCAAATGAAACGATTCTCTTCCAGAGGCCTTGTGAGTTGCTGTTAGCAAAATATCATTCAAATAATTAATAGGAGAAATCTAGTGCAAAGGGATTACTTTTTAAGCACGTTTTCAGTTTATAAAATCAGGTCTTACATGTTTTACATTGTTTGTTTTTTCAAAATAATAATCTGTCTATTTTAAATATGCAAGCTAATTTTTCCATAGTTGGTATCTGATATGTTACAAACAATCACAGTCAATCGCTTGGTCAATCTTATGGAACAAAGTCAACTGCCGATGCACAAATTGGATCACAAATTTCAGAGAGTGAAATCGGTATTGACAGACAGATGTGTGATTCATCCACCCAATTACAGTCATTTCAAACGAGGTCTACCCTGCAGCTAATCCGAGCACACAGACCCTGGTTTATTGGCACTTTAAAGGAACCCAAACAAATACTAGATCATGGTCAAAAGGTAAAACATAAATTTGAAATTATCTGAAATATCTTTTTTCTTATTGAAGGCTGTTTTTGAATACTTTTGGGGTCTTGGAAAATATTGAAAATAAAATTTGATCCACAGGCTAAACGGAAAGCAGCAAAAATATCAAAAAATATCAAATGCTCTTAGTAAGTAGAACTGTCAAAAGAAACCATTGTTAGGAACTTCAGCTACAATCAAAATTCTCTAGATTTGATCCACTGTATTTCTATTCTAGATACCAAGACAGAGCACAGGACAAAAGATGCATGCATTCAGTTGAACGGCAGCTTCCTGTCAGAGCTGTGATTACCAATTTGAGTCCAGAAGCAAGCTTGGAGAGAATGTCATCTTCAGATAGCCATGAGTGGGTACCAAATGAATCTTCAGCATCAGAAGAATATGGTGAGTCTATAAATACTACGCCAGTTGGATGGAATGAGCGAACATTTCTAGTTTTTGAATCATGCCTAATGTGTCTGTACAAAAATCCGTCTTTCAAGAGTAATGAAGTTGGTGGTGCAAAAAACATGGAACTTGAAGGTATAAAACGATGTTTCCAGCTGTTAGATAGTGAGCATTTGTTGTACAATACTTTGGTCACAAATCGTCATGGACCAGTCGTAAAATTTATCCGGACAGAAAGAAAAAAAAAGCATCACTTGGATGTGTTCCATGTTGCAAAAGTGAAAAACTACGACTTTAACTTGAAACTAGATGCACATAGTTGCCATTTTGACTTTTCATTTAGCCCTTTTCTAATAGACCTTTTACGGCAGGTATGGTGTTGTAAACAAATATTCATATAAATATAATTCTAAAAACATTGTTAAGTAACACATTTCAACTAGACTCTCAGCTATTTTGTCGCTAAAAAATAAATTTGGAATTCTGATTTACCAGAGGATGGCTTCACAAAGTGCATCAAACAAAGGAACTGATGACACATTCTGGGGCTGCAGCCGGAAAACTACTGAAATGTAAAATGTTTGATCAGTTGACTTTCATAAAAGATAAACACAAATAGGCCAACTACCAGCAACCTCAAAATTGAAGAGTCCTACCAGCATTACAGCCACGCCAGTAGGAGGTAGCAGACCCAAATCAAACTCCAGAAAAAGGAAATTGGAAAAACCTTCTATTGACTCCTATGATGCTTATCTAGCAGAATACCATGATTGACTGTATCAAAGGCTTTAGAGAAGTCTAGAAAGATACAACATGAAAAACGTTTTCCTTCAATGTTTTCAACTAGCTTTGTGCAGAGATCTAAGATTGCCAATGTTGTTGATTTATTTTTTTGAAATTCAAATTGATGCCTGAAAATTATTCTGTACTTGTCTAAAAAGTTAGCCAAACGAGAGTGCATTGCCTTCTCTAGAAGTTTACTAAAGATTGGTAGGATTGAGATAGGTCTATAGTTAGTAAGTTCAAGTTTTGATTTGCCCTTGTGTATTGGTGCCACTTTCGCAAATTTCAATTTCTCTGGAAAAATTACTTTTTCAAATGTTGAGTTAGCTATTAAAGAGAAAGGCAATGAAATTGTGTACCTTACTAGTCTAATGAGTTTTACGGGTAGATCATATGAGTCATTGGCTTTAGTTTTGTCTAAGTTGGCAACTAAGTCATTAATTTCTTGAGGTGTAACGGGTTGAAAAAAAAGCTTCTTGGGTTTAGTGTTTTAAGATAATTTTTAAACTTCTTGGTGGGGGGTTTCATTTTGTCAACTATTCTTTGTGCAACAGTTGTAAAATATTCGTTGAAACAGTTTGCTATGATTTTATGATTAGTGGTCAATTTACCATTAATTGAAAGGCAAAGGTCATTGGAGTGCTTTTTCTGTTTTTGAATGATATCATTAATGCCAGACCAAACCTTTTTCGAACTTTTTTTGAATTTGTCAAAATAGGAAATGTAATAGATTTTTTTGCTTTTTGTTATCAGATGATTTAGAAGGTCTCTATATCCTTTATATTTTTGGTAGCATGAGGGATCTTTCATTTTCCAAAATTTTGAGTAATATCTATTTTTCACTGAGATTGATTTAAGAATACCAGTTGTAATCCAGGGTTTATTTCTCATTTTATGCATTTTCTTAGGGATCTCTTTAAGGAGGCGTGTTTATTGATAATATTTAACAGTGTATCCTGAAAGACATTAAATTTTGCATTCGGATTATTTTCAGCATTTATTAATTTTACAAGGTCCACCTGTCTTAGGTCTGAGATGTATGAGTCAGCATCAAAGTTATTGTAATCACGATAAAAACTTTTCCTACCCTTAGAAAATTTAACATTTAGGTTTTGACAGAATATGAAGTTAGGCATATGATCTGTTATTTTAGAGATCAGATTACCGCTAAAGGTCTCAAATTCTAATGAGTTCAGAAAAATATTATCGATCAGAGTAGGTCTTTGATTACCAGCAATTTTAGACGGCTGAATTATGTGAGGTTGGAAAAAATTTGATAGTAAGAGATTCAAGAAGTTGTCTGTATATGCTTCTGTATCATAACGAAGAAGTCACCAGTAATAAATGCGATTTTGTTTTCCTTTCTGATCTTGCATAATACTGTGTTTGTTAAGTATTCAATGAATTTATCCTCTTGTTTTTTTCTTGGGTGACGATATATAACGCCAATCACGTAATTTGACTTTGGTGAGTTGGTAATTTCTATCCAGTTTGCTTCAAATTCACAATCTTTTCCTATAAAAGAGTAGTCTAGGTCCTCCCTGGGTAAAAATGTAATACCTTTGGAAACAAAGAAGCCACAGCCACCCTTTAGACTATTGCCAGGAGTACCATGAAATTTTTGATAGCCATTTAAGTGTAGGTTTTCAATTGTACTTTCGTTTTCCTGGAGATCCAAGCTTCTGAAAGGGCTATAATTTCAAAGCTATGTCCTAGTGTTGTTTGAAGATATTCTAAGTTGTTGATATTTTCATTCAACGAGCAAATGTTTGTATGCATCATACTAAAAGGCATGTTTCTAAATGCTTTTAGCTTTCGTTGTAACTTAAGAAATTCATGTGTGCAGTAGTATTGAAAGTTACATTTGAGATTTATGTTTTCATCGATATCATTGTTTGAATTAGGATGAGCAGTGTTTAATTTAAGTCTGTTGAAGTCAAATTCTGTAACTGTTTCGGTAAGTTCTAGTTCAGTTAGCTCTTGCATGATAGTAGCACATGGACAAGTTTCAGTGGAGTTGAATCCTTCAGCAATTATTTCAAAAATATTTAAAGAGTAAAAAGGAAATATTTTTTCACAGCAAGATGAACAGTGCCAATTTTCTAAAATCGCTCGGATGTCGTGAAGTTGCCAGTTTGGAAGGCGGCCACACTTTTTGTGTATAAAACTTTGACAATGGCGACACGGATGGCGACAAATTAGTTACTCGTCGTAGTGAGTTGTTTTGAACGATAGTTGTTTATGGAAATCCACAAGAGGCTCCTTGCATTGCACTTGTGATTCACAAATGAAATCACGGAATTGTTTATTGTCGAGTCCGTGGAAGGGATATGTTTCTTTAGCGCATTGTTTACAAAACCACAGGGAGTTATTGTTTCCAAGTAATAGAAACTGTTTTTTGGACAATCCGCTGCATTTAAAGTGAATCTAAAAATTACACAGGTCGCAGCATATCGAGTTATCAAAAGTGTCCAAACTAATTTTGTCACAGGTTGGACATGAAATGCAACTTGTCATGCTGTCAGGTTGATTTTTTGCGAAAATTTGATTTGATTTTTTTTGAGAAAATGTCTTGTTCTTCTTCAATTCGCACAAAATCGATGTCTTTTTCTTTCCTTGCGTAAATGGTCCCGTTTCTTGTCCAAACATATTTCCAACCTAATTCTTTTTTCCTGTCTCGAGCTTTCTTCAAAAGGAGTTTGTTTCTTGGTGTCAACGACTCATTGATGAAGACTTCGACCTTTTTGTCTTTGTTGGATTTGAAACCCAGATCTTTTCTTTCGAATGGCGCGTCTGTCTGTTTCTTTCTGTTGCTCATAAAGTTTACTTTCATTTTTCTCGAGGCAAATCTGCAAATTATTGCTGTGTCTTCTCTTGAGCTGATACGATGGCATGCCTGGTTCATCTACCGAGATGCCCAATGCCTTGCCAACTTCTAGGACCAGGTCTATAGTGTCTTGGTCCTTTTCCCTAGGAGTTCCTCCGATTTCGATTGTTTCGCGGCGTGCATCCTGTTCAAGGTCATTATGATCTTGACGAAGAGATTGTATTTGCCCATTAAGGTCGTTGACTTGTTTTGTGAGGTTAGCGTTGCACTCTTCTAATTTAGTGTTGCGTTTGATGAGTGACTCTGTGATGGCCTTGTGATTCTCAAACTGTTTGTTAATAAACTCCATCAATTTTTCAAATTTGTCTAACCGTTTCTCTAATTTCTGGAAAATTTCTTTGTTTTCAACTTTTATATCATTTATAAGGCTGATAACCATATCAAGCCGATCGTCGGTTGATTTTCCAGTTTCTTCCAGTTTATAGAATCGGTAACGTCCATGTTCTTGGTTTTCTTTGCTACTTTGCTAGCCATAATGCGTTGTGGTATAATTTCCAAAAAAGTCGAATATATTTTCTTTAAAGTTTACCATGCCTCAGTGTGTTATTAATTAAACGGATTAGTAATATAGATAAGTTTGATTTCAATGAGATCATATGATCAAATTTTGCAGAGCTCTCAGAAACACATCTGCTCGCCAGAAACTCGAGCTCTCATAAAGTCACACAAAGTCTATCACTAGGACCAATTGGCTTTCTTCTGGGTGAAAACTTTGTTATTTCAGGGGCAACATACTTCAGAAGTTCCTCAAAACGATCAGGGCTCATCCCAAATGTTGCAAGAAATATTCCTTGTCGAAAGGTTTCATCTCTCTGACAAGCTGATGATACTCTCCCTTTTCACATCTCTCTGCTTATATTTTCCTTACCCAAAATCTCATTTGCTTACGAGTCTGCAGTGCCTTTTTTTTAACCGTCGCTTAATAAAAATGGGAATCAAAATTTGTAGCCTTGTCATCGCCATATTGTTTACGAGCCTAAAACTACTGAGGCACTGACAGCCATAGCTTGACCAAATCTCAAGAAAGGAAATCAATTTGCCAAAGTGGAAATCTGCCCTAACACCTTTCTCGTTCGTCAAGATCTAAAACCAGGTCTAAAAGCAAAAGTAGATCGCCATCAATCTATTGAGCCAACATACGACAATAAAATATATATGAAATAATTTTCTTTAGGAATGAGAATACTGCTAGCTAATAGAAGGAAAGTTTTCTTTTTTGGTCAATTCTCTTGCTTAGCAAATAGTCCATTAGCACCTTCTTTAGTTAATTTAGGTGCATAAAATATATGTCCACCAACAATTGCAGCGACGATAGGTCATATACTGTGTCCTTATCTGGTCATTGCGATCTACAGCATTCAAAATTGGTTATAGTTCGAAACTTGGATTGAACACATAACTGCAACTCTTGTTCCATCCTTCTTTCGAACGACATATGAAATTTTGGCAGACGGGTTAACATTGCCTGAGAGAATCCTCACTGGCTTTTGTGACTTTTTCTCTTGCCATGCCACGGCTGATAAAGCCGATCCCCTTTTCTGAAATTGCATGTAAGATCAAGCTTCCTTGCAGATTTTCTTTCCCTTAACTTCTTGGAGAAGTCCTTTGGCATTTGACTTCATCGTGCCACACAAATAAACTCCCTTTTCAAAACGTTCCTCCACACCTGCAACCTCAACTCTCCAGTGGTAAAATAGTTATTGGTGTAACCATGATGTCCCTTTTTCCATATTTTCGGTCAGCTGCTTCACCACTTTTTGACCAAGATTTTTCTCTGACTCTTTGCCTGTGGGTTTTCCTGTATAAACAAAATATTTGTTACAGAACCCATTCAGTGAGTCTGCCCTAATCCACACTTTGATGTGGTATTTTGTTGGTTTGGCAGGCAAATACTGATTCAAGCTGGAACGCCCATTAAACTTTATCATTGCCTCATCAATAGCAAAACATTTATGTGGGTTATATGCTTTCAAACAATTTTTGTGAACAGCTTCAAGACAGGTCCAACTAAAAAGAGTTTATCAAAGTCTGGCAAACTTTTGGGTGGCATCGTTGTCCTATCAGCAACATGAAAGTATTCATTAATTTTTTTAAATCTATTGCTCGACATCACATTTGAAATAAAGGAATTTCCAAATACTGATTCTTTGCTCCAATATTGCCCAAATGAAGGTGTTCACAATGCTCGTATAAACTCTGAATCCCAGATAAAGTTTGACTTCTTCGACAGTTGATGGATACCAATCGTTGTCTGGAAATCAATCTCACTTCCATCTTCACCAAGGGATTTCGCTGGACTAACTGGTGAAGCAAACTAAACAAAATTGTCAAATTCTTTCAAATGCTTTTATCTCTTCGATATAAAAAAATCAACCATCAAACCTTTGAACATGGTTTGAAAATTTTTTAAGTATGGGCACCTAATGTTTTCATTGTTTTCAAACAATGCTTCATCATGTGCCTAACAGACTATCAAATCTGAATTGGCCAATCAAAAATGGTTTTCGTAAAAATACCATTGTTTTGCAATGTTGACTGTAGTCGCTATTGTAATACTACTGAAGAAAATGTGTGACAACTACAGGCGCTATTGTTTGCAAATCGTTAGCAGACGATGACTATAGTGGCTGTGGGAGTGAATGAGTTAATATATATTTTATTTAATATATATATATATATATCATATGTATCATAATTTGAAGTAACAGTAATCAAGTTATCACTTCTAAATGTCTCCTTGGGGCTAATTAGATCCTCAGTACAATTGATAGTGACAGGACGCATAATCAGACACCTTGATATTACAGACCAAAATTTTTGTTTTCCATCAAAGCGTTGGCAAATTCTTTTCCAATTAAATCCTGAGGACAAGTAACTACAGGTAACAAACTGATGGAATGTTAATTATTAAGCTTTTGCCTCTTACACTGCCTGATGTTATCCTATATTTTTCATTTCTTTTCCTTCCTTTGAGCTTGTTTGGCTACGGTTTGTTCTGATTTCTGTCACAATTTTTCTTTTTCTTTTTTCCCTCAAAATTCAAGCAAAAAATTAAAACAAAATGAGAGGAATACCAATAAAGGAAAAATGTTTTTACGCCTTGTTCAACAAAGACACCCCCTCACTCAATAGTTGAACAAACGCAAGTCTGCTTCAAACATGTTTAGTTTTAGACTTTCAACAGCAACAGATTCCGTTTCGATATTGTCTATGGCCGATTTTCACACAAAGTTAAATTTGTTATGTTTGAATTTAAGATATCCAGTAGCAAGGTGTCTGTATCCTTCAATGTAGTTTGCAATACCATAACCAGGACTTAAACATTTTGAGTAACCACAAAGTTCCCTTCCTTTGTTACAGTGGTCAGTCGAAATTTAGATTTATTTTAAACTCTTTGCCTATCTTGGAAAGCGAGATTTAAAATAATTTTTGCAATTTCAGCTCAATATCTCAAGTACGAGGAAAGTTATGAGTTTTCAAAAAGTCTAGTTTTTGTGCTTTAGTTAGAAAAGAAAATTTTGGTATTACTTAAGGAAAGGCAGAATTGTGTGGGCATCATAGGGATAGGAATATAAAAACGCTAGAGTGTGCACTCATATTGTTTTACTGATGCGAGGCTGAAGCACCCAGGCACCATCTTGCTGGAGGTAAGTTTTGGAGGGAAAACACTGGAGGAAGACCGGTTATGATTCTTTTGGTGAGAGACTGGTGGCAATTTACCACAATAAAAATTCCTTTGAGCGACTTTTTGAGTATCTATAAAATGATGTCAAATGACTGCATTGTTGCAAATTGTACACCTTAAACGAGTAAGTAACATGAAGTAAGAACAGGGGAAACTATTTCATTTCGAAGGTTTGCTTTATTTATGAAACCATATTTAACAGCGTGAAGAAAATTGACAAGAAGAAGTTCTGTGAGCAAGAAATGGACCATCCTCAAGATGTTTACTTCGCATTGCGGTAGCCAGACTTGAATTGCCTACATTAATGAGGTTTATATTTCTCATTCCTGCCAAGCTTCATACATATCAGCCATTATTTGACAATTGAAAGGAAACAAACAAGACAATTTTTAAACAAAGTGCATTAAAATAAAACTCAAGTAAAATTGCAAAACTTGTACTTCCAGACCACACTTATGGAACAAGTGGAATAAACAATTCTGAGGCTTTTAGCAAGAAACAGAAACAGATAGAAGCTAAAAACAAAAAGCTTAAATCAAAGGTGAAAATTGTGAATCAAAAGATACGATACAAAAAGACAAAAATTAAAACTTCAAAAATTAAAATTAAGACTGGTCAGTTGATTCACATTTGATACAAATTGTTAAAGAGGTGGCAAAGAGGTATACTAACATGAGATAAACTTGGAAGTACATACCCTGGTGTTTATTGTAATAATACCCGACCGGGGCAGGCCTGAAAAAAATCGGACCTGGTGCTTTTACGCACTGCTTAGATGGATTGTGCAATATTTCACATTGAAAAGCCATCAAAAATTTAAAGGTAGAGGATTCTGGGCTATGGCTTGAATTGTCTGGCATTTTGGGGGCTTCCCCTGATGGCTTAATTGATGAAAATGCATTGCTCGAAATAAAATGCCCTTGCACCAATGAGGAAGCAATCAAATCAGAAAACTTTTATATGAAATAATTTGATGATGGTGTGTATCAACTGAAACAAACACACAATCACTGGCACAACCAGCACACATTTTTTAAAGTGTTACAGAGTAGCATCGAAGGTGTGGTGATTTACAGTCTTTAAAGTGCTACAGACATGAAAAATCGAAAAAATTTGTTACTTGCTTTCAGAGGCAATACAGATTGCTGATTCTTAATCTGCAAGAATCTTTTCAAAATAAGGGGCATAAGGCCATTTATTGGGGGGTTTTATCAGGGTAGGTTTTTCGAAAAGAGTCTGGGGAGAGTGATGTATTCTGGTGTGTTAGTTCAATTTGCAACGCTTTCGATCCCTACTCAAACGGAGGCAGAGCAGTGTGCAGCAAAGTTAGGAAAATTGTCAATGTTGGTAAGGAAATGTCGGATGCGGAGTTCACAGCTGGATATAATGAGGAAATTTTATTAGATGTTAGTGAAGAAATTTTAGAAGATGGGAACGTTGAAACGATTTTCCAGCCCTATCAAGATGATCCACTGGCGTCTTCCTCTGACGAAGACGATGGGGAAAATGATGAGGCCGACATCGACACAATTCCATTGCAAACTCTAGAAGAGAGATTTGATAGAAAACAAGCAGTGGATGATTGGTAATTAGCTTGAAGTTTATAATATGAAGCATAAATTCAGCATTTAATTTATTTGTCATGCTATCGTGGCATCGGAATTTCTAGCTACGATAGGCCTAGTCTTGTTGTACAATACAAAAATTGCTGCGTCACTTGTAGCCTTATCTCTCATTTGTGATATAACATCGATGTTCAGTTGCATAATTTTCTAAGTGTTATATTATTAGTATTATTTTCCTTCATCAAATCGAAATTAGCAATCATCATCAGTATGGCCTGCGTCGAAGACCATAGGCATAGCAAAGCTTTTATGCATGTAAAGTAATGGCCTAAATTAATTTATTAGGTGTTGATGTATCAAATGCAAGGCTAAGAATCTTGTTGGTGCCTGTGAGTTTAGATGCTGCTGGGAGGTGTCACAGGTAATCGGAAAGCTAAGCATGCAGGAATCTGAGATGGGTTGTGCAGGGGCAGCAGGGAGCCAAATTTTTTTGGTATTAGTTCTCCGAAATTTTGAACAGCTCAAAAACAATCTAGCTAGAATGGGGGGAAGATATAGACTCATTGAGGTCCTACCCCTGAAAAAAGGTTTTTTATGAATTTAAGTCTTAGACTTTCTCTAAATTTGAGATTAAAAGTGCATAAGCTCCCTTTTGTGGGGTTCCTCAAAAAAGAGCAACCACATTGCATGGTAAGCACTCTATCAATTTGGTCTATACAATAATTGATTTTGAAACAGCTTACAAATTCAGATTAGAAAATGATTTCTACCTCATGTCTATGAAAGGATAAACTACTTAAAGTACAGGCTATAATGTTTCATATAATATTTTAAATGCTAAATAATAAGCTTCCTTTTTATTTTTTTGAAAATCTTTCGAATCTACGCCGGTTGAATGATTTAAATCTAGCAACAACATTGTCTTTAAAAAATGGCTGTCTGTTTAGCCACCGTAAAAGCTTGTGCTCTACTTGCAAAATAACAAGCATTTCTTTTGTTGTTGTTGCATACTTGACCTTGCTGTACGGCATCTAATGTTGGCTTCTGCATGATGGTCATGACTGGCGTGAATTGCTCAAATATCTTTCGGTAAAGCTTGAGCAGAAAGACGAATTCGACTTGTTGCATTTGAATGCAAAGGCCCCTGGCTGTACTTTGTGTGTCGGCTTTCTTGCTTCTACTTCTTGAAATTTCATATAGGACTGCCCTATCGTTTCGTAGTGGATGTCAATGACACTTGTTGCAGTATCACGTGACAGCCACCGTGTATCTCCAGGTTTTGGAAGATTAAGTCCGACAAGTCTTGTGCGCTTCTGACTGCTTCTGAAGAAGCCAACGAACTTGTCGGCTGTGCCAAAAAACTTGGCAACTTTTGTGATTTTCATTGCGGACTGTGCTGCGCAAAGGGATAACCTATGAGCAACGCACTGATTATAATAGGCTGCTGTGTAATGGTGCTGTGTTTGCTTTTGGTCACCATTAAGTTGTCCGCTCATTGTAGGGGCCCCATCGTACGACTGACCAATGAGCTTATATTTACTTGTCGCTGGCGCCAAATTCTTTTTTTCCAACGTTGACATCATAATTTTGGCAAGAGCATCGGCTGACTGATCATTGGAAGCATCGATCATGCCTAGCATATGCTCTTCAACTTCACCGTTATGAACAAGCCGCACAGGTACCGCAGAATGCTCGACATTGCTAATGTCAGTTGTGTCATCCATCATCACGGCGACATATTTTGAGCTGTTAATGCGTTTTTGGATCTCCTGTTGAACTTCTTTAAAAATACATTCTATTAGCTCATTTTGTGGTTCATGGGATGTGTATGTAATGTGGTCTTTGTCTAAGAATAAACAAAGTTCGTGGCTGTAAGCTCCAAGTAATTCCAAGAGCTCTAAAAAATTCCCTCTGTTTGATGATAATTTAGATTCATCTTGATGGCCCTGAGGAGCTAACAAAACAGCAATATCAATATGATGATAGAGCATCTTTGAAAGACGTGTAGCATTGTGATTGTGTCGTACGACATCTTGTTGCCTTGCTTCATCCAAAGCACATGCTACGTCGACATTACCCAAGAGCTGGTAAGCAGTGTAGTTGACTGTGTGCATCTTAGACTTCTCGTGACGCTTAGCGAGATTTGAAAGATTTTGACCAGCTGATACAAATCCAGACTCTTTCACAAACAAAACACCTTGCATTTACATGAAGAAAGAAATAGAGAAATTATTCTCGCGTCCGAATTAAACGTCACCTCCCACTTTGAGTATAAAACTTTCTTTTACATTTTTATGTCAGGAAATTTCACCCTACAGACTTAATGGTTGCAGTCTTAGTGAAAGAAAATACTCTTTCTTATGTTTAATTTAATTTTGTTACTTAGGGGTAATTTGTTTATCATCTGTTCTGAAATTGAGACTTTTTCATGATTTAACCCTTAATGAAAATTATCTTAAAGTGATCTGCCCTAAAAACCCTTATTCGAAGCACCCTCTTTGTCATTTCAGAGTATCTGTATTATCATAGCTATGAAACTAGAGAAGCTGTTTTTTTTATTCTGTCTAAAATCGAAACAAATTTGAAAGTTAACTATTGACAAAAGAAAATGAAACTAGCGAGCTTTTCTTCACATGCAAATATTATGAGGGCAATATTATTAAGAATTAATTATTCTTATTCCTTTTTGTTTTCCATATACGCTTTGTTATTTCTAAAGAAAATGCATTGATAAACCAGCGTCTTGTTAATCACTCTACCTACAAAAATGGGGTCATTGTTCTAATAGCGGGCTTAGGTTTCCTATCTTTATGGGTGAAGGCCGGTTAAAGACAGACGGCAGACAGCCCTTGCTGTATCGCCACCTTAAGGGCACAGTATGAGAATCGTGATTCTAATACCATGGCCAGTGAATGCGGTACAGGGCCTTTCGTAATTGCCACTAGCCTGCCAGGGTATCAGGATCGCAAATCAAAAAGCCGATTCTAGAAAAATTTTGTGAAAAATACTATACACCAACCAACACACAGCATTTGGACTTGTCACAACCTATGCTTATCACCAGCACTCTCTGATCAAATATTCCTTTTTTAACTTTTACTAACCATTATTTGAAAAAAGCTTGTTTGGGAAACTTCGTTTTTTGCCTTAAAAATATTTTAAATAACCTCAGTGAAAAACTCATCTTTGATAATTCACCCATGACGAGGCATGGCCAACAAAAGTAGGTATTCCTCTCTACGTCTCCACAAATCCACGGAAATTTCTGATCTGTGTCACTCGATACGTATTTCACAGTAACTTTTGGACATGGTCTTCCGTCTGTTTTAAGGCGAAGCCGCTGTTCCTGAGTTAAACTTTTTTGAGTTGACAAAATTGAGAAAATATTTGAAACTCCCCAACGGTCCTAAGACCCGATCCATATGGTTAAGAGACACAGTATATTGATGCGAGCAAGGGAAAGATTAGTGTTGTATTGAAATAAAATGGTTAGACTGGCCACGGTATGAGAAATCCAAAGCTTAAACCATGAAGTACAAGTCGCTTTGTTTAATGTGAGGATGACAAAAGGCCCAGACATAGGGCAGGGCCACTTAGACAAAAGTTTAATGACATCACGGTATGAGAAATGAGAAACTAATACCATGGCTATAACTGCCCTCAAGATTCAATTGCTATCAACAGTACGTACTATAGAATATGATTCATTAACGGATTAGAAGGCAATTAACAGTCTTTTGTCGGAACAAGTCAAACACAAAGTTTTGTTGATGTTGACATTTGAATAAATATTGAACACGCAATGCGCCTCCGCTACTGCCTCAAATGCAGTACAAAACGGGCAAACGAGCCGATGAATTTAAAGGTTTTTTGGAAATAAAATGGTATGAGGCTCATACAGTTTATACCATTGCACGCCGCCCCTGGGGTTGTGTTACAGATCATCCAGATTTTGCAGCACTTATGAATGAGTCTGTGCTTCAAATCGCCGGCCCCTTGTTCAAAACAAGAGAGGGTAAGTCATACAGGCAAAGATCAAATGAATCTGAAAACCAGTAAGTGCAAACAGAACCTTCTTATTTTAGAATTCAATCATTATATAGTAAAATCTTGAAAAATTTAAATCCCCTTCAAAAATAAAAATCTGTTGCAAAAAATATACATTTAATAACTACTGTCTCTTGCTATTGGCATTCTTCTAAGAGGATTAGTAACTGTTGGTAATTCTGTTACTATCCTCAGGTTTCTACGTGCAGTTGCATATAGATGGTTTGTAAGCTGGTTGTTTGGCTATTTGGGCCATGATAATGCAAGACCTCTTCCTTCTTGTGTTTATCACCTTATAAGGGACAAATTCAAAACTGGAGTACTGCATGGTTTTCAGACTGCCAGACAAAGAGAACCAGAACAGGATTGACTTGTCTCAAAATTCAAATAGCTTATATGTATATATATAAAGATTGATTCCAAATAAGAGTAAATAAAACTGTGAACATAACAATTTTTCAATGGATATAATGCTGTGGTCATTTGGAAATGAAAGGATAGGAAAAGAGAACTACATTTTAGATTCCTTGTTCAGACACTAGCTATTTAATCTTCTGCTTCTGTCATACATCCACTGCGTGGGTGTCCTCGCCGGGGCTTGCCACAGAGTCCACAGCAACGTTGAGGTTGTTGTGGTGTTTGAACAGAAGCCACCACCTGATTTGCCAATAGCTGCTCTTCAGCTAGAAAATTAAATTAAAGCTGTATGTTAAAAAAGCTTCTAAGGATGCTAGACTTAATGCCAAAATTTCTGCCTCATCATGTTAATATATATGTATAAATAGTTTGAGTCTGACTTACATAGTCTCTTTGTTTCATAATGAACATCGACATTGCTTACCTTCAGGATACAGATGTGTCACTGCCATTTGCTTTGTCTTCCAGATTTTGCCATTGTCTTTGAAAGCGTGTCCAATGGTAAACTGACTATTAGTGATTTGATGTTTGTAGCATACTATAAAGTAATTTTTGTTTGGAGTGATTTAACATCTAGGGATATCCAATATCAAATGATGACACTTTTGTCTCCTTGAAAAATTCACCAAGCTACCCATTTTAAATAGCTATATTGCTTTGAAAAAGAGAATAAATAGAAATTAGAGATTATATAAAAAATTGGGAATATGTCTTAAGTTTGTTGAATTAATAGCTACCTCAAGTATATACAACCTCACTTCCAAGACTAAACTTTGGATAGCTCACATTGAAGTATTTTCTGCCATCACATGAAAGTATTTTCTGCAATATGTCTATAATTTTGATATATTACCGTATGTTGGATTAACAGCTACCTCACGTACAACCTCACCGCAAAGGCTAAACTTTGGATATGTCACATTGAAGTATTTTCTGCCATCTTTTGTTGTTTTCTTTTGTCTCTGAACATTTTCATTGAAATGCAGGCAAGCAAGAATAACCCTGGAAGATTTTTCATATCAATTTTCTATGCAAAGGCAATTGGAAATCAGGCAAATCAGAAAATAATCTAATTGGAAACTGATACAGGGTGTTTATCACAGTTTGTGGGTCATAACCTTTTAAATCAGTATCTAAAACGGAATTGACCAGAATCCCAGAAATTATTGTTTTTGCATTTGAAAAAGTTTTTATAAAGTTTTTGATATCTAACCTGCATTTTGTACCAATGAATGAAAAATGCAACATTTTTGGATGCCAGTGGTTTAAGAGAGATTGGAAGCCCTCAAGAGAACTGGTCTGAACAAGTGGTGAGAGCCTCCTTATGTCATTGACCACCCTCTTGTTGGTTAGAATGTGCAACAGTTTGTCATATGCAGGTGTTCCTGTAATAAGATATTAGAGTTTCAAACCAAAACTGATTCAAAAAGTAAATTTCGAGAAGCTCTGTGCAATAAAACTATAAGGTCAGTTGCGTAGCGTGACTTTTTCAACTGGGTATTCTCTATTAAACAAAAGGGTAGGGCAGGGTATGGCTTCATGGGGCTCGATGGAAATAGGAGGGATAATAGGAAGTTTAAAATGACTAGCTATTGACATTTTATCTAATTTTCTTTCTGGTTCGGTTGGCAAGTACTACACTGTCAGGGCATTACTATGATGAAAAGGATACTTTGCTAAAGAACCCAACGCAAATATACTCTTCGAACTCATTCATTGCATCAAAATACCACTAACCATTTCATCAAAAGTAATCCATTTGAACGTATCATTACGTAACAAACGTAACAAAACGTATCATTGAAAGTCAGTAAAATTTTGCTAGTCGAAATATGTCCCAATAGTTGTTGTTGAATCCTCTAAAATTTGCACTGATGTAATATCGTAACAGTCCGAACAAATCAACAAAGTGTGTTGCAGTAAGGCAATCAACAATCAATACATTTTGTATTTTATCATTTTATTAGTAAAAATATGTGGTATACATTAGATGCTCATTTCAAACATACACTGACTCCATTAAACCATAAGCAATTAGTTTTTAGTTATCGGTCCCTTTAGAAAATATGATTACAAAAGATATGTGTAAATGTTCCAAGTCAATTAACCAAGCGGCAAATACAAAAGATATTACCAACAATAAATGTGTAAACGATTAAACCTATGTAGAGCTATTACAAGACAAAAGAAATTGTAAGAATACTGAAAACACGACCTTGATTAATAACACACTGGTTAATTACGCAAGTAAACCGTGGGAAAGGCGTTTGCGCGGCAAACTCCCTGCTTTCCGTGACACTCTCCCCCTTGACTCACTCCGAGTCAAAAACAAGGCGGGTCCGCCATAGCGCGTCGGTAGCTGCAGCTCTATGAGGCCTATTCCGTACTTCCTTTCTTTCACTGTCACCATTTCCTATATCCCCCACTTCGTCACTTGTCCCTGTTATCTCCAAAGGATAAAGTTTAGTAATTGGTCTATTAAGTAAATCTCGCTTACCTTTGCAAATCTTAACTACAGAAGCACCCCGTATCTTACCATCCTTACTGACAATTAATCTTTCGATTCTTCCAATCTTCCATTGACTTCTTTTGACATTTTCATCCTCTATCAATACTGTCTCCTTTATGAATGTCACAATTGTCGGCTCCAGTAGCATTATGCTTTTCACGTAGTTTCCTCAAATATTCGGTTCTCCATCTATTCCAAAAATGTTGTAATTTCCTAACTAGATAAAGGAATCGTTTACTATGCGAAGTTCCATCATCAGAATAATTAAAATTCTATGTGATCTGCAAGAGGTGATAATCGCCTCATCGTCGTCGTCGTTCCTTCAGCCGTTGCGGTTGCTTGTGCCTGCCATGACCATTTCTCTCCAATCCACTCTGTTCTGGGCCATGGTTAGCGCTTCGTAGAGTTGCATGCCAGTGAGCGATTTGATGTTATCAGTCCACCACGTCGGGGGTCTGCCCCTCCCTCTACTGCCCTCAACCATACCCAATATAGCAATCTTTTCTATGCTGTCATCTGGTTTTCGTGCGGCGTGTCCGAAGTATGTGAGTTGTGCTCTATGAATGAGATTGAGTAGACTGTTTGGACGGTATACTCTGTCAAGCACGCTTGCATGGGTTTGCCTTTCGGACCAGTGGATGCTCAGCATACGACGCCACGACCACATTTCAAACGCGTCAATTCTTTTTCGGGAGCGTGTCTTTAAAGTCTATACCTCTGCACCATAGAGGACGATGGAAAATACCAAAGACCGCATCAGTCGGGTTTTCGTGTCTAACCGGATGTCATGGTTCTTCCATATCTTCTGTAGCTTTCCAACAGCAGACCTGCCCATCGCTAACCGTCGTTCAATCTTCTTTTCACAGTCTCCATCAGGTCTAATCATCGAACCGAGAAAGTTAAAGTTGTTCACTTCCTCCACTTCTTTGCCGTCGACAAATATATGGTTGTTGTCTGCAGTAGTTTTCATGATTTTAGTTTTGTCGACATTGAGATATAAACCGCATTTCTCACTTTCTACTTTGAGCTTTTGAAGCAATGTGTTCATATCTTGGATGGTTTCGGCGATGAGGGACGTGTCGTCAGCGTATCTAAGGTCGTTTATCAACCGCCCACCAATAGATACACCCATTTCCATGTTCGATAACGCCTTCCTCATTATGTGTTCACCATATAAGTTGAAAAGGTGAGGGGAGAGAATGCACCCCTGTCTTACTCCCTTTCCAATGACAAATTCGTCGCTTTCACCACTTTCTGCTCTGACAACTGCACACTGGTTCCGGTAGAGTTCATGTAGGAGATGGATTATGTGTTCTGGAAAGCCCATATCTCTCATTATACTTAGCAAGAGGCCGTGGTCGACGCAGTCGAAGGCCTTTGCGTAGTCAATAAAGCAAAGGATAAGTTGCCTTTTGCGTTCCTTCAATTTTTCCATGATTCGTCGGATATTGGATATTTGATCTCTAGTTCCTCTGCCTGTGTGGCTGGTAGTTCTTCATCAAGACGCTTACGCATGCGTTCTACAATCACATACAGCAAAATCTTACTGGTATGTGAGATCAGAACGATGGTGCGGTTGTTCTTGCATAGTGTTGCGTCACCCTTTTTCGGAATAGTTATGAACACAGATTTCAACCAATCATTGGGCCAATGTTTGTGTTTCCATATCGAGTTGCATAAACTACACAGCTTGGCTAGTCCTACCAAACTACCAAACATTAAATGAGACGGTGTTAGTATGTCAACATTAAAATCATCCTCGTATATGTACGTCAGTGGTCGAGAATTCAAAATTCCTTCCACTTCTACTAAAACAGTATGCATTTCATCCTTATTCAAAAGAGCATTGCCAAGAATTTTTCTAAGTATACATTTAACTAAACCAACCATTCGTTCAAACATGCCACCCCACCACGGGCTTCTTTCTAGATTAAATTTCCATTCTTTTCTTCTTGACTCCAACTCCTGCTGAATATCTTTATTTCTGAATATACGATTGATAGATTTGGCTGCTGCCTTAAAAGTTTTTGCGTTGTCAGATACGATTAACTCTGGCGTACCTCTTCGAGCAGTAAATCGTCTTAAGCATCTTAAGAAAGACTGAGCTGTAAGGTCTTCCACCAATTCTAAATGTAAAGCGCGTGTTACACAGCATGAAGAAAGGGCGATATACGTTTTATGTGTTTTACCCTTTAACCCCTTGACATACAACGGTCCAGCAAAATCAACACCTACTTTGCTGAAAGGCGGCGACTCCTGTACTCTAAAATTTGGTAACGGTGCCTTATAAGCCTTACCCTCCAATTTCTTACAGATTATACAAGGCTTGATAAGCTTCTTAATGAATTCCCTCCCCTTAGTAATCCAAAACCGAGATCTTAATTCCGTTAAAGTGATACGAAGACCCTCGTGCCCCATTAACGCATGGACATGTAAAACAACGAGTTCCGTGAAACGATGGTTCTTTGGCAATATTATAGGAAATTTGCTCTCAAATTCCATATCAGAGTTTGATAGTCTACCTACACATCTTAAAATACCACTCTGCTCTCCAATGCCTAGCTGTTTTTTAAGCAATTCAAATTTTGGATCTTGTTTCAAGACTGCCTGCGCATTAATAATCCACAACCTTTCCGCAGACAAGATTTCTGGCACAGTTACAGATCCGATTAATTTTTCCTGTTTGTTCATTTTAGCTTTAAGATTATTTATGAATCGTCAGACATATGCAGTAACGCGTACAAGCTTATCATACGAACTGTACTTATTGATGTCAATGAGTTGGTCAATACCCTTAGAACTCTCCTCTCTAATCAACATGGAATTGACATCCTTCTTACGTTCCACATCTACTTCAGAAGGTCTACCTAAATCAATATTTGATGGCCAACAAGACTTATCCTGACATAACCAATCTGGACCATGCCACCATAACTCACTATCCTTCAAAGTATTAGCATGAACCCCACGCGATCCTAAATCTGCTGGATTATCTTTACCGGGACAATGTCTCCACTCTTCACTTGAAGATAACCTTAAAATTTCATTCACTCTGTGTTGCACAAACTGTTTCCATTCATTTCTGTTATTTATTCAAAACAGTGCGGTTTTACTGTCAAGCCAAAGATACCTTTCCTCTATATAACAGTAACTACTTAAGGCTGAGGAAACAGTTTTCATTAGTGTTGCAAGAATTCTAGCAGACATTAATTCTAAACGCGGGATAGAAAGAGCTTTCAATGGTGCTACTCTGGTTTTTGAACATACTAGCTGACTGAAAACTCCTTCCTTAGTTTCATAAACAAAATACATGGTAGCACAATAACCCTTTAAAGACGGATAAGCAAAACCGTATAGAGAACAATGCAAAATTTCCTCAGCATTCTTCCCATACAAACATCTGGGAATAACAATAGAGCCCACATTAATTAATGAACTTAACCAATTATTCCAACGCTCTAATTTATCAGGGGGTAACTCGTCATCCCACCCTATATTTTCGACACACAATTCCTGAAAAAGAAATTTTCTATTAATCAGAATAGGCGAAAGAACACCTAACAGGTCAAAAGTATTGGCTAAGAAAACTTAATTTTTCACGCTTCGTTACTTTCTTACCCAGTAATTCGGATGCAATTTTCGAAAATTCGAATTGCAAGGTATCTTCACGTTAATTCCAATGAATCCCTAAAACTTTACATGAGGAATCAATATCCTTTCCCTCATTCAAGATGGTTTTCGCATACAAATTGTCGCATTCTTTTGTCTTAAAATCATTAGTTCATTAGTTTTCCATTTGCGTAAATGAAAACCTCCTTCAGCCATCCTGTTCTTAACCTTACGATACAATTTCCGCGCTGCTGTTACATTCTTAGCTCCTGATGCTAGGTCATCTACGTAAAATTCATTTCTTACATGTGATACAAATTGCGGATCGACCTCTGTATATTTGTCAATATGATGACGTAAAACAGCATTGAGTAAAAATGGAGATGAATTTATTCCAAAAACTACTCTATTAAAAAGATACGTCTCAATAGATGGCGACTGGGAATTTATGTCATTAACCCACAAAAAACGTAAACAATTCCTGTCTTCAGGGTGCTTTCTCAATATCGGCGACTAAAGCGACTTGGTGATGTCTCCAAGGGACAAGAAGATAAAAAACAACGGATTCAAGGACGGGCCTACGTGTAAACAATCATTCAAAGAAGTACCATTGTGTTTTTCTCTACACGATGCATCATAAACAATACGCAATTTGGTGGTCTCTGCCTCCTCCCTTATAACAGCATGATGCGTAAATAATGAACATTGCTAGAATTATCTAAACCTACAACCTTCTCTATAATCCCCCTCTCAAGCTGGTCCTTAATAATATTGTCATACTCTTGCAATACTTCAGGGCTTTTCTTGAGTTTAGATAATTGCCCCTTTAATCTCGCTACACTGACACCGTAATTAGTTGGAAGGGGTTTATGGGCTTCCTTCCATGGCAATTTAGTCGAGTAACGCTCGCCTGTAAATTTGATATTATCAACAATATCTTCATGAAAATCAGTTGTAGGCCTTACTCCAACAGAATCTAAATCCCATAGTTTTTGGACCTGATCCTGTAAACTGGCCTTATCATTAAACACATTAGTTTCCTTATCCGATGCAAAATTGATATTGACATTGCTGACAGAAGTAACATCAACGATCTCACTTTTAACTGGTCCTGAAAGAACCCAACCCAACTTTGTTCGTACGGCGACTGGCTTGTTCACACCTCCTTTTCTCGTTTCGTCCTCCATAAACCGCCACATGTAATCTGCACAGATCAGAATTTGTATGCTTAGTTGCTCTTCTTTCGAATCAACGTCTGAAAACCAAATGTCCTTCAGATGAGCAAAATCCTTCTTTACGATCTCTAAATGTTGGTTTTCCAGCTGTGAGATGGAATCTAGAACACAAGCTTCAAATGGGATGTTATACTTCTTATCTACAGACGACAAATTGATTTGAACATTGAACAATGCAGAAACATCTACATTAGTCTCACCAAATCTACATATATGCAAATTCTCCTTACGAGAAGGAAAAATACCTGCTTTGTTCACAACATTGGAGGTAACAAAGGACCTGTGACTTCCCCCATCAAAAAGTGCTCACACTTTCCTCGTTCCATTAACATAACCTTGCGCGGTTTGGAGAGCTACCCTCCCCCCACATTCAACACTCTCTACGCAAGTATTCATGTTCGCCTTTCCGACATCCTTACACACAGTAGAATTAGCATTAGCTTGTTCACATAAGGCACTATGGTGTCCACTTGACAGAGTTCCTCATTTTCGTGAACTGACGAACGAAATGCGTCCCAAAACTCCTGCCAATCATACGGTTTACCGCTGAATTTTCGCATCTCCAATTTAGGTAACCTTGCCCACACCTTTCTAGTATTCAAAGTGGCTGTAGAACTTAGACTGTCAATGGAACCACTGCGTTGTAACTTATCATCCAATCGACCTTGGATTTGTATTATAGCAGCCTGAACTTTTGATCTAAACTGTCCCGCTTCTTTGCCTTCCTTGACACAATCATCGGCTTCTCCTTCCTCACTTATTAACCCCAATATCGTGTCGTCCAATTTATCAAGCTTCTTCTGCTTGTCCTTCAGCTGTGACTGAATCATTCTTAAATCTGTTTCACTCACATCGTTTTCATTGCTGTCCTCTATGATTTGCAATGCAAATTCTTTATGCGCCAATCAAACGTTCTTTCTCCTATCTATCACCGACATATTTTCCACAAACAAAACTTACTCCAACACACTATCCGGACGGTGCCTCCACTTTATCGTAACAGTCCGAACAAATCAACAAAGTGTGTTGCAGTAAGGCAATCAACAATCAATACAACATTTTGTATTTTATCATTTTATTAGTAAAAATATGTGGTACACATTACACGCTCATTTCAAACACACACTGACTCCATTAAACCATAAGCAATTAGTTTTTAGTTTGAGGCTGTACGCTGCATATTTCTCAGCGTACAAGAGCATTGTTTTAGCTGATTAACGGCAAATAATCATTATTCATGGAAAGGAGCATTTTGATTGGTTAAAGTACCATATTCACTGCGTATTCATGACCGATCTCCATTCAACATGAAGTAACTCAATCTTCAAAATTAGCCTCAAAGATCTCCCAGCTTCTCTATGCGTCGCAGCGTTATTGTTTCCATGAGTTTCGTGATATTTTGTACTTGTACAAAATGTAGAATATCGAAGGTAACAAATTCAACCAGAATCAATAGCCCCAAAACATTTTTTAGTTATTACAATTATACGTCGTATTAATATTTTTTCTGAGAAATCTCAGGGTATTCACTGAATACCTTGAATACACGGACGCTACGCCACTGTATAAGGTTAATTTTTTTCATTATTGAGAATTTGTAGGACAGCACAAAGGAAACTAAAATTATTATACTTACCTTTTTTTATCACCTTTCTTCGTTCTAATTCTCCATGAGCACACCTAGGAAACAGGGGATTGTCGAAGCCCTCATGCTTACCAGCAACATGTTGTATAATTGCCTCCCACTTGGCAATAATTTGTGAACCAAACCCTTGTTTTGTCGAAAGCACACACCAATAGAGATGTCTCTGTATGCCTTCCACCCATTTCTGCAAAATCTCACTTCCTCTCTCTTTAGCAGCAGCTATTACTTTTTTGAAATAGATCGAGCAACGTGCCAAAATCTCAAAGAAATGTTGCGTTCCTTGTTCTTCTGTTCTGACCCATTTTGAGATGCCAAGATGACGGTCTGACACAAACGTGGAGAGATCAATTTTCTCTTATTTTAGTTTGGAAAAACACTTTTTGGCTCCTACAAGTTCCATGGCACTGCTTGAGCCAGCTTCATTTGCCTATGGCGAAAATCCCAGGGATTTTATTACTAGAACATTGACAATGTCTCTGATAAAAATTACATATAATTATCTCTTCTGTGCCATAATCACCTCCTGTTGTTATGTATTATAAGTAGAATGTATTTCATTAAAAAAGTCTTCAACAAAAGCAAACCCGTAATAGTTGGAAGTGAACTATTTGCCATCTGGATGCACAAAGCATGGAATAAACCCCATACTTTGTACTATGGCCCATAGGGTCAAAGCGACCATCCCCACACCAGGTCAAGTTCTTCATGTGCCGCAAGCTAGAAAACATGTTTTCTTGATATTTTATCCAGTGGTAGAGAATTGCAGGAAAAAGATTTCTTCTGGTGCCGTAAATATGTTCGTGCTTTGTAACAGGATAATCCCATATGTTTCATTACAAGTAGCATCTGGGTTATTGATGCTCCAGCAGCAAGAGTTGCAAAGCTGTGCAATATGTTCCCAGCAGGATGTTTACCCAGTAACAATGGCTGCTCAACTTGAAAGAATTATTGCACTTGTCACAAGTCTGCAGAACTTGCACCATGGTTCCTTTTTTAAACATTTTCACAGATGGTTCCTTATGGTGGCATTTGAAGCAGAACATTGTGAAAAGGGAAATTAGCATTGACTGGAACACTATAAATTTATTTTCATCTTCTGCTGACAGCTTTTGAACAGCACTGAAAGAAGAAAAAATTTTTAATAGAAGAACGTAACGTAACAACCAATGTGTTCACCTGATAGTAAGAGTGAATCACATGAATTTCTAAAACAACGTTTCTGAAGCAAATTCTCAAGCTTCTGGAAGTAAGAACAGCTGGTTTTGAAAAGTTACGAAGGGAGGTTATGCTGAAGTCAACTTTTAGATGCCACACCTATGACCTCACCTCATGTACTTGCATTTATGTTTAACATTTTATGTTGTTTATACGAAATCATTCAAATTATTCACTGAGACTCTTAGGCTAATAGAAATTATTCATTCTGGGAAAATCAATAGCATGATCAAGGGTCAATTTAAAAAACTTCCCGATCAACCCAGGACAGCAAAGACTTGTTGGCGCCTTTGAAGAAATTGCATCAAAGACTTTTCCATTTGATGGGTGGTCAAATGAGAAATCTGTGACGTTCAATTGGCAAATCTTGCATTCCCTTGGGATTATTACTTCCCCCATATCATCATATGGTGCCACCACTCTTTTCCATAGTCTATTTCAAATGTATGCAGCAAAAAACTTTTTATTGTTCAAATTCAAAAACATTTCATCTAAACTCTAAAGCGCATGTTTCAATTTGAACTCATTTCACTCTGCTGGCAGATAAGTTTGTTTTCCTTTGTCTGTTTTTTCGTGGATCCGCTTTTTCAATACATACTGGTTCACTTCCATCAGAAAGAACATCATCGTTGTCATCATCATCATCATCATCATCATCATCATCATCATCATCATCATCATCATCATCATCATCATCATCATCATCATCATCATCATCATCATCATCATCATCATCAAGATTTACTTTGTTCTCCCAGACATCCAGCATGTCATCTTCAGTCTCATCTCCGTCGCTGCTCTCCAAATTGGTCCTTTTCTTCAGTTTCAGAGAAATCTGACTCTGAGTCAACAACAGTCTCAGTCTCATCTAGTTGGCTCAAGGAAGTGGGCTGAGAAAATATAGAAAATGTTCGATAATTTTTTATAGCAAGGCACTGTTAGAATGGAGAGGTCTTAAAGTGCATCCTTTGACAATAACCTAGAATGGCACAAAAGTTGAGCATTTTCCGAAACATAGCAATGGCCCTCCCAAGTTCCAAACAACTGCCAACCCGTCTCCCTTTGATTTTTGTATGCCACCATGGGTCCCTTTTTTGAACTTTAAATTTTTCGAATGCAACATATTATTCTTTTAACAATTTTATACATTTCCCTATTCTACATATCCCTAATAAATATGTTAATTAAAGCTGTCACTTTTACTCACGTTTTGTGTGTTCTTTAGTTCTTGAAGCTCTTTCTTTAGTCGGCTGCTTCATCTTTTGTTTTTTGTGCAGCTTTTGGTCGATGATCAATTGGATGAATTTCTAAAGCAGCAGTCTATAAATTCATAGAGCATGGTTATGTAGCCATCGAAAAATTGGTGTATCACTATATAAAGTTACACACACACCCCTTAGGACCGTGCCGAGTCTCTAATTGTAACAAAGACCGAAATATCTATGTCTCAGGTGAAATCCCCTCTAAGTTTTTTCTAAAGGTTGAATCAGTAAAGGTGCAACGAAAACCCTATTTCCGTACACATGATGTTTTAATTATTAGACAGCAACAGCATTTTATAATTTTTCCTGCAGACACGCAAAAGCCTTCCATGGTGGTCATGCAAAACACTGTCTTTGAGAGACAACGTTACACAAAATTGTATTGTTTGGCTTCTATAACCAATCAAGCAGGGAACTTCCTTAGTGAAATTTTTTGTAAGCATAAACAACCCTTGTTTGTGTCACTGGGAAAATATATAATGAGTCACTGTCTATCATCATGCACTGTCTGCTATTCTTTTATTCGTAAATAATAGAAAGTATGTGTACACCCTACCCCTCAACAACTTTTCTTCAATTTTAAAAAAAGTTATGTTGACCATATGTATTTTTGCAAAATTGAGGGGTGGATAATTACAACCCCCATTTACAGTAGAGAACAGTGGTGTCATACATACTTTTCTTTTGAGGTGCCTTTGCTGACGCTTTGAGGGAAGTGATTCGGGGGGGCTTCCTGCCGCATCAATTGAAGGAACAGCACCAATTTCAAGTCTGCGCTGTCTGGTAATGCCAGTAGAAGTACTTTCCAAAGTGATGTCTATGCGTCTTACAAAATAAATAGGTTTGAAATGAATAGAACACAGAGCGGACAAAGACGACGGAGTGAAACCAGCCCTGTGTCTTCTTACAAATTGCACCCATAATCGACGCTGTTTTTCATCTTTCGGGAACGCATGCATAGAAATTCCAGGAGTATGGCTATTATTCTTACAGCTAGTATCGTTTGGTGCACCAGCACAGCAATATTTGCCCCCTTTAGGTCGTTTTTATCTATCCTCCATGTCTGCCACCTTTCAAATGCACGCGATAATCTGACCTCGTTGTTGCACTAACACACCAGAATACGTCATGAATTCCTGAAATTCCTCTTTGGTTGCGTTTTTTTATTCGAACAAAAACTAACGAAAATCCGCACTTTGGAGCTTGAAATAAGTGCATTAAAGAAAAGATATGCAAGAAAAAGCTATACCATTCGATTCAGCGCTCTTAGCTTGATAGGATTAGGCAATAAAAATGTTTTTTTATTTTTTTTCATTTTTCATGTCAGTAGCACTTTAAGCCTTGTGTTTCCTCATTCAAAGTGAATTCTGCATCTTGCATTTGTTTTGGTGAGCTTTATTTCACTTGAATGAAACTTTCCATTATATAAGAAGGGGGGAAGTTTACAGAAACACCTGGCAGAAGAATATCTGATATTAAAAACCCCTTATCTGGTAGTATAATATCTCCTGCTTCAAAATGATGTAGCACTCCAGATTTCTCAACAATGGCTTCATCAGTTGTTGAGCCAGGAAACAGTGTGCTTACATAATGACAACATTTGGTGCAACCCCAATCAGTGTCTTTAATGAGTTCATTTCTCTCTATGTTGAACAGATCAGTTTCTGTCCACTCATCGAGCCAGGGGCAGCAACCTCAATATCTGTGCAGTCAATTATCATTTTACAATGGCCAAATAATGAAAATGATTCAGGCATAGAGGATCTGTTCTTTTCCCTTGATGGCACAGTTTTTCAACAGCCCTAATAAAATCATAAAGCAGCTTGCAGCGTACATGAAAAAGTGTCAGTATTATATTACTGATCGTTGAAGTGCTACAGTGAAAAAGCTGTTGTACTTTCATTAGGGTTATAAAAACCTGATCCTTCAACAAAACTTTGTCAACTTTCAGCCATCACTTGCAAACCGTCTGACATAATTTACAACGATAAAGAATATATCCTAATTTGTTAGGCCAGTCTCCACGCAAATTACCTCATCTTTTAATGATAATACAGAGTAAACTTCCCTCTGTTGATTTATAATCTTATTAATGTTTCTTATAATATGATGATAATGACAAAAACGAGCTTCCCTGAGTGTGAAACTGAATCAAACTTAAAGAACCTAACCTGTTGAATCAAAACATGGCTGAACTTTTCAATCTTTTATAGCTCTACAGTGACATTGCATCAAAGCTGAGAAAAAGCAATGCCCTGACTTTGCCCAACCTTATGGTACTGATCAAGCACAAATACACTGCCGCACAAAGTGGAAGTGCTTCAGTACATCTTTGCAATTAGGAGTTGGCTTACGCCACATATCTCAAATATCCAGCAGCATAGTAGACTTCATGCCTTTAAATTTGAAAACTGTGACAATTCTATAGAACAATGTTTGACAGTTCTTTTTGAAAATATTTGAAAACAGACATCTTCATTGCATTAATCAGCTTATAGTGAGTAAATTGATATAAAGACTAAATAGGTGAAACTGTCATGAAATGAAGAAGTGACCTAGTCAGACAGTTACGCATAAAACAGATCCTGACAAAATGACTATTTAAAAAATCTGAATGCAAAAAACAAAGCAAAACTAGTAACAAGTTGTCAAAAGTTCATTTTCTTTAAGATTTCCGAACTGTTAAGATATTTCAGTTTTTGTTCAAGCTTCTTGCTACATTTTCTGAACTAGATCACTATCATTGCAGCAGCAAAAACATGAAAAAATAATAGAGGGTTGCCATTGTCTCCCTCTTGCTTTTTCTTCTAAACCTCTTTTGCGGTTCCTTTTTATTCCAATCAACTTCTTCTTGTTTTAGCTATATCATTGGAAGTTTTTCTTGCTATTTCCAACCTTTGCACTGATTTAATGGCTGATGATTTTCTTGTATGCACTCCAGCCTTTATGCCTAACTGTTTTAAATGTTGCTCCTATTGAAAACTTGCAAGCTGCCATTGATACAGCTGTTTCCAGCGTATGCCTTCCAACATAAATAATTTTAGAGCAAATTCTTCAAACAACACTGTGAAAAGATTCATTGCTATTTTGCTTCGATTCACAGGAAGATCTTCTCAGTAAATCTTCATAAGCAAGGCGTTAAAAAACTGGAACCATTTTCTTTACTACATCTGATGACAATGTAGCATGAGCCTTGTGACTTCCAGGGCTGTTGCATTTTGCAAGGTCTCTCTGCCAGAAACACCAAGATGTAGCACCAGGGGGACAATGATTATGCTTTGGGTTTGCATACAAAGAATTGCAAAAATCCGTTTCTTCAGAAGTGGCACATGATTTGAGTGTTCCTTGCCAGTTTTGCCATAACAATTTTGTATTCTTAGCACCATGTCCTTTGTCACCTTTCCTTTGCCAGAGATTGGACTGCCTCTCTCTGCCTTTAAAGTATCAATTAGCTTTCTTAAAGCAGTGCCCATCCTTTTAGAGACATGGTTTACACACTCCTCCTTTGTTATCTGCTTTTCCTTTCCATACACATGCAAATCTGATACAGCCTTGAATGATTTGCTGTTCCCATCACAGAGCATGGTAACACAGCGCAATTTGTCTTTCTCTATTGACCTTCTCCACAGTCTCTTTGCACATTCCATCTTTATTGCATTTGAAGATCCATTGAAGTTTTTTGAGCAATTTGTTCCATACTTTTCTGCCTACTCTTTGATTTGCTTTGCATCTTCTGCGATCTTGCATTTTATACAAAAATTTGACAGGACCACAAAATCAATAAGAAGGCCAGTTTCTAAATCAATAACTAAAGCCAGCCATTTTATACATAGATGATATCATTTTGTCATTTAATAAGGGTTATTGAGGAGGTGTGACACCTCCACACACACACCGGTCGCGACACCGGTTGTCTAATAAAACGGCGATTTGACGTTTATGACATTGTCTTGCAGATTTCTTTGGCTTTGAGATC
>NW_027020025.1:846196-889708 GCF_013076305.1 Rhopilema esculentum | reverse complement strand
GAAAAATGAAAATGTTGAGTTTATGCCTAATTTCTGCTGCTTAACATGAGAGGCATACCACTTTTCTTAAAAATTTTACGAGATTTCATAAAGCAATAGGATTATTGGGGATTATTCACGGGTTTTTCTTGATAACCAACCAAAGGATTTCTCCCAAAGGTTTAAAAAATTTCTACGGAGTGATATGCCCCTTGGCTTACCATGCATTCTGCAAAAAGGGCCTTTAACTTATTCCAACAAACTATAATACAAATTGAATAAACGCGTTTGTCAAACATTTGGATCCATTTTTTATCTTATTGACTGACAGTGAAAAAACAACGGTAAAATGGAAAAAATGCTCTGTTAACTGCCAACTGGAACCAAGGCCCTGAGGTTATTATATTTTCCTTGCTTAATCCTTCTGAATTAAATCCTAGTCAGATGGGGATGAGTGTCAATATACTCATTTTTATAAGAAACGGTAGGCTCAATTTTGCGAAAGTTGAGAAACAACCCTTACCCAAATTGAAAAAAGCTAAGAAACTTTTATGATTAGCATTTTTTCAAGTTGACACTCAAAACAGTCTTGAAATTGAACATCACTGTATATTGCAATTCTACACTTGACATGAAGTTTGCACTCATTCTCAGCAAATTGCAAACTTTAGAAGTTTCCATTAAAAAATTTGTTTTGACTTCAACTTGACAGCGATGAGGTTCAATGAGCTTAACTGTTTACAGATCTCAACAGAGTTAGTGATGCTAGGAAAAAAAATTCTTTGGTCATTTTTTCTTAGTTTATCTTTGAATGTGAGTGAACTATTACTTTGGAAGCACGTTTACTTTACTTTGGAAGCACGCTTAAAAAATTCATTACCCATGAAATTTAAGAATCAAGTAAGAAACTTTTGATAGCAAAATAGCCAGAAAATTTAAGAAACTGCCTAAGAGCACGGTACCTTTGTTTCATATAAAAAATACGTGCACCTAGGTATGAAAGTTTTTCTTAAATTTTCCTGTTTTCAACTTGAATCAGATTAATAAACATATCAATCCATTAATGTTATGTACCAGATCAAAATCAATAATCCAAGTTCATATAGCGGGTAAAAGAATACTTCATATAGTTCAACAGCTCTCACCTTTCTCCCTTAGCTCCTCTACACTGTCTGCCTCCACCAGGGCAGTGACCCTCCTACTTCCTCCCTCGTTCGAGAAGCATGCCCAAATCCAAGTCATCTGAGAAAAAAGAGGCTCATCATTCACAAGCAACGAAATTATAGAAAGAAGGTATAGCAAACATGAAATTAACCCAGAATAGTAATCTTTTGCAATGAAGAGCGATTCAGCAGTTTTTTGTGGCAGTAAACGTCTTACCTCTATCACGTTTATTTCGAACTAAAGCAAATTTCGATTCGACCACCTCCACAGTCTTAACAAATGAAGTGTCAATTAACCTGTTGTTTTTTGAGCGCCAAAAGCTAAGACTCAAGCAAAGACACGTGAATGAGTCTACATCCTGTCGACTTTGTCACACCTCATCAGAATGACCTGATGGCTGTTTCAATTCAATGTAAATTTGTAGAATTTGAACTGAAATTACGCTTCCACTTATAGTATAGTCACAACTTTGCTATAAACTTGCATGTTTGCCACCCACAATAGTGAGAGTTACAAATTTCCTGCTCTTCCCAATAATTATGAACTTGTTCCCTAATAAATAAGGCTGGGCGATGGTCAGTGGCGAAGACAACAGCCAGTGCTTCTTCTCTGTGGCCAGGAAAATGCCGATTGGGGGGGGGGGGGTTGTTTGCAGATGTTTGCAAACTTCAAGAAAGTTGGTCACAGAGCATTAATTAGAAAGTTTGACCAAATCTCAACCTATAATACATTTATTTTATTGGTCATGGTTGGTCATAGTCAACTTTCTTTTTGTAATACACTCTTTTTTTAAGAACAACACGGGCATCAAAACTGGTCAAAAATTAAATACAAATTAAGAACAGGCTGAGGCTGAGCTACTGTAAAATGCAATTTTGAGCAACGCTTTATCTAAAAAATGAGGACTTTTAGCAGTGGCGGACTGGCAACCATTTGACCCACCGGGAAAAGCGGCCAAAAGGGCACCAGGAAAGGAAACGGGGGATCGGGGGATGGCCCCCAGAAAGTTTTTTTAAATCACCCTATTTAGAATGTCGGAACATGTCCCATGTTGAAAATCAAAGTTTTATATTTACAATTGGCATTGGAAGAATTGACTTTCTCAGTCAAATTGGCTTTATTTGAAACGTCTACACGGCTGACAAAATTTGTAGGTACCAAATGATGTATTGCCCTCAATTTTAGGTATCAAATGGTGATTTTTCAGCTAGCGAGACACTATCTTCCAAGATTTTACAAAGAAAGCAACTTCTCTGGCCTAGGAGACGAGATTCTGGCCAATTCTTTTGCAAAAAAATAGAATTTTTTTCAAAATCTTTTGTTATGGACGTTAAATTTTCCCTTGCCCCCCCCCCCCACTTTTCAATCTTTGTCGGAGGAAGGAGCCTTCAATCTGCAAAATCAATTTCCGCAAAACGGACGGCAGCAGGGTCTCTTAAAATCCATTTGTCCTAGATATGTTATTAGATACTTTTCGGACAAGTCGACAGTTTAAAGCATATGTTCAATCCACCTGATCATAATTCTGCCCCTTCGTCGGAGGCCATGTCTGTATGAGAAACTGTGCGTAGACATGGTAAAAAGGATAAAGAATTTCTTAAGAAAAAGCACAGTCTCTATTCTGGAACAAAATTTTGAAGGAAGATTGGAATACTTTAATAGATAGTTGTTAATTTGAAACCAGTTTTTTTTCAAAACAGCCAGTTTAATTTTCTATTAACTTTAAAGAAGGTTCGTACAACGTCCGTATAAAGTTTTTTAAAAAGTTGTCAAGAATTTTGGCTCCAATAAGTCATAATTTCTTTTGGGCACGAAATTTCTGGTTGTAACGTACAAACAGGGCCGCCCAGAGACGCGGCCTGGGCCCTGGGGCAAAGTCCCTGTTGGGGCCCTAGAGTCGGATACAAAAATTTTTTGAGACCACGCCCTTCATAAAATGGGAAACGCCCATTATTTCCAAACGTTTGCACACGTTTGCTTTTTCAGTTGCAAATTGATCAATGATATTGTCGTAATCAATTTGTCTTGCTAGTTCGTGCTCCATCGAAAGAGTCACAAGGCTTGATAGTCTGTCTTGAGTCATTGTTGAGCGTAAGCTGTTCTTTATTAATGCTAGTTTGCTGAAAGGGCCCCCAAAAATATAATATAACTTTATGCAACGATTCTAAATGCAAACATAACTCACTTGAACGGGCCATAGATAAAAACAAGATGATATGGGTTACCTAATTTTTTATCAGGGCTCTCTTCCCCCAATAAGTACGATTTTGCGAAACTCAGGAAAACTCAGCTTAAAAGATGAATCCGTAAAATATGTGATCTAAGGTTTATTCAGCTTTTCTCGGGGCCCCAGACTCAATAAATAAAGCTGATAGGCCTTAAATTCAAACAAGAGTCAGTGTACGGACCCAATGAAATAACTGCCATCATTTTCGATATTAACAAATATATCTTTAAATGCATTTTCAGTTTCTCAAAAGAAGACATTTTAAAAAAATTTTCAGAATAATTTTGGGGCCCCTTTCTGGCCGAGGCCCTGGGGCAAATTGCCCCCCTGCCCCCTCTCTGCGCCACTGCGTACAAAAAGAGAGAACAAGCGCAATGAATGGCCCCTCATATGTTTTATTAAGATGCACTATTGGGCATCTTTTCGTGCATGAAATCATGAAGTCCGAACTTTTTATGGGTGATTTTGTGAATAAAAATGCCATGTAAAGCGCAAAACATGAGTTTTTCTTACTCTTCTTACATGAAAAAGCATTAAGAATCCGTGAATTTGTTAACGAAATTTTGAATGGTAATTTCAAAAATTGCCTCAATGTTCTGCATAATAAACCAAAAATAGTTAAACCCAGCGGCATAGCCAGGGAGGCAAGGGGAGGGTGATTGCTCCCCAATGATAAAAAAATTGATGTTTTCGTTGCGGCTAATTTTGGCTCATGTGGCTGTTTTTGGCCAGTTTTGGTTATTATTTGGTATGTTTGGGTCATTATATGTAATTCCATAAGCAGGTTCACCTCCTTTAGATTAGCCAATAAAATGCAATTGCAAATTTTGGCTGGAGAGGCCCTTTAAATAACATCGGTCGTTTTTTATGTAAACTTTTGAGGAAAATTTGAAATACTTTGACAACTTTGAAATACATTGAAAAAGTTAGATTCCATGAGCCCTCCCCGCGAAAAAGCCCAAAACAAAAAATTAATTTTTGCAAATAAGCCCCCGGGAGCTTATTATAGGATTTATGGTGTGTCTATATTCAGAAAGGGTGTTTTTCTAAAATCTAACTAACTTTTACCGGGGCGTTTGCACCCAGAATCCCATTCTTATTTTCCTCCGTTTTATAACAACCTGTGCTGCCTAAAGGTAATGTGTCCATATAAAAGTACTGCATATACCCAACTTGTCAAGCCACTCATCAAAATAACAGTTTGCTATTGGTTAGTATTCTTGCGATGCAAAACTGCTTACATGAAAAGCTAACTTCGCAGCAGGATAGATAAACAGAACGACTGTAATGTCCTCTACGTGCATATCCTCGTAACGTAAACTTTCCAGCTCGTCATCATTTTTTTATCTGTTTATCTTTGTATTAGCTGTTTGCTGTTTTCTGAGATTTATTGTTAATTTGTAATTATGTTAACTTGTAAGTTACAAACCTACAAGCCTTATATATATATATAAAAAAAATAATGGCTGGGAATGTTTCTAAAAGCCCCCGCAGAGTCGCTTGCTTAAGCTGGAGATATTACCTTTAATGTTCAAAAGTATTACACTATTCTTGACTTTAAAAAGAGATCGCCATGTTTCGGGCTTGGAATAGGAGCTAGAATGGGCATGACAAAGACATACCCCTAAGCAATCGTGTTAGATCTGTCCGGGTCCTCCACCGGTCCTCTGTTCCACGATGAATGACTAAACCCAGCCCTTTAGAACATCAAACTCTACTTGTACAATACACTGGCATGTTATCTATATTTTAAACTGTACATCAACCATTTCCATAGATATAGGGAGTAGATCAACAACATTTAAGGTTGGGTACTAAGAAAACGACAAAATGTGGCAATGTTCCACCTCTTCATGGTGGCCTTGATTATGAGTGAAAGTCAATTGACAAGGTGATAGATTGCCCTGACTACAGCTAGTGGGATGGCAATTAAGTAAATATGACAGAACGCACAAATCAATGAACATAATATTATTGTACACATGAAGTTGAAGCTAACAAATTAAATACCGAAATAGCGAGGATTTAAGACCCAATAAACATGTGGTGAGACTACCTGTGCTGGTGCTCACCTTTGGCGCCCACTTTTTCTGGTGTTTACACTATACCCACTGTTTCGGCAATTTGACTTTCCATTGATGCTGATTTGGGCTTCTATATTTCATTACTTTTTGGTTTTGGTGCTAACAAGTGACCTTGTTATAGAAATTTCATGCCTCGTTTCCGATCTGTACCTGTTTGGGTCATTGTTTTGGATCGGCTCCTGCCATTTATGTGAGTGACAGGAATTATGTAAAATAGACATCCAGTTACACGTTTCCTCTGTCCAAGTGGATGGAACTTTAGAAACAACCCAATTTATCTTTAGTAGTTACAAAATCGTATGGAGAGAGAGTAGGAGCTACATTATTTTAATGCAGAAATAAGTTTTCTTTTTGTGAAATGAACGAATTGCTTTTGTTTTGGTGATGATTTACATTACCTGCCCACTTACCTTTTTAAGCCAAATTTCAGAAATTTGCCTTTCCAGGACGAGCTTGGCTTCAAAAAATGATATGGATTAGATCTAAAATTTGGCTTTGTAAAAAATACTTGTCCCGCAAAATGTTGATTTTAGTTTATATTTAGTAAATTTAATTGATACGGGCTGCTTTGCCAGCTTGCTTCCCATTAGAGTGCTTTTCCGTCCGTGTGTTGATATTAGTGTTTCAATGGTTGGAGGTTACATAGCCAAAGACAAAAGTAAAGGCAAAATACAGAATTTAATTTTAAGGGCACTAAATGTGCAGTGTTGAGAAACTGTTGAGAAATTAAGGAACTGTTGAGAAACTTCTAGATCTACAATTTGATGATTGGAGGTCCAAAAATAAATAACTTCTTGGGCTTTTGGAACTAGGCCTTGAGCTAAGTTTCTAATAAATAAGGCATGTTAGCGTAATATAATGATAGATACTTCAATAAATACAACGCTATTTGCACTTTTGGACCATTTTTGTGACAATTACGGGCAAAATAACGCTCAAACAAGTAACATTTTCGGACAAAAATACAACTTGTTAGGAATGCTAAAAATGCAAAAGAAGTAAAATACAACAAAGAAGATTTAGCTTATAATAAATGGAATGTCTAAACTAGATCTTCAAGAGGGTCCTCTTGCTCCAGTTCAGTGGTCAATGCACCATCGATCCCTGCCAATTAAAAGCCTTCCTTGATCATTTCAGGGTTGTTTCTCATATGGTCATACACCCCAATTACTTGAACCTCAACAGAATACACACTAATTCCACGGTTGATTTGTGCTTCGATATTCTTGGCATACCAATCCTCAAAATTAGATTTCAGGAACCTCTTTGCTAGGCCGTTGACTGTAAGAAACAATGGCCGAAAATGGTGTTTTTACAATTTTCTTTTTGAGCAAAGTAACTTTGTTATAGCGACAATTTGCATCAGGAGCCTTTCCCAATTTTCACTCAAAGTTACGAAAGTGAAATGTCTCTCCAAACTCTTAAAGGGGCCCCTTGCGGTCTCAAAAGACATCCTGGCTTAAGGTATAAAATTTGTTTCTTGTATAAAGCTTTTGTGTTAAGGTAAATATCAGTAATTGGTACAATATTATCCAACTTGGTTTAAAATAGAGTAATGCAAAATAATACAGAATTATAAAAAGTAAAGTTAAGTTAAACGATATCGAAAAGTTTTCTAAGCTTCACAGGCATGACTGCAAGGTTAAGGGTAATTTTTGTTGTGGGTAGTTGAGCTAGGCTGAAACAACATCCCTACATTTTCATAGCAGTTGGTCACAAAAGTGGCGTATACCCCAAACACCCTCACTGCTATGGAGTTTTTAAATAACCCCCAATCTGACAAAAGTGTTCACTAGCTTTTGAAGAGAGGTTAGCATACTCAGGCTATGTTCTCATTGCTCCGTATTCATTTAAATCCGTTTTCGTATCGATCCGTTTTACCTGCTCTCACTGCTCCGGATACATTTGAAAACGGTATGAAAACGATGAAGCGTTCACATTGCTCCGCTCTGGATAAAAAGGAAAACGCCACCAACTGGTTTACTGACCTTGCCAAGAACATTTTGAAGAACAATTTTTATTAGAACATTTTCCTTTTGCTTGCATTTTGTTCAATACTTAGTTTCCCAGGCGTGCAAATATATAAGCTCAAATGACATTATTGAGTTGCCGAATAACACAAAGGTCAAAAAACTTCAAAATCGAGGTAAAGCAACCTAAATTATGACCATGAGCCTTTGAATTCCACGTGCTTGAAAACTGCAAAACCGCCATTTTGATGACGTCATGCAAACTTTGAATAGCAATAACTCGTTGTCTGCAGGTCTGATAGAGTTTATTCTTTAGAACTTTTTGCTCCTATTACAATGCCAAACAAAATGGTTGGAGCGATTTTTCAAAAAAGAGAATTAAAAATTTTGATGACCGGGGAAAATGACGTCATCAATCATGTGATTTCTATTGTGTTACAAAAATGTATCCAAAGCTTAAAATATAAAGCAAGGCTTAAAGTAACCAAATCAAGAGCAAAAACTAAGGTTAGGCACTTTGCTCGATTGTTGTTAAAAATTCCCTGTCTATGGAAGCCTGCATCACATTACTGTTGTGATCGCACATGCAAGAAAATATTTCAAATGTCAAGGGGCTTTCTCACCTTCGACAATACTTATCAACCAATCTCAACTAATAAAATGGCTGAAATCAATAAATTTCCCGGCAAGCTTTAAGAGAATCTAATCTTTTACAGTAGTAGAGAACACTGACATTGAAATTTCGGTAACTGTTGTGTTGAGTTTGGATTATTGTTCGAATTTCTGTCATTGCTATGCATTTACTGAAAAATTTTGTCCTAAATAGTTAGAAGCCCTTAAAGCGTGCGAAATTGCACCATCCAAAATGTTTGGGATTAATGTAACAACTAAAAAATTTTATATAGCATTAATGCACATAGCAGGCGCAACTTTTAAAAGGTTTGATCACCCTCCCCTTGTACAAAGAATAACCAAAATCTTCAAATTTAGAGGCATTCATAATTCCCAAATGTTGGCAGCTGAAGTGAAGACTAGGAGCGAAAGAAACCATAATGTGGTGTTAAATGTTTTGGTGCCTTCCCATTGCACACTTTCATGATGAAGGGAACTCCTCCCCTTGTACCAAAAGCACCTCTTTCCCTTTTTGTGTGCCTACTATGAAGATGGCTCCAAATTCAAATCCTGATGTTAAATACAAAAAATCCTTGAATTATCCCCCTGGGGGCTTACTGAACTTTTGGACTTTTGCATGGAACTTTTTCAAAAGGGGCTATTCAACATATTTCTTGTAGTTGGTTTCTTGTATTCCAGTTAAAATCCTTATACCAATAAACTATTTTTTAGGAAAGGATGTTGTTAAAGGAGATATAATTTTTCGATATTTAGTGGTTATTAAATCAACAAAAAGTAGCATGTCCTTTAAAAATATCCCATTGTTTATGCATGTTCCACCAAAGAAATGGTTTATTGGTGATGAATAGAATATGACCAACCACAAGCTTTTTCTTTCGTAACTCTTTAAAGGAGACCAGCAAAGACCGGACAAGTTAGGGCAGATCGATCACGTCTCCCATGAAACTTAAGAAATTAAGCTGAAAATCTTGATACATGCACGAGTCTTCGTGTAACGAGCGCTCAAAAATGCGAATTCTGAACCGCCAGCGGCCATTTTATAAAAAGAACGGGGACGCCCGCGCTAATGTCTGCGGGCTGCTATTACGTCAGAGGTGAATATTGATTCAGCTCAGCCTCTTCCATGCGATCATCCAAGTGAGAATTTTATTACATCTGCTGGGATTTCGTGATTATGGCAAGCAACGAAGATGACAAAATATGGAATTATGGTACCGTTGATACTTCAACGCTAGAGATTCAGCCTTTTCAATTCGAGCCACTGCCGGGCGAAAGAAGAAGACAAGGAAGGCCTTCTAGTCCAAGCGGGCAAGATGACGATGTTGACGAAAGTGGTGACGCCACTGATACGAATGTGGAAAGAATTGGTAACATTAATTGGTAGGTATCATGATATTTTATGCTAGTTTTATGTAATAAAATATTCACTTGTTGTTGTGATTTACACCAGCCATGTTTCTGCTGTAATTGGTAGATTTTAAGCAGACTTGCTGGCTTGAAACATGTCTTACCCTTGCTTGGTAATTGATTCAAACCTGTTTATTGTAAAGGTGCAAATGCAATCATTGTTTGCCAATGCGGACTGGGAGAGAGAGTCTGTGCTGCATAGAGATCCCGAAAGTGAGTAGCAAGGCTATTGATGCAAACTGCCTGTGCATCACAGAGCTAGGTGGCTTCAATTCAGTTTGTCTGGACATAGATGTTGTGATAACAGCCATCTATCAGTATATTGAAGATGAGGAATACATTTATGATCAACCAACAAGCGAGTATGCTTCATTGCAAATTATTCATATTGCCTACAAATTAGCATCATAATCTTCTATATAATTAGTTTTGAATCTTTTTCAAATATAAGTATATACTTTATGTATATTCTGTAGAGGTTATGTCAGAAATAAAAATGCAGCTATTTAGGCAAATAGATTTCCTCCTCAGGAACCTTGTTTGGTTTTTTCACCTGCAGAATGGCAAATAATAGAGTTTTTTCCTAGGCTGTTCAGATACATAAGCTACAGACAATTTGTTAGATGGGTGTGGCATCATTTAGGGAAACATCAGAGGAGGATACTACCATCCTGTGTCGTCAACAACATTCGCTATGCCTTTCCTTCTGATGAATATACTGGTTTCAAATATCCTGAAATAGACTTGTAATTTTTTTTTAATAATTCTTATTGATGTATAGATATAAATTAATTTGGCATTTCATCCGCTTAATATCGACAGAAAATGTGTAAAAATATTAATCAGCTTTCCATTCTATTTTTTTCTTGGTCTCTTTGTTTCTTGTTTCTGTTTAGCAATTTCTTCTGTTCTCTTCTTGCGTCTCATCTGTTGGTTTCCTTCATAGCTGTCATCTTTTTCAGATATTCCCAGAACTGATTTATTGTCAGATACTTTCAAGAATCTGGTTTTATGTTGTTTCACAACTTCTTCCTTATCCTCTTTCTCAATATTATCTGTCAAATGCCCTGGTGTAGATACATAAAGTTGTGCAGCTTCCGTCAAAGATTCTGAATAACTGCTGAGTTCCAAGCGCCTCTTTACACTCATGTGCAGTAGTTCAGTGACATATCCTTAAAAAAATTTAAAGAATTATATTTACTTGAACCATGAAATCAATGCTGATAAATGGCTTTAGACCTCAACAATTTCACAAATATTGAGGACTTAACTAAGAAAGTTCTTACCATAGGTTGGCTTTGTCTTCACAGGTTTGGCTACAGCTCCTTTCTTATATTTGGGATAGGAAATCTTCCATCTCTCCTTACCCTGCTTTGTCATAGCTTGCTTTCTATTGGCATTCTCATTGAAATGTAAGGCTGCCAACAATAATCTTTATGGGGAAGAGAAGGTGAAGATTTGGGTTACAAAAAAACATGTGAAATGTGATTTTCTATTTGTTTTCTTATTGCATCAAAGGTTCTAATATAAACTGTTAATAGATTTAGCAAATACAAGGCTATATTGCAAGTAATAATTAAGTAGGAATATTATTGTTACAGTGCTACCTTGCTTTCATTGCCAAATATGAAAAATGTGTGCTTTTTGGTGGAAATTGTATGACAGCGTTGTGGAATGACTACAAGGCACTTGTCTGTTGCAGTGGTGACAGCTTCTTTATATCATTAACAAGTTGCTTTTTGCAAATGACAGCCTTTAGCTCTTTGTAACCCTTGCTTCCTAGAACAGAACAATGAAAATAAATTTTGATATTGCAGTAACCAAGAAGAACAGAAGAAGATACTTTGCCTTGCATTACAAGAATATGGTTGTAGGGCCTACTAATGATAACTCTATAAAGCTATGTGGAAAGTAGAGTGAATCTACTGGCTGTTAAGGTGCAGTCGGAAGTAAAGTAAAAATGTGCATACCAGCCTTCAACCATTCTCTTACAATCGGCCCATGTGGACAGCATTTTTATTTCTGGCCGTGCCCTTGATGGACATCAACCAAATGATTGAACAGTGACATCCACTTTTCTTCAACTAGCTGGCCATCTTCCATGCTAGATGATGCACACCAGTAAACATGGTTCTTGATGCTCTTTAACAAGTACAGAATATCCTCACAGTGCTTCTTTTTCCCTATCTTTTCAACTTTTTTCCCAATACCTTTAAGATTCAAGAGAAGAAAATATTATATGCTAAGACATGGCAATTTAATTTTTTGTATTTGAAATTTCTTTTGGCATTTCCCATCTTTTTCATTTAAGTTATAAAAGAATGTAGTGCGCATTCATTATTTCAAAGCTATAACTGATTTAAGAGAATAATAGAATAACACATACTTTTTGCAACATGAAAGACATCAAAGAAGTGATTTTTTGCCGGATGTTTTGTTCTCATGTATTTCTTTATTTGAACGTGGCGATCTGTTACAAGTGTACAAAAGGTAATGTTGTTGGATTGTAGCTGGTCAATGCATCTCATCAATCCTTCTAGCTCCATATATGAGGAGCCACTACATTCACTACTCTAAAAGAAAAATTAATGTTTTGATATAACCTTTTTTCCAAGAGATAAAATTGTAGAATTAACAGAAGTGAATGTTAAGAAGATTTCTGCTGGTTCTCATTTCTGGACATGAGAAAAGTTGACTACCATGAGGATTGGACTCGTAGCGCTTCCCTCTTTTCACCTCTAATATGCAAAAAAAAGAATACAGTAAGTCTTGCCGAGGGCCTTAAATTGAGAAGTAGTGCACAATCAATGAATTTTCTAGGAATCTTAATTCCTATTAGATCAAAAGCAGCAAAATGCAACATAAAAAACACTGGAACAATAAAAAGAGGTCTTAAACGAACTAAGTTTTTTCTTTCTTTTCTAGAGGTTCATTCGGTTCCTGAAAAGCTTCTTTTGTATTTCGTGTAGGCCCGTCAACTCGACTTCCGTCCTCCCCAAGTGGCCGACCGCGTTTCTTGCATCGCGCAACATTTTTGTTCTCGATAAGCTTTTGCTGTACCAAGACGTTGATCAAATTATCTTGTGACCATGGCCACCTCGGATCAATTGTAGATGAGTCCGTTCTCCTAAGTTTTGGTAGTTCGTTGTCCATTGCTTAAACTCTTATCAAAATTATTATGTAGCAGACTAATTGAACTGAATTAGGTTTTGGAACGCTATTCACCCCTTAACTACTTTTTGTGCCGACAAGTACCACTGTACAATCTCGTTTTTATGTTTAACGTTTATTTTCAATATGGAACCACTTCAAACCGAAATTACGTTTGAAAACATACAAAACTGAAAACTAAAATCCTCAACCAACGTTTATCGTTAATGTTTTCGCCGCTGCAGTTTTTGGGGCACTAGAGACTTTTTTTGTTTAGATTTGCAATTTAGATTTAATCGCAGAAATAACACATTTTTGGTACCGATTTCATCTGATCGTGCAGAATCTTCAGCCACTCCAACTGTTTTCTTTCAAACTCGATAAAAGTTTAAATCATAAAAATTAAGGTTCAAATCTAAGGTTCAAATATGTTTTAAAATACGGTCCTATATGTATGTTTTAAAATACTCTCAGCCGCTTTTTAATGCTTCCGAAATCATGCTTTTGGAATAGGACCGTATTTGTATCATTAGATTTTACATTTTGATATCACATTTGTTGTTCTGTATGTTTTTGTTGAAATTTATGATGAAGCAACATATCTTAAAAGATTTAATATTTTTCTTTGATCTTAAGGCGAATTTACACTTTGTGTTGGGCAAAAATAATTTAAGAATAATCTTAGGCTCAAAACCTGAATTTTTTAAGAATATTGAGGCTCGGCAAAAAATAGGTATTCTTATTCTTATTAGCTTGTACATTATTTCTACATTATTACCTTGCTCAGTGTGTCCACAAGATCACCGATGTCTTTGCATAGCCTTGGGGAGACGAGGAAGAGAAAGTTTTTTAAGGAGTGAGGCAACCCTCTATCCTGGATTCAAAGCGCATGCGCTCATTTTGTACAACACACTTTCAATATACACACCAACATTTCACAAGATTAAGGTATCAAAGCTTCTTTCAGTGCCATGAAAAATCGTTATGGGGAAACTACCCTGCTGCATATAAAATACAACAGCTGGTGATTTTTATTCTCAAACATAATTATATTTTCTTTACACTCTCTTTTTATAAGAACAATTTTACAAGAAAACGAGCTTCAAAATTGGTGGAAAGTTTAGAACAAATTTAGAACAAGTTGATGCTGAGCTACTGTAAAATTTAACCTTGAACAATGTTTCATCTCAAAAGCAAGGAGTTTTTTGCCAACTTGGGATGCTTCTTCGGTGAATATTCAATCATTGCGGCAAATGAAGGTTTTCTAACGCACTTTGTTGGCAAATGAGGCCTGGACAACTCCCTAGAGCGAAAAGCTAGCAATCGCACTGCTTATACCTTATACGTTTATTAACAAATTAAGAACAATTTCAGTCAGCTTCAGATTTTGGAAAAAATTAAGACAACCAGCCTAAACTTCATTTAACTGGCTCTTATAAAGAAGAGTGTAATGGTAAATTTTATCAACCTCCCTTAAGTCATCAATATTAACCGAGGGTGTGACCATAGAAATGGGTGTAACAGTTAAGGTAAAAGGAAATCAGAATCAATTTAAGAAATCTATTCCGTCCAGCCCAAGATCACGCTGGCAATTTCTACTTCGTGTCACTGGTAGTCTGTATTATTTAACTTTTGGAGTAGACATATTACAAGCAAAACCTACTTTCTTGTTACAGTTAGGTAAGAAGATCTGTTGGTAGAAAATACTTTACACCAGCATCCGTGGTTTCATTTTCGGAGTAAATTGTGACTTTCCACCTTCAGGACTCTGCAAGTTGTTTGGAATAGTTGGCATTCACATATTTTGTGGTTGGCAGCCAAATGCAGCCAGCTTGACGCAGTATACAAAAAGCTAAATTTTTGCTAATTATTGGGATTGATACCGTAATCAAAATTTGCTTTGTAGGTTACAAAAGTTTTCACTTACCTTCATCTCAAACTGTCTGTTATCGTTCAATTTGTTGCATCATTCAGCATTTTTAATTTTGAAATTATTTTAAAAATCTTTGAACATTATCTCTTTCTTGAGCAGGGTTGCCTTGATTTGAAATCTTGCATAATTTTTTCAAATCTAGCACAATCTTATGAACAATCTGTCATAATTCCAAAATTGAGATCTGGTGCGTGGTGCATTACAAACAAGATGGGGGTAAAGATCATGCTTCCAAATTGCGCGAAAAGAGAATAAGAAGAAACAATCACAATTTGTACATCAGTGGGAGAAGAATTTATTTGCCATCTGTAACGAGGTTCTCCTTTATAGGGTCTTTGGGGGTATCAAATACCGTGTTTCCTCAAGAAAATTTCCCTATTACCATAATTACGCAAGAATATTTTAATATTATCGAAGTACCGAGTTTTCAAACTGAAAATTATCAAAAAGATTGCAGTTTGAATTTGTCTACAAATCTCAATTAGGTGTCCAGTATTTTCTGGGAAAATCGTCAGATTTAAGCACGTAATATATTCCCATTCATCAGCGGAAAGTTTAAAATATGATGTTGTGTCATCAAACTTTCTAATATAGATTCTGAAAATTTCATGATATTTAGCTCAATTTCCACTCTGACAATTTACCCTTTCACTTTCAGAATCTTCTTGATGGATACAACTATTTTTTCCCTTAGTGCTTTGAAGCTTAGTAGTTTTTTTCGGTTGTGAAACTGTTTAGTGTATGAAATTTCACTAAATTTGTTTATAATAGCATATTTTCTTACTATATGTGGAATCCCACTTTGTCTATGAAGCCCAGGGGTGTAATGTCAGGGGAAGGAGATCTATAGGAACCTGAGACATGAGCTAACGAAAGATCAAATAATCCTTCAAAAATTATAGTAATCCTCGACGGCTAATTATTTTTTGATCTCCCATCTTATCTTTGCACATATACTCAAATAACCCCGTACAAAAAGTTGATTTTTGACTCCGCCCCCGGCCTATTCAAGCATAATTTTTAATGGAAATTAATTCCATCGCGACGGGCCCTTAGTTATGATAAAGAACACCCTAATCTCAGGAAAAACATGTTGGGCTTTTGGTGCATCAGCCCTTGTCTTGCCTGAGCAATGACGCAATTTTATGGTCGGTGTTTGATTCCAGGGAAAAAACTGCCTCAGTCTTTTACCTCGATAATCAGACTGAAACACACCTGTCATACAATCGAATGACTGTGTGAGAAGAAGTGAGACAGGAGAAGGCAGAATGAAGTATGTAACGGGATATAAGCAGGAGGAGAATTGAGTACAAAGGGACAGAGATGGGAAGGGAAAACGCGTACAAACATCGCATGAGTCTTAAATTTAACCTGGGGCGAACCCTGTTTTGTCCACACTTGATTTTCATGTTTTGTAATGTGGACACAAAGTCGGGGCGAACCCAGGTTAGCTGACGCTACGCATGCGTAGTTAAATTACAACAACAACAACAAAACAACAACACAAAGCAAATTTTCCATAAACACAATCAAGATGGAAGTTGCCAAAGTCGCAGTTTACTCAAATGTTTTCCTCCCTCTTCCTGACAAGTTGTCTTTAACTTTCTTATAAGACTGTTTTAGTTGTTTTTTTCACTTATCTGGATGTAGTTTCGCTCGTAGCCACTTTCTTTTTCTAGGCGCTGTGCCATCTTTTCGTAAACATGTTTTTTCCTTGTACAGTTATCCAACAGTTTTTGAATCTTTTCGTCTCTCCAGATACTTATGAAGCTGAGAACTTCTTTGCGATCCATAGTGATCCACGATCTTTTTTGCAAGTTTCTATATCTTGCCTGGTGTTTGCATGTAACGTATTTTTATTTTTCGGCGCGCAAAATGAAAACATATTCAAATATGCACATGCGTTAAAAAAACTAACCCAGGTTCGCCCCAGGTTTTGTGTCCACACTAGAAATTGAGAACACTAACCTGGGTTCGACCTAGGTCGAACCCACCTCTGGAGATGGGTTAAACTAACCCAGGGCGAACCCAGGTTAGTTGTGTCCACACTGCAAAATCTAACCTGGGTTAGCTAAAACCTGGGGCGAACCTGGGCTAGTTTGTGTAGTGTGGACAGGGCTTATGATATCCACAGCCTACTAAGGATATACGTGTGGGATCACCCTACTAGAAAAGGGGCATACCGGAAAACAAGGATCCAGGACCTTAAGGCAGGACCCAGGACAAGGACCAAGGACAAGGACCGAGGACCAGGACCCAGTACCAGGACCCAGGACCAGGACCCAGTACCAGGACCCAGGACCAGGACCTAGGACCCAGTACCAGGACCCAGGACCCAGGACCAGGACCCAGGACCAGGACCCAGGAACGTTTATGTTTTCGACGATGCACTCGCAGTTTTCTTTATAAGAATACCAAGTTATAACATTGCATACCATGAACAATTGTCCATAAAATCCAAAACTGCACATCGAACAAAAGACTGCACATCATTTTAGGGGGGAAAAGAATCTGATTTTATTTCTGACTTTGTGTGAAAAACGAAAACTCGGGTAACTCAGGAATATGTAAATGTACGATTAAACGAAAGCAACGCCTTGAAATGTGAAATACTCTTATTGGCCATGCAAACCTGACGTGGTTGTTTTAGCATAGATGGCTATAGCTATTTTTTAGTAGGATCGGGGTATATTTTATGCACACTGCAAACCTTATATCTTTAGTAAGCCTACATCATTAAAAAACCACCAAAGCGTAAGTAGTCTCAAAATGTTTAAATAGCAAGACATTAGAAGGTTTCTATGCTCTAGAAGCAGGAATGGCTGCACTCCCTTTGGTATGTTTTTCATGAACCGCGGAGCATATTAAAGAGTGAGGGGGCTAAAACGTTTTTTTGGGGTGAGGCGCTAAGAATGCTCATAATCAAGAACAAGGCGATTTTGTATGGTTTTAGGAACAGCCCCCTTCCGCGGTGCCAGTATGTTTATCATTTCAGATTGAACTATTGTGTCAAAAGTCCTGATCTGGATTTGAAAAAGGTTTACTATTCCATAAAATGTTTCTACGTTCCTGAAAAATACCACTACATCTTTCTGAAAGCGGTCTCCTTTTAAAATAAAAAGAAACTAATGCATCTGAAAAAGAGCAGAAAGGAAATTTCTTTGGAATCTTATCGTGACACCCATAAAGCGGTGTCCCGAGACAGTTCGTCTAATTTGAATCTTCTATTGAACATTTGCAGTACATATTGACTTGGCAAGGTTTCTGATGACCCAGACAGCCAATGTGTGCCAAGAAAGGAGTGCCATTTTTCAAGTGACAGAAGAGGAGACCTAGGACTCATAACCCAGGACTCAGAACCTAAGGCATGCCTAGGAACTAAAATGACCAAACAACCTGCATCGTGCAAAAAATATTCTTGAAAATTTTGAAAAGATTTAAAAATTTTCTAACCCTAGAAAAAGTGGAAAGGTAAAAAAATTGATATTGAGGAGCCATGCAAACGAAAACAACTGAAACGTTCATTTTGTATACAATATTGAGAAAGCTTTATGGCCCCCGTCTCCCTTTTTTTTAGCTCTACACTACTGCTTGCAACGTTTACTCACACTCAAAATACTCTTATTAGCCGTGCGAATCTGACGTGGTTGTTTCAGCATAGTTAGCTAGCACAGCAATAAGTATTCTAAAGTAGGATGGGGGTATCTTTGATGCACACAGCAAACCTTATATCTTTAGTAAGCCCTCATAATTAACAAGCCATCAAAGCGTAAATAGTCTTTATTTATTTAAAAAGTGTTTAGACATTAAAGATGTAAAAGACAGAAATGGTTTGACAGCAAAACGTTTCTGTGCTTTCTGTGCTCTAGAAGTAGGGATGGCTTCTTTTTTGTATGCTTGTAATTGCCGGCTGTAACATGCATCAAAAGTCATGATCTTGATTTAAAATTTTGTATTCCGGAAAGCGTTTCTGCTCTGAAAGAGAAAAGTGGCGAGAATCCACCTAATTTCACTTTTGAGCACTTATAGCAGCAATGACTTGGCAAAGTTTCTGATCACCTAGACAGCAAATGAGTGTCATTAGAGGTACACGCATGATCTGTCACGCGACAAACATGATTTGTCGATATGCGCAGTGCCAATTGTAGACAAGCAAAATCACTTGTCAGGATCACAGAATAGAGATCGCGGTTGAATTCTGTGTCGCGATCAACGGTTCTAATGTCTTGCTATTTAAACATATTAAGACTACTTATGCTTTGGTGGCTTTTTGATGATGTGGGCTTACTAAAGTTTGCAGTGTGCATCAAATATACCCCGATTCTACTAAATAATAGCAATTGCTGTGCTAGTCATCTATGCTCAAACAACCACGTCAGGTTTGCATGGCTAATAACAGTGCCGTTGGAATGAAATTCTAATTGGGGGGGGGGCTGTCCATTGTTTTCCTTCTCATTTAGTACACTGTTATGAAGGAAACATACTACAGTTTGACAATTATTGGGGGGCTCCAGCCGCCCAGCCCCCCCCCCCCCCGGTTCCGACGGGCCTGAATAAGAGTATTTCACATTTCAAGGCGTTGCTTTCGTTTAATCGTACATTTACATATTCCCGAGTTACCCGAGTTTTCGTTTTTCACACAAAGTCGGAATAAAATCAGATTCATTTCCCCCTTACAATGATGTGCAGTCTTTTGTTCGATGTGTAAAACTTCTGGATTTTATGGACAATTGTTCATGGTATGCAATGTTATAACTTGGTAATCTAATGAAGGAAACAGCGAGTGCATCGTCGAAAACATATACGGTCCTGGGTCCTGGTCCTGGGTCCTGGGTCCTGGGTCCTGGGTCCTGGTCCTCGGTCCTGGTCCTCGTTCCTGGTCCTTGGTCCTTGGTCCTGGTCCTCGGTCCTGCCTTAATGTCCTGGGTCCTTGTTTTCCGTTATGCCAGAAAAGGGGAATCTGCGTACTTTCCCCGCGGGTATTAACTCGAATTAAAGATTAATTCCCATTATGATTCTTAAAGTGGTAACCGAATTCCATGCTTAGATCAAAACATATATCTAAATCAGATCAATTGAAAACAATTAAAGATCAATGGAAATAGAGGCCTTTAAAGTTGATTTAGCTTTATGCCGAAAATCGAAAATACTTTTATCTTCTACTGTGCTTTAATCGTTTATACAAATTATTAGTATGAGAAATCCAAGAAAAGATCCATGTGGAACACCATGTGGAACACCAAAACCTAATTCTTCCATTCGTGACATCACACAATTTTTCAAAGCAAACCTTGGACTCCAGAGACTATAGAAGGAACTGAAACAGCCAAGATTTCTTTCCACTTTTAAACTAGAAATAGGTTTTCTAGTTCTTTCTTTAGGCAGTTGAACATCTTTAACGCCCAATCAAAAAGTGCTGTTGTGCTATGCTGATGGATTTATATAGAACAGAAGCAGATATCAGTAGCCTGCGCCCCATTCCACAAATGGGGCAGAGGCTAGATATCAGCAGCACCACCGTGAAGAAATAGTTAGTAAAAAGTTTTAAGTTGGGCATTCCTTCATATACACGAGGAAGAAACCACAAACAAAAATCCGAGGAAATAAAAAACAACTTGGACAGAGATCCGAACAAACCATGTAAAAGGGTTTCCTTTCGATAACTTTTTTCTCACAAGTTACGTCATCGCTATATGTTGCTAATTTTCTTATAAACCCAATAAATATATTGTAAAGAATCAGCTTTTGCTACTTATGATTTATTTATTGAAGAATTTGCCCAATTAGGACATGCTACTTGCACAATGAAGGCAATTTCTATTTTTGCCAGCCACAAGGTGCCAATCCCAGCAAAGTACCACGCCGAATTTTTATAAAAAATGTTCAAATTTCTTATCAAAAATCTGTAAAAATTTCTTATTTTAGCCCCTGTTGATACATTAACAATGGTGATAGGGATCAAAGCCACAAAAAGGAAAACACAAAAAATTGATTAATCAGTTCTTTTCATTTTTGGCCCCCAAGTGACTCAATAATTTTATTTAAATGATTTTTTACTTCTTCCCTCTTTTGAGGGCAGACAGTCCTACCATTCCTTAGCTGCAGTTCATGGTCTGCCTTTCCACAAAAACTGCATCTCGTCATGGCTGCTGCTGGTACCTGTAGGAATTATTTTAAATATCAATCATAATGACAACAATAATCAAAATTCTGAAAACTCTGATAAGCATTTACAATATTATGACCAACTAGAGTTTTTGTAACCAACTATAAAGAAAACCCTCTCTAACTCAGATTGGCAGGGGCTATGCCTCTTCCCCTAGTGCTACCCTCTTGTTTCCCTAATGCTCCCTACATGGTGCTACCACGTTTTTCCTTCCTCTTATGAAAGACGGAATCCTAGTTGTCCATTAACCCCCCCTCGTCTCCAATGGCTGCCACTGCTCATGCGTATACATGGGGTATTAGTCAAATAATTCTGTTATCTCAATTCCCCAACCTTGAATTTCGTTGCACTGCACCTGTAAATAGTGTTCTAAGTGTTCTGAGAGTATATATTGGAGCCTCTTAATGCTTTAGCGCCAAGGGCATAGGAAGCATCTCAAAAGTTAGAGGGCCAGATCAAAAGGAGGCAAATGACCACACCCATAGGTGGCCAAAATTCCAAAAGGTTCCGGGCACTTTTAGATTTGGAAATGCATTTTGGCACTGTGTACCAAAACGTGGAGGGGCATGTGATCATTTGTTGCCTCCATATTATACTGCAGCTAAAATCTTAAAAGTTTCAACATTGACACCTAACAATTTGTTTTTAATGATCTTTGGAAATAGCTTTTTGAATACATTGAATTTTCAAACGAAGATTCATTAGGCAATCATCTGTTTGTGTACATTAAGCTATGCATAGAGGAAGGCATTACCCCAAAAGTAAAAGAGATATATATAAACGTGACATCTAGACATATAGACATGTATAACTAAACTTTTGTTTCACAAAAAGCAGTAGTGTTATAAAGAAAAATGTTTTAGAAAAAAAATGAAAAAATAGCACTTTTGCATAGAATGATATCTTAGTTTTGTGCTTTATCTCTACAGGCCTGTTTCGTGAATAACTCACTCTTCAGGAGATTTTTGAGGTCCTGCAGGGGTTTATCATTCCAGAGGAAGCAGTGTTTTCTCACTAATTCCTGTCATCAGGAATTAGAATTAGCATGTATCAGCTTCTAATGATATCAGCCAAGAGCATAGGCAATATGGGGGCACAGATGGCGCTTGTGCCCAAATTTTCACAGGCTTGGCAGCTACAGTGTTGCCACTTTTTACTTGTGAGTATGCCCCCTGAATTTATGTACCCCTTCCTCTAGAATGTTTCCTACGTCCCTTGTGTCATCTTTATCTCAGATTAGCCGCAAGCACAATGGCATATTTCTCTTGAACTTTTGAGATCTCTTCAAAAAGTCCACACTCAATGGCGTAACAGAGAAGTGTGGGGCTCTTAATGAAAGTAGTATTTTGGGTACACTAAATTTGAGTCAAGTTTTAGAGTCATAACTTGACTCATAGAGTTTTAGAGTCATGCTATTAAAAAACATATGCTGTCATCCAAGAGCCCACCTTTTCGAGAAATTTCTTGGGGCCCCTTAGGGACAATTGTATTTGGGGGCCCATAGTTTTGTGCCACTGCCCACATTCTGCAGTTCCAGGGGCAGATCCATGGGGGTGCTAGAGGGGCGATCTACTCTTGCAAATAGCGTACAGGATTGTGCCTAAAACTGAAGGATTTCTGGGGATTTTCGGGTAAAGCAATAGGGTTTTCAAAAAAGGTGTACGAGATTCCCAATTTCATTCGTTTATCCCTAGATAAGATGTTCTATGGGTGCTCCCGCCAAATCTTATCGCCCAGGGATAGCAAATGTGATTGGTTCATTCTTTAAGATCAGAGAATGTGATTGGCTTTCTCTCTCTATGAGTGCTCGAGGTTTATCCCATTAGCTTTCTAGTGGTGTTACGAGCTGCGAGAGGACTACAAGTCACCGACACCGACTTCACTGAAGTAACGCCAAACTGGAGGTAGAACAGATAAGGAAAATGAAATCTAATCAGAAGGTTAATGTCAAATCGCATAGGTATGTACAGTTATCTCTTTGTCTATTCTTTATATAATAGACAATCTCCGATTTAGAAATCCCCGTTTCGATTCGAATTATTGATTGAATGCACCCTGCGTCTGTTGTGATTCCTGTTTCCTATGTATAAAACGTCCTTCCATGATTGAGATAGTACACAATTGTCTTATTCTACATGCAGAGAAGGCAGAGCCGGAAGTAGACTCAGACTATGTCTCAGGTCGTAGAAGATGAACTGACACAAACTTGTCTAATTTTAATTGAACAGTAACCCATAGCTTATCTACATATTTACAAGAACTATTTTAGTTATTACGAATTACGTGAAACGAAAGATTATTAGGTTTGTTGACATATGTGAATAGCGTAGAAGTGGAGAAATGGATATTTTTATGAGAATAAAGTCGAATATTAAGGCTCAAAATTGCTAATATTTCAGAAGAATTTAAGAATAACGCCAGGCTCAACTTTCATCAAGACTAACAATTTTACGAAAATGGATGTTTCATGATCGTATTTGTATCATTAGATTTTCCTTTTAAATATCACATTTGTTGTTCTGTTTGTTCTTGTTGAAATTTACAATGAAGCAACACATCACAAAAGATTTAAAATTTTTCTTTGATCTTAAGGCGAATTTACTTACAGCTTTTATTTGCAAGAATAACTTAAGGATTAACTTAGGCTTAAAATCGAAATTTTTTAAGAGTATCGGGGCTCGGCAAAAAATTAGGTATTCATATAGGTGTGTATATTTAAACAATATTAGAGGAATTACCTGTTATGTTGACAGGGAGTGACATGGTGATGCCCTCTGCCAAGGTGTAACAGGGGCATTTTTAGAGGAATACGAGCGTTTCTCATCTCCCTTTTTGGCTGCAAGGCCTTGCCTGAAAGGGGCCTGGTCATCAAATTTTCCAGGACCCATAAAATTTTTCGCTAGATCCGCCTCTGCCGGTATAGTTGGATTTTTATCTTTCTAAAACTAGTGGCGAAGGATTTTGGAGTTGGGGTGCAGCAACAGAAATGTACTGACGAGCTGCTAAATCTTCCAGGATTACCAGTAAGTATTAATCTCAACCTCACCTTTCCCCGGCAAGCCAAAAGAGCCCTACAACCCTACTTTGATACACCCCTGTCTACTGTGGAAGCTCTCTCTTAACTAAGAGATATCTCAGAAGTAATGTGTTCGCTCCAGTTCACTTCGCTCTGTTGTCATGTTTCTAATGTTTGCTGCGCAATTCGCTTGCAGTCAAGAACCGAGATATAGGGGGCCGGTGGGACTCGGCCCCCAACAAATTTTCAGTAGTTGCTCTATTTTTGGTAGACTTATTACAGATGACAATATAGACTTGAGGCAACTCTAATTTGTGGTTAGAAACAAAAATCTGCTTTGCTTTAAGCCAATCTGAAGGGTTGTGGGAAAAATTTTCTCCCGCGGTGTACCCCTGGACCCCCGTAAAATACTCCAGTTCGCTTTACTTTCCTACCAATTTGCCGCCCTAAGCAAAAAGATGTATCTCGGTCCTTGCTCGTAGTGTGACCTCAGATTTCTCGTTACCTTTCGTAATTCTCTCTCCGCATGGAATCCCGCTATTACTCTCGCCAGGCCAAAGTAATCTTTGAAGAACTGGAAACATCTTTCTGTGCTACTTTCCATGATTGACTACTTAAAAGTATATTTATTAAAACAAATGCCTTTGGGCTTTTGACTATGCAAATGTGGGCTTTTGACTAAAATGAGCATGCGCAAAACCGGACAGGGACCGGGTGCAAGGGTAGCCTGGGCTAGGTAGAGCATTTTTAATCAAGGACTTAGATATAGGGGGGCCGGGGGAGGGCCCTGGCCCTCCCAAAAAATTCAGTACCATAAGTAAAATACTTTTGTATTACTATTTAGTACTTTGAGAAATAGTTAAGATTTAAGTTCATTTTTCACCTCTATACAAGCTTGACCCTATCTAAGCAGGTCCTCCTTTAGTGTACCTGCGTCTCTGACACTTTAAACTCTGCAGGATGATTGTCAACACGTATTACTTGGCCCTGCATGAACTAGAGTTTTCTTGCTGTTGCTATTTACCGTATTTTGGCAGGAAATCACTTCCCTTTCCAAGTTTTTGCCTAAATGTCCACCACATCAAAGTTAGGGAAAAGAACTTTGAACTATTTTTTCGAAAAGCAGCGAGAAAGAACTGCTTTTCCAGCAAGTTATCAAATAATCAAGATAACAATGGACTGAACGCTTTCCATCGTAGTGGGGTAAAAATTCCAAAGTAGTTAAAGGACCTATTCTACTCCTTTGGTGTGTGTGAAACGTCGAATCAATAGATGGAAGAAGGTATTCATTTGAAATTTGTTTCAGTCAATATACCAAAGCCTACACAAACATGTATTGAATGTTCTTGCAAAATTATTTTTAGCATTTCAACTAGTGGCGTAACGGACTAAAGTTACCTTTAGTTCAAAAACTAAGGGACAACATTTAGGGGCCCCAAAGAGGCCTCAAGTAAAAGTTTCTTCGCTGAATCTTGGAGTTCCTTGAATTTTGAATCTTCAAGAGCTTTAAGATTTTAAAAGCTTTGTGATATTTTTCAAATCTAACTACTATATTTGGTAGTGAATTAATTAATAAGCTAAATCCCTATTGCTTTCATGATTTCTTTCTGTTAAACTCAGATGTTCATGAATACTTTACTACATAGTCTAATCATGGTGATGTATTCTGCGATGACAAAAATGGTTTTCGATATATTTTCGAAGTCCATTCGGTATATGGGGGCAGAAAGACTGAACGAACTCCCAGAAATACTTGAAAACTCTGCTTCTAAATTTTCTTTCAAAAAGAAAACTCAGAAAATTAATTCAACACTTTATGTAAATTTGAATTATTTTGAACCAGGTACTTTTGAAATTGAGGAATAAAATTGAGGAATAAAATTGAGGAATAAAATTGAGGAATAAAATTGAGGATTAAAATTGAGGAATAAAATTGAGGAATAAAATTGAGGAATAAAATTGAGGAGTAAAATTGAGGAGTAAAATTGAGGAGTAAAATTGAGGAGTAAAATTGAGGAATAAAATTGAGGGGTACTGCAGGGAATGCTCTTCTCAATTTATTTTCTGAACTAGAAGGAGAGTTCCTCCTTAAGAATTCCCCTTAATACAAAGTATTTCTTTGATCTTTGAGTAAGTAATCTTTAGTTAGTTATTTGTTGTTGAACATTGTATATAGTGGAATTTGAATTGAATTGATTCATTGATCGATGAACGTTTTTCAAACTAGATTTAGTTTTCTCTCCCTAAAAGCCTAACTATTGACAGAATCAATACTAAGTATCATTCGGTGCACAAAAATGTGGAGATTCAAACCATATCAAAGTTATTGGCAAATGTTGTAAAATGGCATTTTCTAGGCAAATTTGTTTCTAATAGAGAATACCGCCTTCAAAGACTATTTTGATCCCTTAGAGCGCTTGAGGTCTCTGACGGAATCTGACGTACATGTGTCTTAGATTTTTGAAATTCCTCCTCTTCTTGAATCAACACGTTGTCCAAAATTGGCAAATAATTTGTAAGCCCTCCCACAGTTGTATTTGGTTATGAAAGATGGACCAGAGGACATGGAAAGATTTTGAGATACGCTTTGCTAGCGCTACGTCTGCCCTGGCAAAGGGCAAATTTTCGAATTATTCGATTGGCTCAAAGGGTGCAAAATATCTTTTTTATGCCTGTACCTAGTGGATTTCTGAATCCTGAGTAGATGGGATTTTACCAAAGACAACATACACATCATGATCATGTAAACCACAACTATATCCGGTCAAGCAATAACATGAGGATACATTATATGAGCGCGGGATGCTATCAGCGCAAACCACCACACAAGGGCTCAAGCAACGATAATCAACTTAACGGGTCAAGCAATTATACAAACTTTGACAGAGACGGCGCCACGAAATTGAACCTGGGAGGGCTAAGAATAAAGTTTAGTGACATAGGAGGACCCACCATGGTTGGGCCACACGCCAATGAAAATTTTTTAAATTAATTCTTCTAGAATGGCTAAAGATGCATCTCCAGGGCTAAAATTTAACAAAATAAATACCATACCGCTCCAAATAGACAGTTCAACAATTCTCATTGGTTATTGATTTTTAGAAAAAAATTGAGAGAGGAGGACTCAGGCAAGTAAATACTGGGGGGGTGTCGGGGGGTGTGACACCCCCCAATCTTTCATCCACTCGGAAAATTTGAGGACAGTCGGAAAATTTAAAGCTGCTGGTGGAAAGCTAGGTTAATCAGAGAAAATTTGAATCATTTGTGAAAATTGAAGTTTTGACTCAAATTACCTTGTGAACTGTAGCTCAAATAGACAGGGACATAGAGCTTGACAATCTGACATTCAAGCTAATGTTTACTTTCTCAACGGATTCTTGTAGTTGGGAGCCCAGGCTTTCATAATCTGCCAGGTGACTTTTTTGAAAATGTCTGGATGTCACAGGACTGATGACATCAGTTAGCGGTAAAAAACAGACAAAATCATTGCTAGCTCTTTACTGGATTGTTATTTTTTGACGCAAATTAGATACTTTGACTCGTTTCATTGCAAGCTTTTAATTGATGCATATTTAAGAATGATTTTCCGCCATTAGTGTTTGTATTATGACGTCATCAAAAAATTTGCATGACGTCATCAAAGATCTTATTGTCATTAAATTATAAGTTGGCATAACTTCGTTTTATTATGGCGCTGGATGTCAGCAAAAGCATTTCTTTCTTAATTTTTTTCACAGTTGTAAACAATTTTTCTAACAACAGATTTGCAACTTCAAATCTGTGAATGGTAAATCCGAGGCTTTCCGGATACTTTCGTGAGGGGATTGGATTTAGAATATACACTTGCAGCCAAATTCAAGGCCAATGATCATATTGGTTTTCCAACAACTAAATGTGATTTCGCAAAAAGGTTTCAAAATTTATGATGCCTTGTTCAAAAAACCTTTTAGCAAGTCTCTTCAAGACTGTCCAAAATGTTGGTCTTTGTTACTTTTTAAAAAATTGATTTTTCTCAGATATTAAATTTTAACTATTGCCATTATTTTGGCCTTGTTGGTTTCAAACTATAGACTAATGGCTTCACAAAAGTGGTTTCAATTTCATTGACTGTGATGCTCAGGAAGGAGGTGCAAAAAGGGCCTAGACATCTCGTACGGTAGTTTAGAGGACGGAAAAGGCAAACATAAAGCCTAGTTTTGTTTAGAAAATACAATATTCCCAGGTGATGGCTGGGTGATTTATTTGCGGAAAAACCTGGTAACTTAAATCTTAAAATATTTGCTTGTTTAATTAACGAAAACTTCTTAGGAAGTAAATTAGGGGGGGGGGGCATTTTTGGTGGTAGGGTCGAGGTGGGAAATAGGTGATGTCTTGTTGCAGATATCTTACCAACCGTTTGGGTTCCTGCTTAGGGCTCCTAGATGGCCCCTGTAAAAATCTTCGGTTCACTTTGCTCACCTACCAGTTTGCACCAACCAGTTTGCACCAACCATCCCCCCCCTTAAGCAACAAGTTGTATCTCGGTCCTTGCTCGTAGTGTGATCTCAGATGTCTTGTTACCTTTTGTGATGTGTTTTCCACATGGAAGCCTGCTACTTATCTCGCCAGGCCAAAGTAGTCTTTGAACATTTCGAAAAATCTCTCCTTGCTGCTATCCATAATTGATTAGGAAAGTATACATGTGGGCTATTCGGTATATTGAGGCAAAAACATGCAATGAACTCCCAGAAATAATTAAAAACTCTACTTCTAAATCTATGTGTTTCAAGTGTTACAGTGTAATGGCGGACATCCAGGGCCTAGCTGTGGGATATACAATGCGCACATGCAACATTAACAATAAAAACCAAATCAAAGTTATATTTATTATCGAATAACATTGCGAAAGCATGTTAACCAACATGAAATAATTGTGAGAACCTGATCTAGGTCAAACTTTTCAATGCAAGAAGCATTTTCGGATTTTTATCATTTTTTGTAGTTTGCCTTTGGCCTATGCATAAACGCATAGACAATTTCAGCGTTATGCGTTTCTGCATGGGGCATTTAAAATCGAAACACCATCGAATATCATCGCGAAAGCATGTTAACTAACAAAAAATTTATTGTGAGAACCTAATCTGAGACAGTAGACTGCAGTTTTTTATCACTTGAACTATCATCTATGATCAAACGATTTGACATTTTTCTTAATCGAAACTCATTGGACCCTCAACTGTAATTTGCAAGAGTTTTTTGCTTCTGTTCAGAGTTGCTTCCATATATGCAAAGAGTGATAAAATCAAAATTTAATTGTACATAACATCTTCAAAACTTCTTGTTAAAACATTGCTTAGACTGCATGAACAATGCATTTGGCAACTTGTGTGCATAACGCTTCAGAAAAGTAATTATGACAACGTGGAAATCAGAGGGAGTTGAACCTTTTTTACAAATATTCTAATTTGGAAAAGAGTGGAAAACTTAAGCACTTGAGATCAAATAACATCACCTTTATTATTTTGTGGTGAAACTCCATCACTGCTTTCAGTGTCTTCCGAGTCTGACGATAAATCTTCTGAAGATAAATAGTTGTATGTTGGATCATCGCTACTATCAGAATCCTCAGGAATCCACGGATCTTCCTTTGATGTAAGATTTGAATCCATAAGTTGCAAAAAGACACAATTTGAAATTTCGATATTTCTTGTCAACTGAAGCTATCTGTTACCCAAAAATGAGCATCATTTTAAAGCTACTACTTTTCATCAAATTCATAAATAAAGGAAGTACATAATGCTAAATTTTGTTACTTACATTCAGATTACACTCCTCGCCTTCTCCTTCATCACCAGTACTGTCAATTTCCGGGAAGTCTCCATGCAGTCCTGAATCATCTTTTACGTCCATCTAAAATCAAAACAGATCAACCAATATAATCTATACATAGAAAAGAGAAGATCGTGTGAAAGATGATTAATTCATGAGTTGCTTATAGATTCGATTCCAAGCAAAGCAGCTCATGCAAACTCTGCATATTGTGTAAAGAGAATAATATCAGTTCAAAATAGCAAGACAACCATTCAATTGCTTTACAAATGAAAGAGGAGTTGTTACGTGGACTTTTTTTATGTCTAGTGCAATAAGTTAAAGTGGTACCATAAATCAATATATTCACAGCAAAGACAGATAGCTTAGTTCAGTAACAAGGACACATGTCTGGCAGTTACTCACATCTTCTAGAGGCTCTCCGATAGTTTCAGATTCAATTATTTTGAAATCCAGTTTCTTCAACCTGTAATGATAAAACAATACTCTGAAAATTAGTAATGATATGAGATATCTTGTAATTTAATTAAATTCCCTCATCACTTGTTTTCCTTTCTAAAAAATGAATTACAAGAGCTATTATTGCTAGCAAACGCAAAACCCTTTGCAATGCGTTTTAATAAAATTCACTTTCCACAAAAATTAATGTCATTCTAAAGCCTCATACAATCATATTCTACCCTCAATCTCAATTCCGTGTCAGAGATGCAGATGAGAGTATATAAAACTCGATTTATATAAGTCTATTGACTCATGAAGAAAAGATAAGAACTTTCAAATCGTAGATAAAATTTTGCTTTTTGTAAAGAAAAGAAAATTGACAAATTTACCTGTTGCTTTCCTTGGCTCTTGGCTTGGCCAATTTCTTCATGATCTGCTTTTAGGGTCTTTTTTCCTTTTCTTTCAGCAACCACTTCCTACAATAAAAAGTTAATTTGATTGCGCACGATATTAAAATATACAAAACAACAACTTATTTAAAAGGTTCCTGCATGTACTGATTTCTTCAATATTGATTAAGTGCATATAATTATTATGAAAATTGCTTAACAAAAAGAATGAGACAGCAGATTGTCATATATTTGAAAATTATTTCGAGAATATCATGGTTTGAGGGACCAGTAGACTTTCAAAATATGTCATCTCTTAATATTGACCATCTCTTGTCACCTCTTACTTACCTATGATCGGAAGATGTTGTTGAGCGAAAACTTCAATAGGGACATGGTTGAAACCAAAACTTTGTCAAGTTTAAGAAGTATATTCAAAATTTAAAAATGATTCCCCTCTAGCAAATGTATCTACAGGTCTAAAGATTTTTTTTCAACTTAACCCAATTGACCAAAACTTCTCAAAAATACAAATTATTCAGGGCCTCGTAATTCAAACAATACATTCCGTTGAACATGAAGAAGGTATTTTCTTAATACATCCGTTGCCCCAATAACGCCAATATTTATTAAAATAGGTTCTAAAGACTCCATTTGGTAAAATTCACTTTAAATGCAACGTTTCCCTTTAGCAGGTGTAACTAAAAGTGGCAACTGGCATTCGTATTGGTAACAACCAGGTGCCTCTTGACATGTGTCTCTTTTGAGGGAAAAGAGTTCCTTACTCAAAGTCCCTACTTTCATACGGCATTTTCAATAAACATATTTATTTAAATTAAATGTATTTTCTTATATGTATGTAAAAAGCAGTTTAAAGGATTTAACTCCAAATAACCTAGTTGGATAAACACCACAGTAAAAGTTTAATTGACTCATGAAGAAAAGATAAGAACTTTCAAATCGTAAATAAAATTTTGCTTTTTGTAAAGAAAAGAAAATTGACAAATTTACCTGTTGCTTTCCTTGGCTCTTGGCTTGGCCAATTTCTTCATGATCTGCTTTTAGGGTCTTTTTTCCTTTTCTTTCAGCAACCCCTTCCTACAATAAAAAGTTAATTTGAATCGCACAATATTAAAATATACAAAACAACAACTAATTCAAAAGGTTCCTGCATGTACTGATTTCTGCAATATTGATAAGTGCATATAAATATTATGAACATTGCTTAACAAAAAGAATGAGACAGCAGATTGTCATATATTTGAAAATTATTTCGAGAATATGATGGTTTGAGGCACCAAAAGACTTTCAAAATATGTCATCTCTTAATTTTGACAATCTCTTGTCACCTCTTACTTACATATGATCGGAAGATGTTGTTGAGCAAAGACTTCAATAGGGACATGATTGAAATCGAGACTTTGTCAAGTTTAAGAAGTATATTCAAAACTTAAATATGATCCCCCTATAGCAAATGTATCTACATGTCTAAAGCCTTTTTTTTAACTTAACCCAATTGACCAAAATTTCTCAAAAATACAAATTATTCAGGGCCTCATAATTCAAACAATACCTTCCGTTGAACATGAAGAAGGTATTTTCTTAATACATCCGTTGCCCCAATAACGCCAATATTTATTAAAATAGGTTCTAAAGACTCCATTTGGTAAAATTCACTTTAAATGCAACGTTTCCCCATAGCAGGTGTAACTAAAAGTGGCAACTGGCATTCCCATTGGTAACAACCAGGTGCCTCTTGACATGTGTCTCTTTCGAGGGAAAATAGTTCCTTACTCAAAGTCCCTACTTTCATACGGCACTTTCAATAAACATATTTATTTAAATTAAATGTATTTTCTTATATGTATGTAAAAAGCAGTTTAAAGGATTTAACTCCAAATAACCTAGTCTGATAAACACCACAGTAAAAGTTTGATTGACTCATGAAGAAAAGATAAGAACTTGCAAATCGTGGATAAAATTTTGCTTTTTGTAAATAAAAGAAAATTGACAAATTTACCTGTTGCTTTCCTTGGCTCTTGGCTTGGCCAATTTCTTCATGATCTGCTTTTAGGGTCTTTTTTCGTTTTCCTTTAGCAACCCCTTCCTACAATAAAAAGTTAATTTGATTTCGCACGATATTAAAATATACAAAACAAATTAGTTTAATTTTGTAATATTACAGGAGCGTTGTAAACCGACCAAAATTCAACTCTTGCTAGTTAATGTATACACACCAATATACTTTATAAAGTCAAGATAGGCATCTTCCGACAATCCATAACATTCCCGACCATCCGTAAAATTTACCGACCAACTTTCCAGAAGTGGGAGGCTGTACCTCCACCCCCCCCACGCACACACCCCGGTAGGCATTATGAACATTGCTTAACGGAAATTTCAAGCAACATGCTTATTTAATTTGATTCCCTTTTCATAAAAGCCTAAGTTACAAATAGTTCAACTAACATTTCAACTAACATTGGAAAATCCTTAAGTTTCTAATTGAAAATGATGTCAATTTGATTTATTGACAGGGCAATTCACTACCAGTGGAGCTATGTGTGATTGATAATGGAAGGCTTTATTTTATAATAAGAAATTATATAGTGTCATGTATGTTTGCTCTATGGTTATATTAAGATAGTAAAGTCGGTTTGATTTTAATCATTATGTTTCGAATCAATGGTTTGCTTCAACCGTTTTGCTTCCTATCAAAGATCCCCGGGGGTGGTGGTACCTAAAGTAAATAATGGGTATGTGCGAGCCCAAGTTTTGGGTGTTATTTCAATATTTCTCTCCAGTTTTTGGTTTGGTGAATTAAGAATGATGTCCTGTTTTGGGTACTATTTTTGCCGTGAATCATCGAGTTTTGGGGTAAAGTTTTGTTTGCATCTTTGCACATACCTGTCCTTACCTTCAGGTACCTCCACCCTCGGGCAAAGAATGCAAGTCCAATTGACAATCATAAAAAGTAGGAGACAAGTTTCCCAGTCGAATATTTGAATATGTCAAACTTAGATTTTCAATGATTTTCTTGCCTGTTTTCGCCAAGGAAGATCATCCAAGCCATAGTCGTACCGAAGTTCTTCCCCCTGCGTAATAGTTCTTGTGGCAAACAAGCAAAGATGGGGAACTTGGCCAACCATAACTTTCTGCATATTGCAGTTTCCCAGCTTGCTATCGTCCACCAATCTTCCAAGACGACCAGAGGGCTCTGTAGCATCAACACTGGAAAAAAATGGTTAGCTTAACACTATCAATACTAATAGGTGCAATTTGCTATCATAAAAAGGACGTAGCCAGGTTGGAGCTGGGATGAACCACGTTCAGCAATTGAAAAATCTTTAAAACGAGATCTGCAGCATTTCTCAATTTTTTGCCGATGCAAGTTGCTATTGTCTCCACTGTCGTTTACAAATGATGAAAGTTTGCTACGACTACTGAAATGATGATATAATGGCATATACGAAGAGCATGCTTCAATATGTTTTCGGACTGAAAATTAATAGACAGAAGTACATCCTTTGTATTGCCAATGTTTGTTATCTGTAAAATCATAAGCCTAACCTCAAGGTTGGGTTTTATTATTTATGAAAAAAGTGTAATATATATTCCCAAGAATTTCAGATGTCCCTTATAGCAAGTATTTGTGTCCAGCAGGTTTCTACCTTTATTTTACTCTAACATCTAATATTAATACATTTAAAATTTCTGTGAGAATGCTTGATTCCTTCAGGAGCTTCACACTTTCATTAGAGGAAAAGCTAAGGGGTCGTACCAAAACAGATTTTGTGATTCTTAATTGCATGTTGCCGTTAAGATTTTGAGCCACCTCCCCTCTAGCTCTTAGCGGACATCCAAGTTTCTTAAAGAATAGTTTCTTATAGAAATCATGCAACGCACATAAGTCGGGGAAAAGTGGATATTTGTTACCCATCGGTGCCGATCGTCCCAATAACCAAGAAGAAGTAATGCAAATTCTGTATGCTTATCTGTTCATTTCAAAAGGGAGGGTTTTTAGATCTAGTCGTATCTCATTGTTTTATAACAATGTTCAATGAGAAGTGATGTCCAAATTTAAGAGTATCTCTGTATTCTCTTTATTCATGAAAAATTAGAATAGAATCTTTGACCGTTTCTGTCCACCTGTAGTAGGATTAATTCTATGTTTAACACACTATCATTTTTCTTGCACATGCGCACTGTAAATAGTATAAAAAGTCTTGTTATTGTAATTAAGGGGAGTTGTTGAGTCGGTTTTGAATAATAATCTTGTAATGGTTTTTGTGTGTTAATGATCTGGTGAAAATGAAAAAGTCGAGTTTCCCTTAGTGTGAAACTGAATGAAACATAAAGCTCTACCACATGATCCCTTCCCCCCCACCCTTTAACTGCCAAAAGGCGTTAAGAATTGTAAAGGCTGTTTTGGGACGACATCTAACTGAACAACTAATATTTCGGCCCACCATAATTCCAATAAATAGTGAAATAGGCCAATGTCCTCGCAAAGTGTGTATTTATTGCCTATTATAATAAATAGATAAGAAAGGCTGATGTCCCCACAAAATGTGTATTTTCTTTTGACTGAAAAAGTAGATGTTGAAGGCCAATTTTCCCATTAAGTGCCTTGAAAGTTCGGAAAGTTCGAAATATTGATGTTTTCTTCCAGAAAACCTTTACCGTAACGTGAAGATCTGTCAATATCTCGAGTCGTCTGGTAAATAACTTTGCTTTTGTATAGAGGGTCCACGGACTCCGTGATCTTCTCCAAAACGTCTCTAAATTTAGCTCTTCGGGCTTAAAACCTACCAGAGCAACATCTTTAGACCACCAACGGGTCTCCCAAGTCTGTAGAATTCTCCATTTGCATTTTGTGCTTACCCCCACCAAAACACCCAATCTCTTACCCTTTGTCCAATCAAGTCCAGACAATTTTGATGAAGATATCTGTCTAGAACACCTTGCCCCTTTTAAAAGAAAGGCATCCGAGTTAAGAAAGGGAATGACAGAACGGATATTTTGAATTTTATATTCCCTCGTAAAAACTTTTTTTAGAAAATTAAGGGCAAGGGTGGATGGGCCTGGGATACGATACATTCCGTGCCAGTCCGCCACTGATACTGACCTTGCCTGTCTGACCTGCACTGCTGAGAATTCTTTTTCAGGTCTAAAAGCTGGGTTACACGATCACTTTTTACCATCACTTTGTTCGATATTGGACCAACATGCTAAAATGTGATCATGTAACATACTAAAATTGTCAATTTTCTCTGCAGAATTTAATGCGCCAGGTGCAGAATAAAATTGAGTTCATCACTTTTTTTCAAAGGCGCCGACAAATTCTTACGTCACATAATGTTTTGATGAGAAGGAAACGGCCTAGAGTTTCGAGAAAAGAAGAAAAAGACGTGTATTGTACTCAGAAACATAATTATTAGCAGAAAACGAATAGGAATAATGATTTTGAGTAGATCGAAGAGCAGCACCTTGCAGAAAAATAAATGCAGTTTGATAAAATGCACTCATTGTTTATAAGAAACCCACTATAAGAAACCATTACTTGAAAATGAGAGGCATATCACTGAAAAAAATCTCGTTTGTGATAAAATCACAAAAAGTCTCAAATAAATCAGTAAAATCACGCAAAAACTCGGAAAAATCACTCGAAATCACACAAAATCACAGAAATATTGAGATGGAAATATCAAGCAAAACAGATCAAATATCAATTTACAGATTCTCACTTATCATTGACAAGGGGTCTTACTTTGATATATATTACCAATACTCTGTACCGACAGCAGGAACAACAGGAAATGTTGATATATGAAAAAGGTGATAAACTAAAAAGAATATTAGTTTTCAAAAAGAGCCAATCAAGGAAATTACCAATCTTTGGTGCCTCATACTATTTAAATTCGAAAACGTTGGATCAATATTTATATTAAGTTGGATCAATACATATCAATGAACGTTTCTAACCTCGATTATTTCAAAATTGACCTGAATTTCTTCAGGGAGGGCGGCAAACATGACTTGACTATCATCATTGATGATAGTGCCATCCTCAAGAGCCATGTCTACCACAGCTCCCTGATGTCTAAGCGCCTTTTTTTCTAGAGAAAAATGAAAATGTTGAGTTTATGCCTAATTTCTGCTGCTTAACATGAGAGGCATACCACTTTTCTTAAAAAGTTTACGAGATTTCATAAAGCAATAGGATTATTGGGGATTATTCACGGGTTTTTCTTGATAACCAACCAAAGGATTTCTGCCAAAGGTTTACAAAATTTCTACGGAGTGATATGCCCCTTGGCTTACCATGCATTCTGCAAAAAGGGCCTTTAACTTATTCCAACAAACTATAAATAAACTAACGCGTTTGTCAAACTTTTGGATGCATTTTCTATCTTATTGACTGACAGTGAAAAAACATAGGTAAAATGGAAAAAATGCTCTGTTAACTGCCAACTGGAACCAAGGCCCTGAGGTTATTATATTTTCCTTGCTTAATCCTTCTGAATTAAATTCTAGTCAGATGGGGATGAGTGTCAATATACTCATTTTTATAAGAAACGGTAGGCTCAATTTTGCGAAAGTTGAGAAACAACCCTACCCAAATTGAAAAAAGCTAAGAAACTTTTATGATTAGCATTTTTTTCAAGTTGACACTCGAAACAGTCTTGAAATTGAACATCACTGTATATTGCAATTCTACACCTGACATGAAGTTTGCATTCATTCTCAGCAAATTGCAAACTTTAGAAGTTTCCATTAAAAAATTTGTTTTCACTTCAACTTGACAGCGATGAAGTTCAATGAGCTTAACTGTTTACAGATCTCAACAGAGTTAGTGATGCTAGGAAAAAAAATTCTTTGGTAATTTTTTCTTCGTTTATCTTGAATGTGAGTGAACTATTACTTTGGAAGCACGTTTACTTTACTTTAGAAGCACGCTTAAAAAATTCATTACCCATGAAATTTAAGAATCAAGTAAGAAACTTTTGATAGCAAAATAGCCAGAAAATTTAAGAAACTGCCTAAGAGCACGGTACCTTTGTTTCATATAAAAAATACGTGCACCTAGGTATGAAAGTTTTTCTTAAATTTTCCTGTTTTCAACTTGAATCAGATTAATAAACATATCAATCCATTAATGTTATGTACCAGATCAAAATCAATAATCCAAGTTCATATAGCGGGTAAAAGAATACTTCATCAAGTTCAACAGCTCTCACCTTTCTCCCTTAGCTCCTCTACACTGTCTGCCTCCATCAGGGCAGTGACCCTCCTACTTCCTCCCTCGTTCGAGAAGCATGCCTAAATCCAAGTCATCTGAGAAAAAAGAAGCTCATCATTCACAAGCAACGAAATTATAGAAAGAAGGTATAGCAAACATGAAATTAACCCAGAATAGTAATCTTTTGCAATGAAGAGCGATTCAGCAGTTTTTTGTGGCAGTAAACGTCTTACCTCTATCACGTTTAGTTCGAACTAAAGCAAGTTTCGATTCGACCACCTCCACAGTCTTAACAAATGAAGTGTCAATTAACCTGTTGTTTTTTGAGCGCCAAAAGCTAAGACTCAAGCAAAGACACGTGAATGAGTCTACATCCTGTCGACTTTGTCACACCTCATCAGAATGACCTGATGGCTGTTTCAATTCAATGTAAATTTGTAGAATTTGCACTGAAATTACGCTTCCACTTATAGTATAGTCACAACTTTGCTATAAACTTGCATGTTTGCCACCCACAATAGTGAGAGTTACAAATTTCCTGCTCTTCCCAATAATTATGAACTTGTTCCCTAATAAATAAGGCTGGGCGATGGTCAGTGGCGAAGACAACAGCCAATGCTTCTTCTCTGTGGCCAGGAAAATGCCGGTTGGGAGGGGGGGGGGAGTTGTTTGCAGATGTTTGCAAACTTCAAGAAAGTTGGTCACAGAGCATTAATTAGAAAGTTTGACCAAATCTCAACCTATAATTCATTTATTTTATTGGTCATGGTTGGTCATGGTCAATTTTCTTATAAACCCAATAAATATATTGTAAAGAATCAGCTTTTGCTACTTATGATTTATTTATTGAAGAATTTGCCCAATTAGGACATGCTACTTGCACAATGAAGGCAATTTCTATTTTTGCCAGCCACAAGGTGCCAATCCCAGCAAAGTACCACGCCCAATTTTTATAAAAAATGTTCAAATTTCTTATCAAAAATCTGTAAAAATTTCTTATTTTAGCCCCTGTTGATACATTAACAATGGTGATAGGGATGAAAGCCACAAAAAGGAAAACACAAAAAATTTATTAATCAGTTCTTTTCATTTTTGGCCCCCAAGTGACTCAATAATTTTATTTAAATGATTTTTTACTTCTTCCCTCTTTTGAGGGCAGACAGTCCTACCATTCCTTAGCTGCAGTTCATGGTCTGCCTTTCCACAAAAACTGCATCTCGTCATGGCTGCTGCTGGTACCTGTAGGAATTATTTTAAATATCAATCATAATGACAACAATAATCAAAATTCTGAAAACTCTGATAAGCATTCACAATATTGTGACCAACTAGAGTTTTTGTAACCAACTATAAAGAAACCCCTCTCTAACTCAGATTGGCAGGGGCTATGCCTCTTCCCCTAGTGCTACCCTCTTGTTTCCCTAATGCTCCCTACATGGTGCTACCACGTTTTTCCTTCCTCTTATGAAAGATGGAATCCTAGTTGTCCATTAACCCCCCCCCCCTCGTCTCTAATGGCTGTCACCGCCCATGCGTATACATGGGGTATTAGTCAAATAATTCTGTTATCTCAATTCCCCAACCTTGAATTTCGTTGCACTGCACCTGTAAATAGTGTTCTAAGTGTTCTGAGAGTATATATTGGAGCCTCTTAATGCTATAGCGACAAGGGCATATGAAGCATCTCAAAAGTTAGAGGGCCAGATCAAAAGAAGGCTAATGACCACACCCATAGGTGGCCAAAGTTCCAAAAGGTTCCGGGCACTTTTAGATTTGGAAATGCATTTTCGCACTGTGTACCAAAACGTGGAGGGGCAGGTGATCATTTGTTGCCTCCATATTATACTGCACCTAAAATCTTAAAAGTTTCAACATTGAGACCTAACAATTTGTTTTTAATGATCTTTGGAAATAGCTTTTTGAATACATTGAATTTTCAAACGAAGATTCATTAGGCAATCATCTGTTTGTGTACATTAAGCTATGCATAGAGGAAGGCATTACCCCAAAAGTTTGAACATGAAGAAGGTATTTTCTTAATACATCTGTTGCCCCAATAACGCCAATATTTATTAAAATAGGTTCTAAAGACTCCATTTGGTAAAATTCACTTTAAATGCAACGTTCCCCGTAGCAGGTGTAACTGAGAGTGGCAACTGGCATTTGTAGTGGTAACAACCAGGTGCCTTTTGAGATGTGTCTCTTTCGAGGGAAAATAGTTCCTTACTCAAAGTCCCTACTTTCAGACGGCACTTTCAATAAACATATTTATTTAAATTAAATGTATTTTCTTATATGTATGTAAAAAGCAGTTTAAAGGATTTAACTCCAAATAACCTAGTTGGATAAACACCACAGTAAAAGTTTAATTGACTCATGAAGAAAAGATAAGAACTTTCAAATCGTAAATAAAATTTTGCTTTTTGTAAAGAAAAGAAAATTGACAAATTTACCTGTTGCTTTTCTTGGCTCTTGGCTTGGCCAATTTCTTCATGATCTGCTTTTAGGGTCTTTTTTCGTTTTCCTTTAGCAACCCCTTCCTAGCAATAATAAGTTAATTTGATTTCGCACGATATTAAAATATACAAAACAACAACTAATTCAAAAGGTTCCTGCATGTACTGATTTCTGCAATATTGATAAGTGCATATAAATATTATGAACATTGCTTAACAAAAAGAATGAGACAGCGGTTTGTCATATATTTCAAACTTGTTTCGAGAATACGATGTTTTGAGGCACCAGTAGACTTTGAAAATATGTCATCTCTTAATTTTGACCATCTCTTGTCACCTCTTACTTACATATGATCGGAAGATGTTGTTGAGCAAAGACTTTAATAGGGACATGATTGAAATCGAGACTTTGTCAAGTTTAAGAAGTATATTCAAAACTTGAATATGATCCCCCTATAGCAAATGTATCTACAGGTCTAAAGCCTTTTTTTTAACTTAACCCAATTGACCAAAATTTCTCAAAAATACAAATTATTCAGGGCCTCATAATTCAAACAATACCTTCCGTTGAACATGAAGAAGGTATTTTCTTAATACATCCGTTGCCCCAATAACGCCAATATTTATTAAAATAGGTTCTAAAGACTCTATTTGGTAAAAGTCACTTTAAATGCAACGTTTCCCCATAGCAGGTGTAACTAAAAGTGGCAACTGGCATTCGTATTGGTAACAACCAGGTGCCTCTTGACATGCGTCTCTTTCGAGGGAAAATAGTTCCTTACTCAAAGTCCCTACTTTCATACGGCACTTTCAATAAACATATTTATTTAAATTTAAATGTATTTTTTTATATGTATATAAAAGGCAGTTTAAAGGATTTAACTCCAAATAACCTAGTTTGATAAACACCACAGTAAATGTTTAATTGACTCATGAAGAAAAGATAAGAACTTGCAAATCGTAGATAAAATTTTGTTTCTGTAAATAAAAGAAAATTGACAAATTTACCCGTTGCTTTTCTTGGCTCTTGGCTTGGCCAATTTCTTCATGATCTGCTTTTAGGGTCTTTTTTCGTTTTCCTTTAGCAACCCCTTCCTACAATAAAAAGTTAATTTGATTTCGCACGATATTAAAATATACAAAACAAATTAGTTTAATTTTGTAATATTACAGGAGCGTTGTAAACCGACCAAAATTCAACTCTTGCTAGTTAATGTATACACACCAATATACTTTATAAAGTCAAGATAGGCATCTTCCGACAATCCATAACATTCCCGACCATCCGTAAAATTTACCGACCAACTTTCCAGAAGTGGGAGGCTGTACCTCCACCCCCCCCACGCACACACCCCGGTAGGCATTATGAACATTGCTTAACGGAAATTTCAAGCAACATGCTTATTTAATTTGATTCCCTTTTCATAAAAGCCTAAGTTACAAATAGTTCAACTAACATTGAAAAATCCTTAAGTTTCTAATTGAAAATGATGTCAATTTGATTTATTGACAGGGCAATTCACTACCAGTGGAGCTATGTGTGATTGATAATGGAAGGCTTTATTTTATAATAAGAAATTATATAGTGTCATGTATGTTTGCTCTATGGTTATATTAAGATAGTAAAGTCGGTTTGATTTTAATCATTATGTTTCGAATCAATGGTTTGCTTCAACGTTTTGCTTCCTATCAAAGATCCCCGGGTGTGGAGGTACCTAAAGTAAATAATGGGTATGTGCGAGCCCAGGTTTTGGGTGTTATTTCAATATTTCTCTCCAGTTTTTGGTTTGGTGAATTAAGAATGATGTCCTGTTTTGGGTACTATTTTTGCCGTGAATCATCGAGTTTTGGGGTAAAGTTTTGTTTGCATCTTTGCACATACCTGTCCTTACCTTCAGGTACCTCCACCCTCGGGCAAAGAATGCAAGTCCAATTGACAATCATAAAAAGTAGGAGACAAGTTTCCCAGTCGAATATTTGAATATGTCAAACTTAGATTTTCAATGATTTTCTTGCCTGTTTTCGCCAAGGAAGATCATCCAAGCCATAGTCGTACCGAAGTTCTTCCCCCTGCGTAATAGTTCTTGTGGCAAACAAGCAAAGATGGGGAACTTGGCCAACCATAACTTTCTGCATCTTGCAGTTTCCCAGCTTGCTATCGTTCACCAATCTTCCAAGACGACCAGAGGGCTCTGTAGCATCAACACTGGAAAAAAATGGTTAGCTTAACACTATCAATACTAATAGGTGCAATTTGCTATCATAAAAAGGACGTAGCCAGGTTGGAGCTGGGATGAACCACGTTCAGCAATTGAAAAATCTTTAAAACGAGATCTGCAGCATTTCTCAATTTTTTGCCGATGCAAGTTGCTATTGTCTCCACTGTCGTTTACAAATGATGAAAGTTTGCTACGACTACTGAAATGATGATATAATGGCATATACGAAGAGCATGCTTCAATATGTTTTCGGACTGAAAATTAATAGACAGAAGTACATCCTTTGTATTGCCAATGTTTGTTATCTGTAAAATCATAAGCCTAACCTCAAGGTTGGGTTTTATTATTTATGAAAAAAGTGTAATATATATTCCCAAGAATTTCAGATGTCCCTTATAGCAAGTATTTGTGTCCAGCAGGTTTCTACCTTTATTTTACTCTAACATCTAATATTAATACATTTAAAATTTCTGTGAGAATGCTTGATTCCTTCAGGAGCTTCACACTTTCATTAGAGGAAAAGCTAAGGGGTCGTACCAAAACAGATTTTGTGATTCTTAATTGCATGTTGCCGTTAAGATTTTGAGCCACCTCCCCTCTAGCTCTTAGCGGACATCCAAGTTTCTTAAAGAATAGTTTCTTATAGAAATCATGCAACGCACATAAGTCGGGGAAAAGTGGATATTTGTTACCCATCGGTGCCGATCGTCCCAATAACCAAGAAGAAGTAATGCAAATTCTGTATGCTTATCTGTTCATTTCAAAAGGGAGGGTTTTTAGATCTAGTCGTATCTCATTGTTTTATAACAATGTTCAATGAGAAGTGATGTCCAAATTTAAGAGTATCTCTGTATTCTCTTTATTCATGAAAAATTAGAATAGAATCTTTGACCGTTTCTGTCCACCTGTAGTAGGATTAATTCTATGTTTAACACACTATCATTTTTCTTGCACATGCGCACTGTAAATAGTATAAAAAGTCTTGTTATTGTAATTAAGGGGAGTTGTTGAGTCGGTTTTGAATAATAATCTTGTAATGGTTTTTGTGTGTTAATGATCTGGTGAAAATGAAAAAGTCGAGTTTCCCTTAGTGTGAAACTGAATGAAACATAAAGCTCTACCACATGATCCCTTCCCCCCCCCACCCTTTAACTGTCAAAAGGCGTTAAGAATTGTAAAGGCTGTTTTGGGACGACATCTAACTGAACAACTAATATTTCGGCCTAC
>NW_027020025.1:762878-824292 GCF_013076305.1 Rhopilema esculentum | reverse complement strand
ACCTGCGTCTCTGACACTTTAAACTCTGCAGGATGATTGTCAACACGTATTACTTGGCCCTGCATGAACTAGAGTTTTCTTGCTGTTGCTATTTACCGTATTTTGGCAGAAAATCACTTCCCTTTCCAAGTCTTTGCCTAAATGTCCACCACGTCAAAGTTAGGGAAAAGAACTTTGAACTATTTTTTCGAAAAGCAGCGAGAAAGAACTGCTTTTCCAGCAAGTTATCAAATAATCAAGATAACAATGGACTGAACGAATCTAGTAAGGATCAGGGAGATGGGAATATAATTGCAGTTTCTACACGCAATAGCGTCTTAGGCCTTGGCCTAGTGAACGAGAAAAATGAGAAAAATCAAACTTGAGTTGATGGTTACATACAAGAAAAATCTAAACATAACGATACTCTCTCCTTTTCGGAAATAGGAGAACGAGCGAATCAACCAGGCACAGATTATGTTTTCCCAAAATGTAACATTGCAGGTCGCCAAAAGTCTTTTCAACACACCCTTCACGCCCCCTTTCATGCCGGTGTAATATGCGTTTCGGTCCCCCCATGCGAAAGTGTCCGGGGGGACCGAAACGCATAACAAAACGACACTATGCAAAAGTGTCCCCTCTATAAAACAATAGGGGGACACTTTTGCATAACAAAACTGTATGCGAAAGTGTCCGGGGGGACCGAAATGCATAGCAAAACGACACTATGCAAAAGTGTCCCCTCTACAAAACAATAGGGGGACACTTTTGCATAATAAAACTGTATGTGAAAGTGTCCGGGGGGACCGAAATGCATAGCAAAACGACACTATGCAAAAGTGTCCCCTCTACAAAACAATAGGGGGACACTTTTGCATAATAAAACTGTATGTGAAAGTGTCCGGGGGGACCGAAATGCATAGCAAAACGACACTATGCAAAAGTGTCCCCTCTACAAAACAATAGGGGGACACTTTTGCATAACAAAACTGTATGTGAAAGTGTCCGGGGGGACCGAAATGCATAGCAAAACGACACTATGCAAAAGTGTCCCCTCTATAAAACAATATGGGGACACTTTTGCATAACAAAACTGTATGCGAAAGTGTCCGGGGGGACCGAAACGCATAGCAAAACGACACTATGCAAAAGTGTCCCCTCTATAGAACACTATAAAACAATAGGGGGACAATTACCTAAAAACTGATTGCCCTATCCAAAACATCTACGGAAGAGGTCAATAATTGAAATATCGCTCTGGTTTAATTATTCATCAAAATGTCTTATTGATAGGATCAATAAAATATGATTGACTTTCTTCAAATTTGTAATTGACTTTCTTCAAAGTAACATTTATTCATAACTGTATGGCAAAAATTTAAGGGAAACGTAGAAAACTTTATTTAGATCTTATAAAGAGAGGAAATTACAGTTGAAGAGGTAGGACTATTGACACATGAACATAGCATACAGTGGAATCCCGATACAATGAACCCCGGGTATAGCGAACTCCCGATATAACAAACTATTATCTGGTTCCCTTCAGAAATCGTTATACCGGGATTCCACTGTATTTGTTATGTCAAACGAAATCAATAGGTAAAACCAATATATTGTTTCATATTCGTGTGAGACCATGCTATCCACTATCAACTTGCACATATTCATATGAAAGAAAAAGAAGAAATTTCACCATATCCAAGGATTACCAGACTTTACACCACAACTTGAACGTTGAGAAAAGTGCACTCAATAATGTCTCTTCAGCCATATAATAAACCAACCAACATATCCCCACAACATTGAAGTAGCATGTATCAGTGTACATCCACCAATTTTTCCGATCGATTAGGAAAAGTAATAATTTCAAATCACATTGAAAGATAAACTTTTATAACAGTACTTAAAGCCTCGCATTAACAAAACATAAAAGGAAATCTGTATGAATGGAAACAATTCCATAAAATAATAGCACGGGTATATGAGAATAATAGGAAATGGCCTCAGAATGTCTAGGTACTCGTTAATTGTGTACCAGCATGGACACAAACGAATGTCTTATGATATGAAACAACCAACTTGCACATATTGACAGGAAAGTGGAAGGAAGAAATTTCACCATATCCAAGGATTACCAGACTTTACACCACAACCTGAACGTTGAGAAAAGTGCACTCAATAATGTCTCTTCAGCCATATAATAAACCAACCAACCAACATATCCCCACAACATTGAACTAGGATGCGTCAGTGTACATCCAACAATTTTTTCGATCGATTAGGAAATGTAATAATTTTAAATCACATTGAAAGATAAAATTTTATAACAGTACTTAAAGGAGAACTGACACGCAAAAATAAGTTTGGCTAAAACGGTAGTTTGTGACAAGCAAATTCCGGGATCGAAGAAATTTTTTAAATCACAGTTACCGTTTTTGAAATACAGGCGTTTTAAGTTGAGAAACGACAATTGTTCCGACAACTTGAGACTCGAGGCGAAAATCGTCACGAGTGGGCGATCATCTTTGACGTCACAAGTGACATGTTCTCAGCACGTATTGTGTTTCTCTATAGAAACCTTTAAGAAAATGCTGCGGACAAATGTTTATTTTGTGCATCTGAAAGGAGCTAATTTTGCATTTTTGACACATAATTGACTTTTTCAATGGTTTGGGACTCTGAATCCGAGTTTTATTACATTGATTTCGAAACAAATGGAAAATTTCAGCCGTCTTAATTTTTGCTACTAACCAGCGCTGACGCTTGGGCAGACAGTCGTTCCATGGCTCAACAGTGACGATATTATGAACAAAGAACAGACTGGAAGTACAAACTGATATGGAGTTTCTATTAAAAACATTGCTATTGCTACCATCTAAATGGAATCAGGTATCGTAAAACTAGAATTTCATTTCAGATTGAGGGGTCTTTGTCCAGACTGCTTTGTCTGTATGGCCTAATTCGCTGAAATGCCTATGATGCCCTTAACGGAACTGCAAGTTATTCACTATCAATATAGCATTCTATGATTGTTTTTCCATGTTTCAAACTCGTTAACTGTATCGTGATATTAAATAGTAAAGGCGGGTTGAAAGTCTCACTTGTGCGGATTATATGCCATTTTCACCGGGTGTGAAGGGTTTCGGGAATTACCTTTAAGGCTGTTGAAAAATCTGGATCTACGAAATAGGCTCTTAGCTCTTAGTCACAGAACTTGATTTCTTAGTCGAAGAAAATGATTTTTAGTTGTCATAGGAATATCAACTGGCGCATTATCTTCTTTTGCAAACAATTTTGACTTGGGTAGGGGACGGTCTTTTTCAAGACTAGGTTATTCCCTAGTATCTCAACCTCTGTTAAAATACGATAATCAAGTTCAGTGAAATTATTTTTTAGTCACACTCGCAGCTCCCGTCAACCAAGGTTTTCTCTTGAATTCATATTTCTGCACCCAAAGCAGGTTGCAGGATCGCTTTTACCGCCGTCTCCACTAGATTTCGTTTGTCTTTTGGCTATTGCTTCAACCCCCCCTCCCCCATGTTGCGATTTCATTTGTAATTATAAAAGTAAAAACTTTGAAGAAACGGTATCAGTTTTCAAACAAAGTCGACCTCTTTTTTCACAAGCTTAGAGGTTCTTTCAATGTTACAAAGCATGCTGGTTCGAAGATATCATGGCAAAAAAAATAAATTTTATTTGGATATTGGCGTCCAAGCAGACATGTAGCTAGGATTTTCTAGCTTTTTTATACTTATAAATGAAATGCCTGACAATTTTTTGTCTTTTCAGCGCGGACCATTTTCAATAAAACACGAAACTTCATTTGTACTTTCACCGTTGCGGTGAAAGCCTTTACAACGGCATTGTTAACATGTCACTTGTGACGTCAACCGAGAACTTTAACAACTCCTGGCGATAATCTTGTTTCCGCTTCGGGAAATTCCCGAGTCCTGGCTGTGACGTAATTGATGGATAAAAGTGCAAGTATCAGAAAAACGGTGAATCTTAGAAGAAAACTTTTTCCAGATTTGAAGTCAGCGACAAATTTTGCATAGAATAAGCTAAAGTTATTTTTGCGTGTCAGTTCTCCTTTAAAGCCTTGTATTAATGAAACAAGAAAAGGAAATCTATATGAATGGAAACAATTCCATAAAATAATAGCACAGGTATATGAGAATAATAGGAAATGACCTCAGAATGTCTAGGTACTCGTTAATTGTGTACCAGCATGGACACAAACGAATATCTTATGATATGAAACAACCTACTTGCACATATTCACAGGAAAGTGGAAGGAAGAAATTTCACCATATCCAAGGATTACCAGACTTTACACCACAACCTGAACGTTGAGAAAAGTGCACTCAATAATGTCTCTTCAGCCATATAATAAACCAACCAACATATCCCCACAACATTGAAGTAGCATGTATCAGTGTACATCCAACAACTTTTTCGATCGATAAGGAAAAGTAATAATTTCAAATCACATTGGAAGATAAACTTTTATAACAGTACTTAAAGCCTCGCATTAATGAAACAAGAAAAGGAAATCTGTATGAATGGAAACAATTCCATCAAATAATAGCACGGGTATATGAGAATAATATGAAATGACCTCACAATATCTAGGTACTCGTTAATTGTGTACCAGCATGGACGCAAACGAATGTCTTATGATATGAAACAACCAACTTGCACATATTCACAGGAAAGTTTTTCTCACAAGTTACGTCATCGCTATATGTTCCTAATTTTCTTATAAACCCAATCAATATATTGTAAAGAATCAGCTTTTGCTACATATGATTTATTTATTTAAGAATTTGCCCAATTAGGACATGCTACTTGCACAATGAAGGCAATTTCTATTTTTGCCAGCCACAAGGTGCCAATCCCAGCAAAGTACCACGCCCAATTTTTATAAAAAATGTTCAAATTTCTTATCAAAAATCTGTAAAAATTTCTTATTTTAGCCCCTGTTGATACATTAACAATGGTGATAGGAATCAAAGCCACAAAAAAGAAAACACAAAATATTGATTAATCAGTTCTTTTCATTTTTGGCCCCCAAGTGACTCAATAATTTTATTTAAATGATTTTTTACTTCTTCCCTCTTTTGAGGGCAGACAGTCCTACCATTCCTTAGCTGCAGTTCATGGTCTGCCTTTCCACAAAAACTGCATCTCGTCATGGCTGCTGCTGGTACCTGTAGGAATTATTTTAAATATCAATCATAATGACAACAATAATCAAAATTCTGAAAACTCTGATAAGCATTTACAATATTGTGACCAACTAGAGTTTTTGTAACCAACTATAAAGAAACCCCTCTCTAACTCAGATTGGCAGGGGCTATGCCTCTTCCCCTAGTGCTACCCTCTTGTTTCTCTAATGCTCCCTAATGCTCCCCAATTCATTATAGAATTTGCCCAATTAGGACATGCTATTTGCACAATGATGGCAATTTCTATATTTGCCAGCCACAAGGTGCCAATCCCAGCAAAGTACCACGCCCAATTTCTTATTTTAGCCCCTGTTGATACATTAACAATGGTGATAGGGATCAAAGCCAAAAAAAGGAAAACACAAAAAATTGATTTATCCGTTCATGCAGCTCACCTTATTCCATTTGAATACATACCAGAATTGATTAAATCAGAATTGCCATCTTGTTTTGGTGTTTGATGTGCAATCTAGCAGGAAAGAACAATGTTAAATGAGGAAGGGGAATGACAAATGGAAGTGTGCAATGTCTTACCTCTATTTCTTTTGACATTGTTTGAAAATCCCCGAAATAAAATAATTAAAGCTATTATATATACCATGTCCTCTGCAATGTGAAGATGCTGTTGCAGATGTAGCTACTTCTGGAGCAGTCTCATTCTAAAGCAAAAAGTGGATCTGATGGTTTTGTGGCATCAATGCTAAAAATTTTAACACAAGACAAAAATCATTCATTAAAGGACATAGCTTTTTACATCCATTTTCAAAATATTAAAATTGAATTATGGATTTCTTTAAAGCTAATGTGTAGAAAAACTGTAATTTCATTCCACACCAAGTGATGGCCAATAATTAATACAATAGAAGTTATACAAGGATAAACAGTGTGACAACAGGGAGTAAGGTCGATTTTTGTATCCAAGTTACCATCAAAGAAGTTTTAATTAATTGCAAAAGGAATATCAGTTTAGAATAAATAGAAGATAATAAAAGACATAAAAAAATATATTTATTAAATATTACACACCATAAATCTTGGCCTTTGGGTTTAAAATAAAACATATAGCTGCCACATCCAGTCTGATTATATTTAATTTCTCTTCTATCTGCTTCTTCCTTCGACAATAGTTCTCCGGCATATTCCAGCACAAAAAGACCTTTAGGGATATATTTATAACTTGCATTTATCACACCCCATCCTGCAATGAAAGAGGAGATAGTATCATCAATTGATTCCTTTGTAATTTTATATCTGAAAGATTAAGAATATTTACAACCTTGAAGAAACAACGAAAGTTTATGAACGAAAGGAATGTATTCTTTCACTCCATGTATCAAACAGTTGGGTAGGGATGTCTTACCAACATAATCACCAAGATATGTCTTGCAGAGTCCTGTAAGATATTTTCCTTGTTTAATCATGTACTCAGCATCATTTACAACTCCCTCGCTTTTCATCTTTCTTGTTTTCCTCTGAAAAGAAAAAAATGATTATACTTTTGTGACATGATTGTGAACAGCTATAATATGACATTTTATGATTTAATTCTGAACCCCTGAATGAACACAATTGCTAAGCACAAGAGTGCAATGCTGGGAATAGAAGGCTATGAAGATCCAAAAGTTGAATAAGGTGCTATATGGATAACAGAAAAGGTAGCATCGAGATGAACTTGAAATGTAATGCATTAGAAGTATATTAATAGTTTTAACTACAAAAAACACACAGGTTATTTTTTTCAAAGATGAAAACAAGCCATAATCATAAGCTGAAACTTGTAACTTTCTACAAAAATTGTTCTTACTATTTATTTAGCTTGATTTTACTGTCATGATAGCACAAACTTACCCTTGTGTTGACTGTATGGCTTGTTGCCATTTTACCTAAAAGGAATCAATAAGCAACTTCAGCAGAAAGTGATAGTCTTGCGCAAGTTAAATACCTGGCCCTCAAGTGGTTTTAGTAATTTGCTAATCTCAAGACATTTGCTAGTCAGCGCCTAAATAGACGGGGAGTTCTGTATGGTGATCTTGCGATCGTCATGGCCATTGATTTATGCTTTTTCGGATGGATCGGCCAAGGAAATTGGGGATTTGTCCGGTGCCTTTCTTGATGGGGATTGCCAGGTGGAATCTTGGTCTTCTTGTTTCGATTTAGTGGGGCGCAGGGTCAGGGGTTTGCGTGATTGTTTGATTGTGTGGCGGCATTCCCTATCTAAAAAACTTCCTACTTCGAGGGGTAGATCATATCACTATTGCTTTCCTTTATTTTCTATTGTTCTCTTTTCATATGTAAAAACATTCAACTTGTTGAAGTTTGCATTACATGGTAGATAGGTTAAAGGGGAACTGAAGTGAAAAATGAAAATCATTTAATTAGTAGTTTTCATCGTGCTGATTTCGAATATCGACAAGAAATTAGTGTTTTCTTTTTGTTTTCCTACATTTAATGCGCATTGTGAAATTAACGCAAAGTAAACGAAAACAACATTGTAGTAGAGTGAATCGGAGGGACGGAATTTGGTTAGTAGTTAAAATTTCAGATCGCAATTTTCACGACAGCTCTTCAGGAATGACAACAGACTTAAGATCGAGCGACGATGAAGTTTTTGGAGCATGTGGTGGTGAAGTACTTGCCCTACCAAGGGCGAACGGGACCTGCAAAAGTGGCGATGAAGATTAGCCTAGGCCCGATGAGATCCCAGAGGATGAGGATGAATTATCTTCCGCGACGTGCTCGTTTTGTTGGTAGAAATGAGGAAGTAAATAAATGGTACGTCGATCCTTGTTTCTTTTCTTGCAATGAAGGCAAGTAATACTCAAACTCTATTCCCTTATAAAAAGTAAGATACAACAGAGAATGAGTAGGCTTCCTATTATAATCTTTCCATTTCTAAAATCTGAAATATTAAGGATTATTACATGCTACAATTTAATAAATATTTGCTTTGATATAAAAACGTTTATACATAGTTTGATGTGTGTGCTACAACAGGTCGACCTAATCCACTTTTGGTTTAAAAACTGGTTTGTTTTGTGTACATTGACAAGTATTAATAAATCTTCCTGCAATTCAGATTTTTGGACTGATAATTCGAAAATGTCAAATATTTAATAGAATTGCATAAATATGCCCAAAATAGAATAATACCTAAAATGATATCCACTTTGCTAGGTATCTACAAACAGTGGCCAATCAATGTATGGTTTGCTGGTTTTTGGGTATTTGTGCTGGAATAACTGGACAACTTTAAGTATGCATTTATCACAAATGTAAAGAAAAAAAGTTTAGTCAAAGAAGACAAGGGTTTCAAAATTCTGCAGAGAGACAATGAAAATGCAAAAATCAGCTACCTACTACATATACAGTGGAGAACAGGGTTATATACACGGGGTTATTCAAAAGGACCAGACTTTTAGTTCATAATAGCAAGAAGAGAAATTTGTTGAAACTAGTGGGACAATGGCCAAATCTTGTCAGCCCTAGACCAAATCACTAGATTAGTCACATCAAGGGGGGGGGGGGATTGAGTAAGGCTTGATATTTTGAAGATTCCTAAGGTGTACTTTTCAACATAGTTCACTCACATCAAAATGTGTAGAATAGTTTTAATTTGATCAAGATTTTCTCTTACAATATAATGGTCCTGTACCACCTGCTTGGTAACATTTTTTATAAATAATCAGAGGAAAATGTTTTACCTTCAGGGTACAATGTTCTTTTAATGTATTCTGTCACTGCCTGTTGTTTAGATACACTGTTTTTAAATTTTGAGAATGAAGTTTTTTGTGCCCAATGGTTGTATTTTTCTGAAATTCGCTTCAACTCAACATTTAATAAACTTGGAAACATATACATCATTTAAGGGTTGTGCTTTAAATCCTCCCCCTTTATGAACGTCCTGGTATGAATTGTTTTTTATGCCTGGAGTTAAATCAGAAAATGCTTTGATATCATGTTCTGTAGACAAAGTATGAGAAATCATGTTTGAAGGGGTATTTCTGAAGTGGGGGACCACTTTTATCATTTTCTGCAAGTAAATTGTGTGGGTTTGCCAAGTTTCATGGCTGTATAGTTAACATACTAACGTATTCTGAGTACTGGGCACAAGTGCCCAGTCTAAAAATAGTACAAGGGGTAGTTCTGAGGATGGGGATCATTTTTATCTTTTTCAGCAAGTCAAATTGTGTAGATTTCCCAAGTTTCATGGCTGTATGGTTAACAGAAATATATTTACCATACTATTGTATTCTGAGTACTGGGCACAAGTACCCCAGTCCAAAAATAGCACAAGGGGCATTTCTGAGGGTGGGGACCATTCTTATCATTTTCAGCAAGCCAAATTGTGTCGGTTTGCCAAGTTTTGTGGCTGTATAGTTAACAGAAATAGATTGACCATGCCAACACAAGTACCCCAGGCTAAAAATAGCACAAGGGTTTTTTTCCCAAAATGGGTCTATATTCTATCTTGTTACGCTTATCGAATTCTGTATTTTCACTAAGTTTCATGCTTTTATCACAATTTTCACGATTGTTACCTGTCATGAACCTTATCAGACTCACTACTTCATTTCATCAAAACATCTCTTCGTGTCCACCACTTTACGTCACAAGGTCACGTGACACAGTGGTCTGACCGTGGTCTCGCTCCGCCATCAATGAGGCCAAATTTTGACTTCAAAAACTTAATAACTTAAAAACTACATAACGTATTTAAAAAATCCAAACGGTTTTTGAATCAGAACGGGAACCTTTATCAGTGGTACAAAAATCGTTTTTCACTTCAGTTCCCCTTCAAGAGGCTAGGCCAATCAAAGAACACAGTGCTGATGAATGATGATTCTTTAGCATAATATTAAGGTCAAATGCTAAACTGGTATAGTTTAAAATACAGAATACACTGTTTTAATAACATGTTTTCTTTTCGATGTATCCCTATCACTATAGTTTCTATCGTGCATGCACACATGGCTGATGAAAAGCAGTTCTCTAACTTTCCACGATTGATGGTACCCTAACTTCTACACCTTCATTCTGTGAGACCCATAATTGCATTTAAACAGATAAACCCTGTATACAAAGCTTAACCTGTTAAAGAAGAATTAAAAATATCAAGGTTTGAAATCATACCTGGTTTGAATAATCCACAAGCTAATCGTGCTTTTTATCTGTAGATCCAAAGTAGTACGATGCAGTAAATGAGGACACCCTCCACACATGTTCAAAACGTCACCTTGCCTGTGAAGACCTGCGACAAATATTCTTTGCCCGCATGCAACTCGGTAAACAAATAACCTCTCTTTGATAATTTTCACGCCAATTTTTATACAAAAGCAGATATGTTCTCGGCAAACAACTGTACGAAACAATATGAACAGAATCTGCAAGCATTATTTCAGGGACAAATTTACTCCAAGATGCAATTAAGATGAAAACAATGACGTAGTTAAGGAAATTTTTCGGGAAGGTGGAAAGAGCCAATAAGGCAGGGGTTGAGAAGGGGTTCTATGGGTTGAGAAAATTTTGAAGACCTCAATTTTTACTGCAGCCCTAAAAAAAGATGAAGAATGCTCCTTTTTCAGCATTATGCTAAATGAAAATGGAAAGCGCTGAAGGTTTGATTAAGTTTGATAAGCTTAGTGAAACTCTATTTTTAATCATGGCTGAGCTGCATTGTTAATGTGGCAGACATGTCAAAATTCACTGTTAAATCTATTTGGATCGGGAATGGCGCTACAGGGTGTTAAAGGCAGCTGCTCCTTCAGAAATTCCTAATTACACCCCGTTGGCAGCCAAATGTAAAAATTAGAAAAAAATTGTCGGCACTTGGACTTGATAATGATAAAAAATATTTTTTTGAAGAATGTGTTGAAAAACTGTCACCAGTTCAAGGTTATTTGGGGATTCATAAGCATTAAGTAAAGGTCCTTGTTTGTCATTGGCAACAGAGAAGAGAGGCAAATTTGAAAAATTTAGGGGTCTGTGTATCAAAAGGAATGACCTGTTTCCAAAATGGACCGACTTTTGTGGAGCATGAAAATGATGTTGAGAATGTGTGTTAACGAGAAAATTATTGACACCTTGCAGCCTAAAGAGCAAAGATAATTTAGCAAATACTTTTGCTTTGACCATGTTGCTTCTATATAATCGTTGGTTGATGGTTCCTTTTTCTCCCTAACAGCAACTGCTCGTAATAGTTGAATTTTGTAAATTTCATTCAAGCTGATCCAGATCTAGATGCTTTTTTGGCAATCAATGAATTTTTTATAATTATCTTTAGGATGCTTCAACTGAGTTTTAAGAAATTTCACCAAAAAAATAAGATCAAAATAAATTTATGATAGGGACTGACCTCAGAATAGAAAATTAAATTTATGTATTGGATTGTTTTTTAAACTTCAGAAAAATTTAAAACGTGCAAAATAAAACACTTCTTGGAACACTGCTGGGCCAAAGCCAAGCTTCCTTACCCTTGATTTGAAAAAGACTTACAAGAAAAACTGTTAGTTGTGATAGACTTGTTAACTGACAAATCTCCTTTTATGGTGTCAGTTCAGCTCCCCAGTCCTTTAGCAGCCAGTTTTTGTGCAAATTTCTCATTTGTCTGCAATTTCTGTGAATTCTTCATTTGTCTTCAACTTTTCTCTGTCATCATCAGTTTGCTTCACAAAGCAGCCCTTTTTGTCTCTTTCTTGTTGCAAAGAAATAACTCAATATTTTGCTGTTTCCTTTTATTTTCAGCTCAAGCTGCACCACATGAGCTGCTCAGGCTGTTCCCTTTATAGAATCCCAGATGTTTTTAGGTGCCATGCATTCAAATATTGGATAGCATCTAAAGGGCTATTTTTACCATCCTCAACAGACATCCTTTCGTTCCTTGGAGTTTACCAATGTCTCTATTTGAACCATTTGAGTCAGCTCCATCATGCCCTGCTTTCCATGACTTCCTTTGATTTGTTCACCATATGCTGCCTTTGGTGATTACCAAATGATTGTGATTGAATGTTTTGCATTAAAAGGGGAAAATCAATACATGACCGTTTGTGGATGCATATTCTACTCAGCATACCTGGATATATAGATAGATTGATGAATAGATAACTAAAACGTAATTTATAGAGGGTAAGCAAGGTTAGACTAACAAATACTCTACCTCTGCGTTCCTATCTTCCAGCTAAGAAATAATTGTAATTATAATTCCAAAATGTAACAAGTTATTTGTAACTGTGATTAAGTTACAAGCATAATTATAAAAATATAGCTAGCTATGGTGATCTCCAACCTCCCCTTGTCACCACCCACGCCACCAATGAACTGTACCTGACAGTTCCGTAGAAGTAGTAATAACAATTTACAACTACATTCGCTAGTCGTACAACAGTTATGTACAATAAACAAATAAATAAACGTTCACAGTAGAACAACTACTTATTATACACAGATGTATGGCACAAAATAAAGAAATTTAATTAGCAAGTGGCAAGATTTATAACATGTCTTCTGATGACAGTGGGGAAAAGAAAGATAGTGATTGTGACACTTTTTCAGAAGTTTTGGAATATCTTGCACAGTGTCATACTTTGAGCTGGGCTGACGCTGAATCGAGCGAGACACTTCCAGGGACCTCAGCACGCTTACAGCATCCATCTGTTTTTGGTCCTGGACAAGTACCAATTCTTCTTCTGCGCCTAAGCCTATGTAGGCCGTGGGTGCGCCCAACCATGCACAGAGCTCCGCCACTTCTCCCTATCCATCGCCATTCTTGATAGTTCTCGCAATCCCTCTCCAGTCCACTCCTTGATGTCGTCTTCCCATTGCCTTCTTGGTCTGCCTCTTTCCCTTGCGCCCTCAACTTTCCCTTGGATCAATGTCTTTGTCATCGCTGTTGGTTTCCTCATCTGGTGTCCAAAGTACTTCAGCTTCCTCTTTTTGACTGTCTCTGTAATTGATTCCGGCCTGTCGCCCAACGTCTCCGTCACTTTATTCCAGACAAATTCATTCGTTTTCCTCTCCTGCCAGCTCATTTTCATCATCCTTCGGTAAGATTTCATCTCGAAGGCCTTCAGCTTTTCCATGCTCTTCTTGTTCATTGTCCAGCTTTCACATCCGTATAAGAGTGTCGCCCAAGCAATTGCCTTTGTGATTTTCATGCGATTTTTCAGGCTAATGCCTTGTAGTCCCCACATTGAGTTCAGCCTAGCCATAGCACTTGTTGCAGCTCCAATTCTATTCCTGATTTCTTGGTCCGAGTTTCCATTTTCCGTGATGGTTGCTCCCAAGTACTTGAAACTCTTGACCTGTTCAAGTTTCTCATCACCGATGACTATTTCCAGTTGGATGTTATCTTCTCCGTTCCCTGTGACCATTGTCTTGCTCTTCTCCTTGCTAATTTCCATTCCAAATCTTTGTGAGGTGTCATGCAGTCTGTTGGTTAGATCCTGCAGTTCTTCTTCATTCTTTCCAATCAGGTCGATGTCGTCTGCGAAGCGAAGATTGGTTACTTTCAGTCCTCCACAGCTCACTCCAGTATCGTCTAGCTCTTCGATCGCTTCTACCATGATTCGTTCAAGGAACAGATTGAACAATGTCGGTGACAGGATACACCCTTGTCGTACTCCGACAGTCGCTCTGAACCATTCGCTGAATTCTTCTCCGGTCAACACTTTGGTCGTTGCTTGCTCGTACAGACTCATGATTGTCTTCGTGATTTGTTCACCGATATTGAACTTCCTCATCGTGTGCCACAGCACTTCATGCCACACCCGATCAAACGCTTTTTTAAAGTCGATGAAGTTGTGACATATTACTCTTTGATGGTTCCTTGTTTTCTCGCATAAGAGCCAAAGATTGGTGATTTGGTCCGTGGTGCTTCGGTCCTTTCTGAAGCCAGCCTGCATCTCTCTCAGCACTTCCTCAACTCTTGGTGTTATTCTTCCTTGGATGATTTTTAGTAATACTTTTGAAGCGTGGCTGATTAGGCTTATCGTTCTGAAGTCGCTGCATTTCCTGCTGTTCATCTTCTTGGGGATGGGTATGAGGATGGATTCGGTCCATTGTGTCGGCCAAACACCACTTCTGAAAATGAGATTGCACAGCATGTGCAGGATCTTCACGGTGTCTTCTCCTCCACATTGAATTAGTTCGGCATTGACATTGTCTGCTCAAGGACTCTTGTTGTTTTTCAGACTCCTCACTGCGAGCTCTACTTCTGCTCTCAGGATCTTGCCTTCATGATCTTCTTCCGTCACAACATCTTCCTCCAGTACCGTCCTATCCACATCATCCTTGTACCGTACCAATTCAACCCCGTGAAAAAGATATGCATGTTAGCAGTGTTGCCAATAAACAGAAGTTTACAATTTCAGAACATATCGTACGGGTGCCAAATGTTCTAACGGAGCTTTATCCAAAAATTCACGGCGTAAACTTGGTAGAGGCTGCAGCCAATCTGCTGACGAGTAGGGAGAAGGCAGTTTTCAGGAAAAAGCTTTAAGAATCAGGCATGGAAAATGTGGTGAGTTGAATACATTATTCAAAGGGGTCCTTGTTTTTCGTGCCGAAAGTAGTAAAAATTGTAAAATACCGAAAATGACACCCTGTTTTGAAAAAAACTTTATCTTAGCGATATTAATCAAAAAATAGATAAACTTTGTGATTTTAAACTATTTTAAAAAAACCATACTAATATATTCTGATCTAGCAGTTTGAAGATCGATATATAGATTTTTCTATAATTAAGTTGAACATCCAGTTTTAATTCTAAAATTTAATTTTTTACAGAACTTTCAATACAAAGAAATCTGCAAGTTGGCTGCGGTAAGTCAGCGTTGCTTCGCACAAATTATGAAAATCAACAAGCAAAAATTATCTATCCAGTTTTGATTTTCTCCAATGAGAGAAAGAGGACAAGCAGTATCACCAGTTGTGAATGATGAGGCAAGGCTGAAGCACCTAAATGCAGAAAAAAGAAGCAGGGGTGAGGAGGAGCAACAGAACAGCCTTCAACAGCTGTAGGTTTTGCAAATATTTCATTATTTTAGCTAAACTGATTATTACTGTTAGATGTTCATAAGATAGTGTTGCAGCAAATTTTAGCTCATACGTTAAAAATATTTGTCAATCCTGGGTGTGCAGCACGTTTTTTTAGGTCGCACGCTCTTGGCCCCTTCCAATATATTCAGGGACTGCAGAACGGAGATTACTGAAAAGGTTTAGCCAAAAAGTTCCCAGATGTATGTAAAACCATAAAATTAATTGCTTTGCTTTCGGTTTTAAGCTTTTGGTTTTAACCAGCCTTTACAAATACGTGTTAGTGACAAGAATTTCCTCAATACACTGTGAAATCAGCATCATGTCTTTCGAGGGGCAAGTCACTCCAAGAAAATCTCGTACATCTTTTGTGAAAATCCTATTGTTTTATTTGAAAAATCCCCGGAAATCCTTCTGCTTTAGGGAAAATCTTGTACACTATTTGCATAGAAATAGTAGGGCTAGAATGAATGGTTGATCACGTGATATGGCACAACTATGGGGAACCATAATGGCTGCCGTTGTTTGGCAAAAGTCGTGGGAAATCTTTTGTAAACATTAAGGTCGTAAATGTATCCGCACTGCCTTTTTTGTCAAAAATCGAAACTTTCGTGTGGTAAGATATTGGGAGAACAATGGTGGTATCGTGTGCTGCTTTTGGATGTGAGAATAGGTGGAAATTGAAGAAGGATCTTGCTCCTGGCGAAAAAAATATTGCTTTTTACCGGTAAGTTTTGCGTATCACCACATTAGGCCGCTTTATTTTCATTGCAGTGCTAGTTTTTTTCTTTTCGCCATTGCTTTGCATAGTCATTACAGCAAATTATAACAAACAATAGCATTGCCTGAATAAGCTTATCCCAAGTAGAAAGAGAGAGACGGGAATTCTTGAAAGCTTGTGACTCACGCTTAGGCCATTAATCGTACACGTCCCTTAGAGTCATTTTAAAAGAAAAAAACAAGTGATATGTTCCTTTAGAAAATGAATCAGCGTCAAATAGCTATTCCTTGAAACTTTGGGCTATGTACATTCGAGAAAATAATTTCCTTATCGGAATTTTATCGATTTTATCCGGGAGCTTAAGATTTTTATTGATATTTAATTGAAAAACTGATTATAAAAATAAATGGCAAGCATATTAATCTGACTGTTATCGGGACTCAGCTGTCAATGGTCTCATTCAAGGTTTCCTCATGAAAATGCAGAGCTACTTAAAAAATGGGTCCAGGCAATGCACCGGAAGGACTGGCAGCCAACACGTAATGAGAGAATTGGTGAAAAGCACTTCCTTCCAAGCGATTATCACTTTCCTCCCTACTTGGTACCCTCTGAATCTATGGGCAAAAAATATCTGAAGAAGGATGCAATACCTTCAATTTTCAATTTCCCGGATCATCTACAAAAAACAGCATTTTCCAGGCCTCCATCTGCTAAGAGGCTAAATTTGCAACCTAATTCTTCATCAGTCCCCCAAAAAATAAAGAAACCTAATCCAACCCAAAGAACAACACTTGATCATACATATGCAAACAAAATTTCACCACGGAAATTGCAGGCAAAATACAAAATGAAACTTAAACAAAAAAATAACAAACTACCAAATTTGAAGAAGAAAAATCTGCGATTAAAAATAATATCTGTGGTTTAATTTCAAAATTAAAGGCATCAAACTTACTAAACGATGAACTAGCAAAATCATTAAATGAAATCTTTGGTCATATGGCCACTGCACTTTTTCAAAATGAAATATAAAATTTAGACCGATCTGATGGATCCAGATATTCTGAGGAGATCAAAGAATTTGCATTGACTCGTCACTTCTATAGTCCAAAGGCTTATAGGTTTGTCCGAAAAGCACTTCATTTGCCACATCCTGCAACCATAAGATCTTGGTGCAGTAACATACACTGTGAGCCCGGTTTTCTTCAAAAGCCATTTGATTACATTGGAAACAAAGTTAATGAGGGGCAAAAGGACTGTGTTATCTTATTGGATGAAATGGCCATAAGCAAGCAAGTTCAATGGGAGAAAAACTTCCAAGTTTATTGGTCATGTTGATTATGGCAGAATAAAGGCAGAAGAAATTGACACCGAGGCAACAAATGCACTTGTCATAATGGCATGTGGTCTTCAAAAGCCATGGTTTGTTCCAGTGGGATATTTTTTGACAAACTCACCAAATGGTGAGGTTTTAAAGCAATTGGTCTTTGAGGCCATAAATAAGTTGACTGAAATAGGGGCTGAGGTACATGCTGTGGTTTTTGATGGTGCCCCTAAAAACCTTAATATGGCAGCTAAATTGGAATGCAACATAAAAAACTTAGATCGAGCCTTTGATCACCCATCTATAATAGGAAGAAAAATATATGCTATCTTAGATATTTGCCACATGCTAAAACTTGCAAGGAATGCCTTAGCAGACATGAAAACATTTTTTACCCCAAGCGGGGGAAAAATATCTTGGGATTTTATACAAGCTCTGTACAGAGTCCAACAGAAAGATATCCTCCATTTGGGGAACAAGCTAAAAACAAAACACATTCAGTGGCAAAATCATAAAATGAAAGTAAGTGTTGCAGCACAGACTTTGAGTCACTCTGTTTATGCAGCATTAACATTCTTAAGAAATCTGAATTTGAGAGAGTTTAAAGATAGCAAGCAAACAAGTGACTTTCTGTTACTTATGAATAACATGTTCGATATTTTGAACAGCAACAGTAAATTTGGTAAAAACTACAAGAAGCCAATTACTCTTGATAATATTTTAGAAGTAGAAGGCTATCTGAAAAGTGGCATTGAAACCTTAAGGTTTTTGAAGGATGCCAATGGTATACCATTGATATCAGGTCCAAGGAAAGCATTTGTAATTGGATTTTACATATCAGCCTCATCTATATTGAGTATAAGCAAAAAATTACTGCAAAGATCTGAATTCCAATTTGAATACGTTCTGACATATCGTTTTTCACAGGACCAATTGGAAATGTACTTTGCCAAAATTCGAAGTCGCTTTGGATGGAATAACAATCCAACTGCACTTCAGTTTAAATATGCCATACGGCAATTACTCTTGAAAAACAAGGTTGAATCTCCCTCCACTGCCAACTGTATCAATGTATCAAATAATGATGCACATGAAATATGTAAAGTTGACCCAAGAGTATCACATCTTTTGCTTTCAACCACCATTTGGCGCTCTGATGCTTTATATTACATATCTGGATATATTGTCAAAAAATTGCTTGAGTTTATTGAATGCCCAGAGTGTGTTACAGCTTTACATGGCCACTCTGAGAGCACCTGTGTTTTTAATAATGGTCATCTTTCACTTCTTTCCTGCAAAAAGTATGGTGAATTGATTATACCATCAAGGTCTGTTTACAGAGTTGTAGACTGTGTCGCTCGGAAGGCGCATCTTGCCTTATGCAGGTGGGCATCCTTATCACCAGAAACTAATGCATACATCTTGTCAGATGTTTTATCTGAAACAAGGAACAACACCTTTCAATCCATAAGTGAACACAGCAAACAGTTTCATATTTTAGATCAGAACCTGAGAGATGATCATATCTCCATTATAATAAAGGGAATCATAAAAACTATTTAGTTATATTCTATCATCAATTTGGGCGTGTTTTCACTGAAAAAATTCTTAAAAAGAATAGATCATCAAGAAGACATAAGCTCACAAAGCTAGTTTTATTCCAGAATGAATGAGCATTTACTTATCCTTTTGAGGTAACGCCGAGTACCAGGCGGCGGTAAAGTACCCTGGAAAACAAGGGATGGAGGAAATGCCAACCCATGATAAGAAATTGTTCATTCTTCTATATTTATCATACAATTATATTTGTTAAGCAGTTCTAATGTAAGAAAAACTTGTTAAAATTAGTTAGTGATCATTTTTTATGTTAATTTTAAGACTACTGAGGTAGGATATGGAAAAGTGAAGATTGTACTTGGGGGGTTCATCAGGTTTACAGTGAATATGCTTTTGTTTTGCTTGGAATTTGTCTCAATGACATCATGACATCTTTGCAGTTTCTAATATGGTGAGTTTAACCTCTACATCTTGATGTAGCTTCAAAGGAATTTCAAACTGTGTTTCTTTTACTTTCTAGTCAGGGTGGGTTGCAGATAGCTTGTGTTATTGTTTAAGGTTTGTCAAGTATGCTGTGGCGTCAGCCCCACCCAAAGATACCAAAGTCGTCACATTAGGACTCAATGCAAAATGAAAAATATTAATGTATTATAAAAAAGCTCACCCTGTTACTTAAAAGGAAACCAAAGTGATGTTTCAAACCAGCATATAAAACTATTAGACTATAAAAGTGAATTGTTATTTGGCGTTATTGGTCATCACAAGATTCGAAAGAAGAATATCTGATGAATCAGATGAAATTCTCTTCTTTCTTTATTGTTCTATTCTTTAACTATTCACACTCAATAGAGATAGAGAGACTTGTAACAAGTCCAGGTGAAACGCAACTTTATGCTTGTGATGAGACCGCCGCTATATTGAACTCCCCCAAAACAAAAATTTACTAGGCCTAACTAACTAACTACTCACTACTATTGCTACGATTAAAATGAAAACACTCAAAATAACTGTTAATTACCTTGATTGATCCTTGTTTTCAATTATCCGACGTTGCACTGCCGTCAAAACCTCAATTACTCTTAGTTTTTTTACAACTTCTCAATTTCACGACACCTAGCTGCCAACCACCACGACATCTTTTTGCCAACCAACGGCAGCCATTATGATTCCCCACGCTTGTGCCATTCAAAAACAGCGAAAACAAAAGACTGCGCATTCTAGCCCTATTATTTCTATGGCTATTTGCAAGAGTGAAATGCCCCTCGATGTCTTTAACCTTTTACTACTGATATACTTAGAAAATATCTTCACATTAAGACAATATCATCTGCCAAGGGTGATATGGACGCCCTGACTTTTAATTCGAAGTGCTGGAAAGCTTCCGAATTTTCTGAACAAAAATAATCAGGTATGTTGTGATAATAAATTCTTCCTTAACTTTATTTCGTCGTTTATAGACTCTCAAAAACTCTATACGTGATTTAAAGTGGAATATAGGCTTTATTATATATTCAACTTCTTAGAAAATATTAGAACATAAGAGTTAGTACCAATTGATCAAAAGGCACTTCTTTTAGGTCCGTTGATTAAAAGGATACATTAAGACAATCGAGGCTGAATGACGCAGAAGAAGAGATAAGAAGATGAGTGATTGGTTCATATATTTCAAGATAGCATAAAACTTCAAAATATGAGTTACGTCGAGACAGGAATATCAATACAATCTAGACAAAGGTTTCATATTATAGATAAAGTGACCACGATGCCATCAAACAGCCCTTTTTTTTGCTAGCAACTTAATTATGTTCTGCAATAATTTTCCTGTTCTAGAATCGTAACAGTGTTGTTGTACTGTTCAATCATCCACTGGCATTCTAATAAGTTGACGTATTATGCTGGAAGGAAGCATTGAATACCTGTTTGAAGTCTTCCCATTTTGAGTAGCATATTTGGGTTGGACCTGGATCAAAGATCTTTGATCTAGCAATATGTATCTTGGAGATTGTGAGTGGTGAATTAAAATGATTGTTTCGTATTTTTTCCTGTAGAATCAATGCACTATTTTCAATTTGGAGGAAAAGGTGAAAAATATTTATGATGCCCTCAAAAGTAGAAGGACTCATTTTGATGAGCTATGCTCTCTTTTTCGGACTGAACGCTGCCTGTTCCAGAGGCCGTGGCAGCCACAAGGTTCTGGGGAACAAAAAAATTAGGCAGTACCGCCAAAAACGTACTTTTACCAAAAAGAACGCAAATTTTACCTGCATGAACGCCAATTAATAACTTTTGGTTACATAAGAGCTTCAAATTCGTAGGATTGCAACAAAAGAAGTAAATTGCTCAATATTACCCCTCCCTAACAAAACTCATCATATCAAGAACTGGGAGGGGTGTCCCCCAGTTCTCACCTTCCCACATCCGTGGCACCGCTACTGGCGTCTTCAATGTCTGATTTGTATAATTTTTAGTAGAATATGATGAAACCTAAAATTTCCATTTATTTTAGTATAGAATTAACTTAAAAAGGCGTTTACAAGTCAAAAACAAGACTATCACAGAACTCCAGTCTCAGCTCTCTAGCTTGAAAGAAGACTCCAATTCAAACCAGTTCAACAGCTAACTATTAGCGACAAATGAGGTTAGAAACAAGTCAATAATCTTACCTTGACCTACCCATAGGGGGAAGGAGGGAGCTGAATCAATGTGTGTAATACAAAGTTGCAGTACATTATCAAATATGTTGAAGCTTCAAAGTTGATTCCAATTAAATCAACTATCAGTTCTACGGGATGCACAAAGTACAAGATACTTAGGATATTTTGTGTCTTAGGGCTTATGGAGAACCAAAATGTTGCGCAATGCAAGAAACAAAGTTGTCCACTTGGTGAGGACGGAAGGCCAGTTGACAGGCCTACACAAAGTACAAAAGAAACTCTTCAAGAACGAGATGAACCTCTTGAAAAGAAAGAAAAAACTCAGTTTTAAAAGGTTTGTTAAAGACCTATTTTTATTGTTCCAATGTTTTTTTCTGTTGCATTTTGTTGCAGCCTAAAATTTCCATTATATTTTTGTATAGAGTTAATGTTGAAAGGCCTTTACAAGCCAAAGACAAGACTATCACGGAATTCCAGTCTCAGCTCTCTAGCTTGACAGAAGACTCCATTTCAAACCTGTTCAACAGCAGAATATTAGAGACAAATGAGGTTAGAAACAACTCGATAATCTTACCTTGACCTGCCAAAAGGGGAGGGAGGGAGCTGAATCAATGTGTGTAATACAAAGTTGCAGTACATTATCAAGTATGTTGAAGGTTCACAGTTGATTCCAATAAAATCAACTATCAGTTCTAAGGGATGCACAAAGTACAAGATACTTAGGATATTTTGTGTCTCAGGGCTTATCAAGGAACAAAATGTTGCCCAATGCAAGAAACGAGGTTGTCCACTTGGTGAGGACGGAAGGCGAGTTTACGAGCCTACACCAAGTACAAAATAAACTTTTCAAGAACGAGATGAACCTCTTGAAAAGAAAGAAAAAACTCAGTTTTAAAAGGTTCGTTAAAGACCTACTTTTATTGTTCCGAAGTTTTTTTCTGTTGCATTTTGTTGCAGCCTTAAATTTCCATTATTTTTTAGTATAGAATTAATGTCTAAAGGCGTTTACAAGCCAAAAATAAGACTATTGCGGAACTCCAGTCTCAGCTCTGTAGCTTGAAAGAAGACTCCAATTAAAACCTGTTCAACAGCAGACTGTTAGAGACAAATCATGTTAGAAACAAGTCAATAATCTTACCTTGACCTGCCAATAAGGGGAGGGAGGGAGCTGAATCAATGAGTGTAAAACGAAGTTGTAATACATTATCAAATATGTTGAAGCTTCAAAGTTGATTCCAATTAAATCAACTATCAGTTCTACGGGATGCACAAAGTACAAGATACTTAGGATATTTTGTGTCTTAGGGCTTATGGAGAACCAAAATGTTGCGCAATGCAAGAAACAAAGTTGTCCACTTGGTGAGGACGGAAGGCCAGTTGGCAGGCCTACACAAAGTACAAAAGAAACTCTTCAAGAACGAGATGAGCCTCTAGAAAAGAAAGAAAAAACTCAGATTTAAAAGTTTGTTAAAGACCTCTTGTTATTGTACCAATGTTTTTTAGCCTAAGATTATACTTAAATTATTTTTGCATTGTTGGGAATCTGCCATTTTGCATATAGCACGTGTATTTTTACAATTAGTTCATTGATTTTTGCGGGTTCTTTGTTAGTCATGCAAGTATTTTCTTCTTGTTGTTTTAGAGTAGCATTTGCGTCAAAACCTCGCTTTTAGCTGAATCCGTCCGAGGTTATAGGAAATAGTTATACCACGCCTGCTGATTAAGTTAGTATGGTTATCCAGAATAAACACCTGACTAACATATATGCAAGTTGATTGGTAGTTATAATTAAAAGTTCATGACTCAAAACTAATTAGCAACATAAGTAAACGTATATATTCCACAAATTTATTAGAAAAAGTAGAGTGTTCGACGTAGGAGTCGTCGAAGTGTTGTAATCGTTTGAGATTTGGAAAAAGACTGAGATGTAAAGCAAATAGTTGTATTTTCTTGGATTCATATTTCTGCTCTTGGGTTCTCTATTCTGATACCAGCGAGATTGGAGGTTTTCCTCAACATATTATTACATGGAATTAAAGAAGCTTGATGATGAAATTTTGGACACTTTGCTTGAAGATGCCGAGGACGAAGAAATCAACAGTATCGGGAAAAGATTGGATGCACGATTTTAGCAATCAAGAAAGCAGTCCAGAAGATGAAATCAGAAACCTTGTCAAGATCGAATTTGGTGGAGAGCATAAATTCAACGACAAGTACCTACGGGGGAGACAAAAAGATACAGGTGAACCTTCCGAAGTTCAATTTAAGATCCTTTTCTGGTCGGATTCATGAGTGGCAAGAGTTTTGGGACGCTTTTAACAGTGCGATACATCAGAATGATAACCTCGCTAATGTTGATAAGTTGACTTATTTAAAAGGGTATTTGGAGGACAAGGCTAGGAGTGTAATCGCCGGAATTCCGACAACCGATGCCTCATATGAAATCGCTGTTGAATTGCTTAAAAAAGGCTTTGGGAAGCCGAATGTTATTCAACCCGCCCATGTGAATCAGCTGATTGCAATTTCACCAGTGTTCAACGAAAGAAACGTCATCTGCCTTCGATCAATGCATGACGAGATCAAGACACACCTACGTGGGCTGTAGGCTCTTGGGGTTGACATGGCGACGTACTCTGGCTTCGTAGTTCCTGTTCTCATGGACCGAATTCCAGAGACGATACGGCTAAACATGATTCAATTTCATAGTAAAGATCAACTGGAATGGACATTGAAGGACTTCCTTGATGGGTTCGAAAAAGAAATTGGAGTGAGGGAAAGCCACGTGCCGCTGAAAGCTTCTGGTGTTGGCGCTTATGGGATTGGAAATTTTGGTGCAGACCGAACGGCGAGAAGTAGGCCAACCGCGGAGAAAAACAATGAAGGCTTTGGCACAGCAAATGCATTGCTGATGAAGAACGCTGCAGAGAAGTGTGTTTACTGCCTAAATAAACACAAACATGCTGATTGCCGAACCGTAAGAAACATTGCTGAACGTAAAAATATTCTTAGAAAATATTTTCAATGTTTTGTTTGTTTAATGCAAGGTCATAGGGCATTTGAATGCAAATCAGGTGTATCTTGTTGAAATTGTAGGGGCAGTCATCATATCTCATTATGTGGTAGGCCTAGGTATGAATCTTTGAATGTAGGATCTAACAAGGAACCCATTCCCAACGTAAGATCTGCGACGCTTAACCCGCAGGCAACAACTTGGGTAGAAAGTACCGACAGTGGCGAAAGAGTTACATTGCAAACAGCGCTTGCGAAGATAAAGGGAGATAGAGAGGGTACCGTGAGAGTTCTTTTTGACGCCGGTTCTCATCAGTCATTTGTTACTTCTAAGACTGTGTCTAACTTAGGTTTAAGTTCCGTTAAAAAAGAGAAGTTATCTCTTAAAACATTTGGTGCAAATGAGGCAGAAGTGAAAGTGAGAGATGTTGTTGAAATTGATTTGTTTCCATTGAATTGTAGTAAGAGTTGTCGAATTCAATGTTATGTTGTCGATGATATCGCAACAATCCCAAATGAAAGGATTGATATTGTTAAGAAGAACTTCAATCACTTCAATCACAGATTTATTTTTCAGATGCCACAAGGCATGGTGACTTATTACAGGTCGATATACTGATTGGTGCAAATTATAATGAGTGGGCAGACAATACGAGGGGGGCCACATCAGCCAGTTGCCATGAAGACACTGCTTGGTTGGGTACTTTCAGGACCACGGAAAGCTGGTGAGTTACTTGAATCATCTAATTTTAATGTAAACTTTGTATCTTCATTGATTAAATCTGATCAGCAGCATATTAATGAAACTGTGAATAAATTGTAGGACTTGGACAGTCTAGGAATCAGGGAAGATAATCAGGTGCATGAGACCCTTATAGATAATATAGGTTTTACACGAGAAAGGTATCAAGTTGGTTTACCATGGAAGGTTGGAAATAGTGACCTTCCCACAAATTATGAAATAAGCCTTAAGCGTTTACAGGGCCAGCTAAGAAAACTAAAAAGTGCGCATTGTTTTTGATGCATCTTGTAAGGCTAGCAAATCAAGTACTTGTCTTAATGATTGTCTTCATGTAGGCCCACCTATGACACCTCTTATTTTTGAACTGCTTTTGAGATTTAGAGAGTATGATGTAGCACTCATAGGAGATATTGAGAAAGCTTTTTTGAATATCGCAATTGATCCATCTGATAGAGATTATTTACGTTTTCTCTGGGCTGATAATGTTTCCGAAGAACAGCTCAGAATCGTAATCTATCGTTCAACAGAGTCGTTTTCGGTGTGAATTCTTCACCATTCATTTTAAATGCAGTTTTAGGCCACCATATTGAAACATTTAAGGAAGCGGATCCGGGATTTGTAAGCAAATTAGTAGAAGGATTCTATGTAGATGACCTTGTTACTGGGTGAAGGACCCCACATCAGGCTATTGAACTCTATGAGAAAGCAAAGGTTAGAATGCAGGAAGGGGGATTTAGGTTAAGGAAGTGGAAATCTAATGATCCAGTGGTTCTTAATAAAATAAACGAAGTAGAAGGCAAAATTGAAGCTAAGGAAGGAGATTTGATTGAAAGTTCATTTGCAAAAGAAACATTAGGCCTTTCCAACAACAATGGAGAAAAAACTAAAGTATTGGGAATAGTATGGGACACAAAAAAGGACACCTTTGAGTTTGAATTAAGCAAAATGCTGAAGGAAGGGGGGAATACACTCACCAAGAGGGGAATACTAAGCACGCTTGCATCATTGATTGACCCTCTAGGAATTTTAAGCCCAATTGCAGTCATGGCAAAGGTAATATTTCAGAATTTATGCAAGGAAGGTGTTGGATGGGATGACCCCATAAGCCCAGATAAGGTACCTGTATGGGAAAGTTGGCTTCAAGATCTTAAAGATATAGGAACTGTCAGCATACCTAGGTGTATCTATGATAAAGGTGATGGAGAGATATTGTGGTGCCAATTGCATGGGTTTGGAGATGCAAGCTTGAAAGCTTTTTGTGCTACTGTTTACCTTGTTTATAAAACTACTAAGGGTATTTTTGCTAAGCTTTTATGTTCTAAGACAAGGGTAGCTCCATTAAAATCCATGACAATACCAAGGTTAGAATTGATGTCTGCAAGAATTCTAGCAGTACTTATGAACACTGTTAAAAAATGCAATTCAGGCGCAGGTTAAGATAGACAAGATAAGATTTTGGCTAGATAGCAAAACTGCATTATTTTGGATCCAAAATAAAAATGAATGGAAACAGTTTGTACAACACAGGGTTAATGAATTACTCACTTTGACTAAGAAAGAAGAATGGGGGCATGTGAGTGGAGTGGACAATCCAGCAGATTTAGGATCCAGAGGAGTGACAATAAGGCAACTAATTAAAAGTGATTTATGGTGGGAAGGACCTAAGTGGTTAAAACAGGGCGAAACGGCATGGCCTAAAGGGATTTTATTGTCAGACTCTGAAGAAGTTAAGGAAGAACAGAAAAAATCCAATGTTCTTTCCATTATAGCAGAAAAACAGCCAAGGCTATCTAATGTTGTTGATATCGGAAGGTTCAGTACTCTTAAGAAACTACTCAAGATCACGGCATGGGTAAAACGGTTCGTTGAAAACTTGAAACGTAAACGAGGGGAGAGTGACTTGGTATTGGATACCTTAGCCCAGATGAACTTAGAAATGCAGAACTTGCATTAGTTAAAGATTCTCAAATGGACTTAAAACAAAGTACAAACTTCGGAAAAATCCAAAAGAACTTAGACATTAGAGAACAGGACGACCTGCTAATTTGCCACGGTAGATTAGAAAACTCTGATTTGGATCTGGGGGCAAAGTCCCCAATTATATTACCCCGAGACCATAAGCTAAGGGAACTCATTGTATGGGATTGTCACCATAGGGTGAAACATTGTAAAGTAAGAGCAACACTGGCAGAGGTAAGATGTAGATTCTGGATTACCAGAGGTCGGCAGTATATTAAGAAAATTTTGCGTGGCTGTTTTATATGTACAAAGCTCGAGGGCAAGGCCTATGATTCCCCAAGTATGGCACCCCTCCCAGCTTTTTGAGTATCTGAAGCGCCACCATTTAGTAGTGTTGGTATAGATTTTGCAGGACTGCTTTATTATAAGACAAATAAGAGTATGAGTAAGTGTTATATTGCATTATTCTCCTGCAGTATAACTAGGGCAGTTCATCTAGAACTTGTTCATGATTTAAGTACGGCTACATTTATATGTTGTTTACGTAGGTTTTGTGCTCGACGCGGCACACCATCAAGGATTGTTTCGGATAATGCGAAAACGTTCATGGCATTAGCCAGATTTCTTAAAACACTTAAAATGGACAACGAAATGAGAAATTTCTTAGAAAATAAACGGATTCGTTGGGTATTCAACTTAGAGAGGTCACCATGGTGGGGAGGCCATTTTGAGCGAATGGTAGGGCAGGTGAAAAGGTGTTTAAGAGAGGTAATAGGCAATGCCAAATTGTCATTTTATGAATTAAATACAGTCCTCTCAGATATCGAAAAGACCTTGAATTGTAGACCATTGACCTACGACTATGATGAGTAGAAGGGGGTAGAAGTTTTAACCCCATCTCACTTGATTTTTGGATGTCGCGTATCTTCATTGTCTGAAGGTATAAAGTATCAAGTAGATAACAATGATATAGATGAAGATTCACCTTTGAGTAAACGATTTCGCTATTTAACACGCAAGTTAAGTCATTTTTGGAATAGGTGGCACAAGGAATATTTAGTTGGACTTCGAGAAGCACATAAATCAGACAGAAAAGGTTCACCAAAGATTGGTAAAGAAGACATTGTCTTAGTACATGACGACAATTTAAAACGTGGCATGTGGAAGACAGCAATTGTGGAGGAACTCATTATCGGCAAAGACGGCGTGACAAGGGGTGCAAGGGTAAGAAAGCCAGGGAAAGGTAAACCTGAATTTATTTGTAGACCAGTACAAAAACTTTATCCTTTGGAGATTTTAAGAGACAAAACTGTGGAGGAAAGAATGGACGGTGAGGAAAGTGAAAGGTGTGAAGAGGTGCAGGAACAAGCGCAGCGTCCGCGGAGAGCCGCAGCTAGGGATGCGCAATGGAAGACGCGCGTCATGCTTGAATCTTACTGAGTCAAGGAGGGAGGAATGTTGGGAATCCGCCATTTTGCATATAGCACGTGTATTTTTACAATTAGTTCATTGCTTTTGTCGGGTTCTTTGTTAGTCATGCAAGTATTTTCTTCTTGTTGTTTTAGAGTAGCATTTGCGTCAAAACCTCGCTTTTAGCTGAATCCGTCCGAGGTTATAGGAAATATTTATACCACGCCCGCTGATTAAGTTATTATGCTTATCCTAAATAAACACCTGACTAACATATATGCAAGTTGATTGGTAGTTATAATTAAAAGTTCATGACTCAAAACTAATTAGCAACATAAGTAAACGTATATATTACACAAATTTATTTGAAAAAGTAGAGGTTCGACGTAGGAGTTGTCGTAGTGTTGTAATCGTTTGAGATTTGGAAAAAGACGGAGATGTAAAGCAAATAGTTGTATTTTCTTGGATTCATATTTCTGCTCTTGGGTTCTCTATTCTGATACCAGCGAGATTGGAGGTTTTCCTCAACATGCATAACACAAGATGTAAATTAGAGGCAAAAATGCAGCTGTCCTTACAATTATCAGTAAGATTTGATGTTGCTAAATAATACCAAAACTCTTTCAATTGCATCCATTAAAATTATTCTACTTTAAAATTTCAGTTCAAATTTTACTTTTTATGCTGAATGTGCAAATCAAGTTAGTATCTTAATTAAGAACAGGTTGTTGTAATCTCCTATATGAACGTTTTGATTCTCAGGCTCTACCTTTCACTGACTATCTGGAAGAGAATTCGGCATTAACGGATGCAAGTGAGATGTGAGCAGGGTACGCATTATTCCAGGGCTGCAGCCCTTTGATAATCAATCGTTTATTTGCCAGCATCCTCCTCCTACCAATCCCCTGAATAAAGAAATTAGTTCCGTCAACACATGTTTTATATCTTATGTTTTTGAATTTTTAAACTTATTATAGAATTTGGCATTTCAGAAAAAGATATCTTTGGCTACTGTGTCTACGACAGCGATAGATGACGACTTAGAGGCTTACGTAGCTGGATTGGCGGAACTTGAAAGTTCATTCCCGGAGTCAGAAGCCGAAGGAGATTTGTGTGAAGAATCGGCTGCACAAGGTTTTGAGCACCTACAGTCCCCATCATCTGACTATGAAAGTGACTCAGAACTCTCAAATGACCAAAAAGACAAAGTACAATTTTTCGTTACCTTTCTTTCAAATTTGCAATATCTTCTTCCTGATGACTTAAAAATATTGCACTATGCAAGACAACTATGAATTTTAATTTTCAAAAGATAAAGCACTAATGTACTTGACATTTAATCTACAGTCAAATAAAGTACATTTTTTCCAACTCTTACTGCAAAAACTACAGCATAAACATATATTAGAAAGTAAGTCACCCCAGTTATGTCTCTCATAGCGTTTAGAAAATTAACTGTTATATCTTTCGTAGATGATCCTAAAAGATTATGACTTTGTGGCTTACACCTGCCTTACAAACACATTTTACCTTGGCTGTTTCGTTCTTGGTGGGTCTGAAGTAGCCGAGGAACAAGTAGCCGTTATATATGCCACTGCAAGGCCCAACAATATGTTTGATTTCAACAAAAAGAAAACTGACGTTATCAAAAAACAACAAATTTTGTAGTGGGACTCTGCACTAAAAACAGAGTTTGTCAAATGTAGAGTGTGGAGGGTGGACAAAGCATCACTTGAAAAGGAACATCAAATTGTGGGAAGATCCTTCGTCAAAAGGATGATTTTTCTCTAGATTGAGTTGTCGTTTACGATCATCAAACCCAAGGGTCAGTCAAATTTACAATAAAAATGTACGGAAAGGGTCATTCCAGCAAAGTTCGGCCCTACAATATAGGTTTCTTCGAGTTTCTATCTACCAAATGACAAAAATTATCTGATTAAATTCTTTAGCAAATTATCTTTATCTTTAAATGGTTTTATCCAGTTCGAGAATGAAGAAAAGATTAGAGTTTTCAACCTAGTACCTAACAGAATAAGATTAAATTTCTCAAACTTTATTTTATCACAATGTCTATCGCAGGTGAAAAAATTATGCAAAAAATTGCCAGTTGCAAACGCCATCAAATGATTTGACAGCAGCAATCGAGTTGATCCAAACCCTTAAAGATGAAGTTGTTGAATGTCCAAAAAGAGGCAAAATCCGGGAGTTTTGGGATTCTGCTGAAGAAGTTGCAGACAAATTAGATTTGCCAGACACCAAAGAAAGAAGAAGCCACCTGCTCCACTTAAAGATTTTGTAGGTTTCCTTCAAAACAACTACCAGATAGCAGACAAAACTTTGACTGAACTTAGCAGAAGATTTGACGAGAACAACATTGCCATCATGCAAGGCATAACAGTGTTAGCTCCTGGGTCAAGCAGCTACTCTACAAAGATGATAAACTTTGGCCTACTGTTTCAGTTGAATACAAGTGTACTCCAAAGCGAGATTTGCACTTCAAAGCACATGATTGGGAGAACAGACAGAAAAGACAGTCCGAGCACACTTACACAAAGAAACTAAAAGCAGCTTTTTTTGAATTGTATCGGTTGGTATCCATTGCTTGCACTTTGCCAGTTTCTCCAGGAAAATGTGAAAGAAGTTTCAGCTCAATGTGACTCATCAAAAATGTCCTTTGCTCTCTTATAAAAGATGAACATTTGGACAGCTTGATGATGCTTAGAAATCATCACGCACGTGAAAATACACTGGATATTGATTCAGTTGTCAGTATGTTTAAGGCGAAGTCCCAAAATTGTAGGATTGCCCTCTGATGCATTGTTCCAGCATAAAACTCAAGCTTGTCTACATGTGTATAACCATAATCATGGACAATTTCATTTTAAAAATAATTGCCCGCAACTCGCGCGCGATAGCGCGCGAGTGAAGGGCTTATAGTCTGCCCCGCGTATAAGTAGCATATGGAAGCTTCAGTTCATAATGTCAGCACTTTGTCAGCAGATTTTGTCACTTTTCTGCTGCCATGACAACTGTCAATCAATGTCATTGTCAATCAATCGGCTTTGTCGAGGAGGTCGTTAACCGCCACCTCTTTGTGCGGAAGGGAATTATCTTCGGAGCGTTGCTCTGCCAAGAGTCTGTTAAAGGCCTTCGGTTTTTTGGCACGAAAACGGTGCTGCATCACAGCTCGGTTCTCCGCAATGGATGGAAGTTTTGATTCGAAGTTTTGGGAATCAAAACCAGTCGAATGCCACACCTTTCTCCCAAAAACTCGACACCGTACGAGCAAAAGTTATGATTGTCGTGATTATCGCCTGTACATCGCTGTACGAATCCTTTATCGCAATCTATTTTAGCTGTACCCGTTCTATCACGTGTCCATTTTCATACGTCTTTGCTTCACGAAAACGAAAAATAAATGTCAAACCCTAGAAAAACTTCATGATTTTCAAAAGGGCGTTGGACTTAAATCAAAGGCAAACTGAACACCAAAAATTCTTGATAAAAAGAATAGTTTAGCATCAACTAGAGCAGCTGTTTTTATAAAATTGTGAAAACCCAAGATGGTGTCTTCTTCGAATATCCTGACCTAAATTTTCAAAACAATCATTATCAAGGAACTAATTGTTTGCGGGCAGTACTAGCAAGAGCTATTTCTAGTTTAGATACTTGTGAATGAAACAGTACATCAACGGATGGATTAGCTAGCAGCCTAGTAACCTATGCGAAATCCATCAATGCCTTTTTTCACATGATTTTAGAACGTAGAGAATAAAGAAAAATCACCGAAAAAGATCTACAAAGAACTTTCTTAATTTATGCCTTTTGTCTTATAAGGGACATTTTGTTATAAAAGCGAGTCTTCACAAAAATATTAATTCAGCTCAAATACAAATGTCTGGATACATGTAGATTTAATTGATAAAATAATGGTTGTTGTGTCCGGTATTCTAAATTTAAACCAAAGTATGGTGAACATGTTTTGATTTTATTTACATGTACTGTCTAATGAAATTAGAGTTTTGATCCATTTCTCCCAAAATGCATGTTATGCTGAAACAGGTTTATGTGGAGAGGGTGTTGTTTGGATATATGACACCAAAATACAAGACAAAAATTAAATATATTACATGAATAAAAAGTTTCTGACTTTTTTTATTTTAAAAGAGCTAAACTCTCTACAGTTCTAACTTTCCTTTGGACGCCTTTTCACTTCCACACAAGGACAGTGCTACCATCAAATTTTACAATCTTTGTTTTCACATAAGATCGTTTTCCCAAACTTTGGTCTCCTACAATATAATATGTATGGTATGAACGATTTGTTGGTGTTCCAAGCTCTGTCTTCCTGGACACAATTTCAGGAAGGATGGATGTAAAAAATTTGCTTGAAAGAGTCTCCTTTAGTTTAAGTATAATGTCATTGTTTTTACCTACAGGGCAAATCACCCCTTCCTTTTATTGCCAACAAAAATGTAAAATATCCAAACTCCGCTCCAGATAGTTCCATTTTTAGCTGAATTTGGTAGTAGTAAGGATGGTTCCTTTTCATGATAAAGCCAGGCCCACAGCTTGCATGTGTAACGTTCTTATCATGCTACCAACTATCAAAACCATCTTTGTAATTAAAGGGACATTTTATTTTGAGCACTTTTTCCATGTAACAATACAATCTAGAAGAGCTCAGCATTAACAATCAGACATGATAAATAATAATAAAATTTGTGTGGTTGTCCTCCTCAGTTGTGATAAAGCTGCTTATTGCCAAGGGTTCCATGCTCTTTCCAAGATCTGTGAATTTTCATGTAAAACCATCGTTATACTGCATTATATTGGAAATCAAAGATTTTCTGTCTTTCATGCGAGAAACTTTGTAGCAGATTGATGCTGTGATCCTTCTTGCTCTGTGCATCATCTAAGCCGGATTTAAAGATTGCTTCTCTGTCAATTTTCTAAGGTTATCAAAAGCCCTTTGAAAGTTATTTTTCTGATATAAATTAAATTGTTTCCTGGCATGCTTCTCCAAAGTAAAATCATCCATCTTGACAGCAGAAGGATCAAGACCGTGAAGAAAAGGAGGAGTATCATTTACTTGTAAAGGAGTATTTCTTTCGATGCTTTTGAATGTCTCCTATTCTTTTTAAAGAACTATTGACAATGATTGCACCTTATATCACAAAGCAACGAACTCAGTTCAGAGATCCAATATCACCTTATGAGCGTTTATGTGTCACTTTGAAATACTTGGTTACAGGGAATGCCCATGTGACTATTGGTGCAAGTTATCGCACGAGCCCTGCCATTACTGGAAAAATAATCCCTGAAACTTGTAATTCAATTTGAAACGTACTACTGATGAATGATTTTATTAGAGTACCAAAATCTGAAGAAAATTTATGTGAATTAGCCAATGCCTTTTTTTGAAAGATGGAATTTTCCTAACCTGGTTGGAGCTATTGATGGTAAACATGTTCTATTTCAAGCACCGGAGAGAACTCAATTGGATTAGCTGTTGCTTGATTAAGGATTTTTCATCAACCTATCTCAAGCAAAAGTCTCAACTGTCAAATCTGTCACTGGAGGTTTTTCATTCAGCGCATCATTGACATCTTTGAAGTGCTTCAATATATCGTTTTCAACACCTTTGCTGAGCTTTTGTTCATCAATCTTTTGCGATTTTGCTGCAGGGATTCGATTGCCAGCTTCTTTCCATTGCTTTTTGGCAGTTGGTTCAACCAGAACTAAACTTTGATTTGGTGAAGGGGAAGGGGGTTCTTCTACATTGTTTTGATGTTCTTCCACTAAACTCTCAACTTTGCTTTCTGTTGTGTAATTGCTGACTCCTTCAACCAAAAAAAGTATTTGTTCATAATAATTGCATGTCGGCAATGATGATGCAGCTGCTCCAGATTTTGTTAGCTTGGATCTTCTGTCCATGCATTTCTTCAACTTATCCCTCAAATACTTCAATGACTTTCGAAGGAACTCAACTAAACATATGAAATAGAATCAGGTGTCAAATTAGCATTAGTTGAAAAGGTTTTTTAAAAGGACATATTTTTTGGACCTGCTAAAATAAACGAGGTTTTCTAAAAAATTTCAATTTTTATGTGGTAGGTTTCAGATTATTTTATAAGCCCCTTCGCATGAACCCTTCCCTTGATTATCCTCCATCCAAAAATATCAAAAGTAAATAAACCTGCAGAGAGGGCCAATTGCACTTCTTACACCCTATTGATTGAAGAACAAATTAAGAACTCAGCCTCATATTCTTGAAACAATTTAGAACAGACACCCTGAACTTAAATTTACTGGTTCTTATAAAAAAGAGTGTAAAGGCCTAAGTTGATATTTACCATTTTTGTAAAAACTTAATGCTAACTGTTTCCAAGCATTCGTTTTTACATTTCTTTGCTTGTATTCTGGGTGTTTTTTGTCCCAAATACTTAGGTTCTCTCTAAGTTTAAGAAGGAATAATTTCTGTTAAACTTGATTGATTTGATGTTGTCAAATGCTTTGTTACTTGTAGCAGTAGAAACTCCCACAGATCCTTCTCCATCGACCATTTTTATAAAATCGGGACTAAGTTGTGACAGCAACGATGACAGTTGATCATTTCCCTCAACAGCAGCTACCTGTATTGCATTTAAAAAGGCGTTTCTTTACTGAAGATTGATGCTGATATCTGTTTTCATCGTGAATATTTGCTGACTAGAAGATTACCCATGTCATACACAAAATGTTTTGATCCATTCAATAGTCACAAGGAAGAGGTGAAGGGTGGACTTTCCAAAGTTGTAATCTTGCTGGCAAAAGACGTAGTGACACTCGGTATTGATGTTGTTCCTGACCAAAAAATATGTCCTTCTTGTAGAATGAAGGTGAAAACCGAGATCGATTCTTTTGGAAAGGAGTTGGTGTAGTCTGCTGATGAGGAAGTGAATCTTGTCAAAACGTTTGTTAGTGAATCATTTTTTTCTTCAAACAAGGAATCAATTGACTCAGCGCTTAGTGAGATCAATGTGTCTCCCTTGAAGCTCCATTCTATCCACCCTCATTCGAAAATAATGCAGGGGAAGAGGAAATTGAAACAGGCAACACATGCATTTTCACAAAAGGTAGCCACTGTGCTGGATATTGACACTTCAGACTTGATTGAAGAGAAGGACCAATCAGAAATTTGCAAGGCAGCTCCCTGGTAGAAAGGATTTTGATAGCATCTGCATAAATTTCTATGTTTCTACAAGACTGATGCTATGCAACAAGAAGGAGCTTTATACAGCTTTCAAGAATAGAAATTCGCAACTGAACATTGGTTTCTCAAAGTTTGCAAGTTTAGGACCAAAATGGTCAGTAGGGCCAAAAGGAACGCATTTCGTCTGTGTCTGCACGATTCATCAGAACTTGAAACTTATGTCAGGTGCAGTCAATTTTGAACTGCCACGAACTGATTGATTTGATTGTTTCTCTTAGGCAATCAAATATGTGCATCGATTGGGTTAATCGGTGTCAGAAATGCCCTGGCATTAGCAACGTCAAAGATCTCCTTGCAAGCATTTTTATCGAAGGAGAGAAACATTGCAGTGTAGATGACAGTGATGAAGAAAATGGTGTTGCAAGGGAAAACATTGGTGATTTGGAAGAGGCCATAACATACAAACAATGGACCACCACTGATCGTGCAGAATTGATTTGGGTTACTGCAACAGTGGAAGATGTCATTGAAGTTTTATGCGAAAAATTAGTACAATAACAGCCCACTACTACATTGCAAAGTCACAAGCAAATTATTTAGAAGAACTAAAAGATAATTTGGAGCATACTGAGGTTATAGTACTAGGCGATTTTAATGAAAATTACAAGTTTCTGTTTGAGGATGAAATAAAAAGTTACCACTGAATCAGAAACAATGCACACTCCATCATCTACCAGCACTGCAGTGATAGTTCTATTCTTGTTTCTGACTCCATATGTTTCATCTCTGATGATTTAGATCATGACGTCACAAAGGTTTATCAAATGATGAGCTGCACAGTGGATTATATTAATAGAAACATTTCTGATACCATTAAATCCATTCATTTTTTTTCTGATGGTTGCACAGGGCAATATAAGAATTGTAAAAAATTTTCAAACTTCTGCCACCATCAGAACGATTTTGGAATGCATTGTAAATTTAATTTTTCACCACCAGTCACGCTAAATCACCTTATGATGGCATAGGTGGTACGGTGAAAAGAATTGTGGCTAAGGCAAGTTTGCAGCCACACAAAAAGAACCAAATACTTACAGCAAGGGAAATGTTTGATTTTTGCAAGGAGGAGATTATGGGAATCCAATTTCAGTTCATAGGTTGAGCTGAAGTGGATCAAAAATAAGAAGAACTGAAGAAGCCTTTTTCGTTTTCTAGAACAGTGCCTGGCACAAGAAGCTACCACCAATCTGTCCCGCTAAGGATAAATAAAATTAGGGCAAAGAGGGTGTCTGAAGATGCCAACTATGGAATCAAGTTTAATTTTTCCAACCAGCCAGAAATAACTAAAATAGATGACTTAAATCCAGGAAAATTTGTCATTTCAAGACACGTTGAAGCTCTTTGGCTTGGTGTTGTTCAAAATCCGTTTTATGCATCCTCAATTTTCCTCACAATATTTTGAATGGCTAAACAGAGATGATGTTTGCTGGGTTCCAACTGTGAATATTTTACTGACAGTGAGTTTACCATTTTCACTGACAAACTCAGGAAGGAATTATTCCTTAGATACTGCTGACATTGTAAAATTGAAGGAAATCTTAACTGAATCCATCTATAGACTTAAATTAATAAAGCATTTATTAAGTACTTCTACTTATTAAAAGTTATTAGTTATAAATTATTTTACAACATTGATACCATTCCCACTTACCTCCAGCAATAAGTTTGTATTTGGATTTTTTAGAAAATGTTCTGTTCTGAATTCTTATCAGACCAAACAAATTTTGAAACATAGATATCTAAAAAAATACTATCTCTGATTTTTGCTCTAGTCAAGTTAAAACACTATATATTCAATATACAAAAGTTGGGATTTGTCACATTTTGGCAACATTGTCAAAAAGTGACATAAATGGCGGTAGCGTAGTTGCCAAGAACAAAAGCAATCCTTGGATACAGACATTTCATTGCTTTTCTGTAGATGTCATCAGGTTTCTGATGTCATTTTCAAACTCCTGAGTATTGATTTATCCAGAAGAGACATTTTCAGGGCAAAATTCCAAAAGAGACATTAAATTTTGCTAAAAAGACTTGCGGAGTGGCAAGTTTGCAAAAATTCAAAATGGCGGAGTGGCTCTCATTCTCTCTCTTGTTTACATTTCCTTACAACGTCAACCGGCAAGCCCTGTATATGTTATTTAGAAGGGGCATGCTATCGTTAGACGAATGGGAGGTTCCTGGACAGCATGTCAGTACTGCAAGCATCAAAGGATGGAAGGACTACCATAATCGCCAACATCAAAAGACATGTCACATAGTTAGATACAATCACTGCCAGAACTTTTGGAACACTTGTGATATTTTCATTGTTTTCATGCATTTGTTCACCTGAAGGTGTTCCAAGGAGTTTTGGCAGAGATATGTAGAAGATACTGGATCCGGAGCTACAGCCCTGTGGAAGAGTATTGACCTTAACAATGTTAAGAAAAGAATAGCACACCATTGCAAGAAAATCCTAGACCTTTGCTTGGACAGTTTGATATGCTAAAGCATGCTTTAGATAGGCAAACCTCTTTAAAGGTTGATTGTTACTAGAATGCTGACATCAGGGTTTTGTCTGCAGAGGAATTGCATCAAGCATTCTTTGGGCAAAAGTCTGAAAGCCCTACTTCTGCAACATAGCAACAAGCTATAGAAGATGAAAGTTAAAGTGAATATGATGTTTGATAAAAGTGTGTGGGGAACAGACTATATTGCATAACTTGAAAAGAAAATTTGAAGTATTTCTTTAGCGTGAACATGAGTTTGTGGAACAGTAACAAAACCAAACCAGCCACAATCCATTGGCAGTGTATCTTCTGATACATTGTAAATGATAAATAAAAGATAAATAAGTTAATCGGATCTGCAAGACCAAGGACAGTTTTTTTCTGAAACTAGAAAATGATACTTATAAATCCTTGACAGAAAGTTGTTAGCTATAATCATAGAATATCATTTTTATATCTGCACTTTACTGAATAAATGATAAGGATTAAGTGATTAAGTTACTAATATAACTGAACACTGGTCCTAGCCTGAAAACAAGTATCAATATTTCATGAAAAAGGTCATCCATAAAGAAGACGGTATACAATAAAGAGAGAATTTCAATGTAAAAATTTACATTTCATTTCAAGTCATAGTTTTATATCTGCACTTTACTGAATAACTGCAGTTAAAAAAAGAAAAACATCAATGATCACCATCACATTGTTGTGACTTTTTCTGGAAACTCAGCATATCTCAGGAAACTCAGCATGTGAGAAACAACCAAAGCCAGCTCCTCAAAAAAAGCGAAGACAAAAGAGCTTAAACTGCAAAGAAAGGCTGAAAACCACCTGCGGCATCTTAACTTTATCAACCCAGACAGAAGGCCAGAACATGTTCCACTATCAAGGGAGTCAAAAGGCGAAAGCAAAGCTGCACTTTATGCAGATTGGAGACCAACGTAGCATGAAGGACAGTATTCTCTCTCTTGAAGGTTGTTTTACCTGTGACTTGACGACTGGATTTTTCACAACCCTTGATCAAATATCGATGGAACTTTCTTCAGTTTAATTTGTTTCTTACCAGCTAAACAAAGACTCTAAAACATAAAAGAACTTTACTTAGGCATCAATATATATTTCTATACTTTTGATGTAGTTCGATAAAATTAAAATTTTAAGTCACAGTAATCACTTGAAAATTTACTTCAAACATTTATGAATGATGATCCACAGATATCATGATGATCTATCACCAAAGAATGAAAGTGGATACAGGTCCAACAAGAAGAATTCCTGGCTTCTTGACAAAATGCAATTCTTGGCACCTTATGTGGCTACAAGGGTCTCCACATCCAACTTAGAGGTTAGATTTCATTGATGTTATTTGATATTGTATGCTCTATTAGAGAAATGAATTCGTTTTTTCTCAGAGATAGATCTAGCAATATGTTTTGCCAAATTGTTTTCCCTAATTAATGTTCTAAGAATACATTGAGAATACAAATGTTTACAGATTATAGAGACAAGTTTATGTCATTCTTTCTTGCCATAAAACTGATCCCCTATCGGAAGAAATATAATTTGTTAGACATTGCTGTTGTTCCTTGTCACTTCTTGTTGGATGTCTCTCCAATCCAGGAGTTAAACCAGCCAAAGGTGGATCATTTCTCCATGCACCATTTGTAGGGACATGGTTTTCCATATCTTCAGTGTCACATAATTTTTTCAGCTGTAAACCAATTTAGATTTTGACTGGCTTTTACAAAATGTTATACATGACATAAAATGAACTAACCATGATGCATTTGTTGACTTTTATACATCTCAGCTAATTTAGCAAAAGTTCAATTAATTATTGTTGGTGCCATATTCTTGGTCTCTCTTTAAAAATCAATTGTAAAATATGAAAATACTGCAAGGCTAATAGCAAGAAAAATAATTACATAGGATTAGAACATGCCATTAGAAATACAAGGCATTCTTTAAATATTTTAAAAATTCAATTAAATACTTACAGGGAAGGAAATTCTAAAAAAGTTCACAACAGAGCCTGCCTACCTGGGACGTGTGTTAATAGGGCCATTTCCAAGAAATTTGTGTGATCCAGGGGTTGCAAATGTTTGAAGACCAGACGAACCATTTCTATGTATTTTTCCATATAAAATAATGACTCCATAGCCATTGCATTTGTGAAGGTGCATTGCCTATCAAAACAAATTTCAAAATAGTGAGTAGAACATGATCAGAGACTCGTTGTCTAACTCAAGCTTATTCACTCATTCTGAATTTCAAGAAAACATATGAAACACTGCTTGGAAAACAAAATTTGCAGACAAAATCTTTACTTTATGTCATTGCTATTATACATGGCTCATAAACCAAAATTTGTTTGGGGTTCACAAACTCGGTTCTTTGAAACTGATTTCAGTAGTGATAGTGATTAAAAATTTTCGAGAGCAACTAAATCAAATAACTTCTTCCACTGATTAAAAAACTCCAAATTCTTACTTTATGCTGGATTTTATATTTTTCTCTGCCAATCTTTTTTGGCTTACATCCTGGGGTCACTTTCTAGCGAAGTGGCTCTATCAATTGATTACCACAAGATTTTGTGGCAATGTGGTTGATTTGCCCACATAAATTGCAAACATTGAGCAGAAATGATGATGAATAGACTACATATTGGACTATTTATTAGACAACTATTACACATCACAGTGAATTATAGTATTGAGATTACTTCTGCTGAATTTGATTAATGAAAAAAGCTTTGTTTACATTTCTGGAATGGAAATAGAGCTTCTACAGGTACAGGACCCTTCTTTTATGAATCGTAATAGAATTAATTAATTCTTCAAAATACAATGTAGCCTATATATGACAAAAAATCAATGATAAATGAAAACATGTTAGAAAAAGTTGTTATGTCCAAAAAGTCCAAGAATGATGTTATAAGATGTTATAATAAAGCCATGCAAACCCTTTGTAAAGCGTAAAATATTTGCCTATTATTAGTTACCAACCAAGTTGTTTTTCTTGTAGTGACCAGGAAAGATCTAACTAGCAACACTTAAGGCAGCTTAATACCAAACCATTTTCATATCTTGGAAAGTCTTTGAAGTAGTTTTAAAGATTTATTGGGCAAGGTGAATAAAAACATTGAGTCCCAGCCACTCTTCCATTCTCAAGTCAGATTTTCACCTGATTTATAACTGACACCACCAAGAATTTACTGTATAGACTTACCCATACAAAAATTAAGGAAGGCAAACTGGAATTATGAAGGCGTATATATAAAAGTATGAAAACAGTAGTTAAAATGGGTCTCACAGTGGCCAAGGCAATATATTTGTGAAACACAATTTTTGGGTGAAGGGGCTTGGGAACTTTAGGTAATGGCATTAACAAGCTTTTGCTTAGAAGACTCAGAAGACTGTTTTAGCAGAAATCAAGGGCTCCTGCCTTAAGTTTCAATATTGACACCAGTTGAGTCACTGTTCATTTGTTCATTTTGAATCTTCATCACCTACACAAGTAAAAATCCAAAAATGAAGTTCAACATTTTATCTTCATTTCATGCTTTTGTAAATTGTGAATAGAATAATTTAAATCCAAGCTGTTTATGTTTTTAGACAATAAACTAAACTATTCATATGTAATTAATAGAATAAACCAAGTAATTATTTTATTGGCAGTAGAAACGTCAACGTATCCAGATTTAAGTACAAACAAAGTATGCTTTGTTTCTTCTTTATTCAAATTTATTTATATTCCAAAGCCTTTGAAATGACGCATAATTTCCTTGCCGAAGGCACTAGCAAATAAGGCCCCTTCACTTAGTAATTTTGCTTCTGAAAATTATCGTCTCAGGCCCTTGGCCACTGTGAGTCACCATTATTGCCTATTGTTTCCATACTTTTGTATTCCAAGTGTATATAATTATACTAGAATAGATTGATATTACTAATTTGTTTGGGGCTTTCTTTGCAACTGGATAATACGATTTCACATATCAAGTTATTGGTGATTAATAACATAAACATTTGGTTGGAAAGCTGATAATATTAATTATGAATGGGAAAAAGAAGACATATGACAAGCAGTTGTCATATTTTGGAGACTGTGTTGAAAGAATATGAGCCACGTTCCAGAGCTGATTTGTCTGTGGTTTTTAGTGATGCTGACTGGGAAGATGTGGCCGAAGCTACTGATTGACTGGCTTGTGTTCTTCAGTTAAAAAAACAAGAGGAAGTATGGCTTATTCTTTTTCTTCCATTCTTTTTCTTCATGATTTAGAGAAAATATCTAATATGACAATTGGTCAATCTGCTTCTGAAAGCTGGAGAAGTTATCGCCCTTGGCCTTATCACTGCATTTGTTGTCCATGAAGCATTGAAGAAACTTGACAATGAAATGCAAATATGAAATTTCGTTTCAGCAAGTTACCTTTGTGCCAAGATTTGTGCTTATTACACTGATTTTAGCAGTAAGTCTTTGAGATGGGGCAAAAACAATGAAGATTTTGCTCGTAAAAGATACACAAAGAAAGACAAAGGAAAGCACAAGAGTTTCTCTTCCATCTGGTTGATATATTTCAGCGGCATATTCTTTTCTTGGTATAACACCAGATGGTATTCTGAACTGTCAATTTTGCAGTTTGGGGGTTTCGGAAATAAAGTATCCATGGAGCAGCCGTGACCTTGATATTAATGAACATCTCGATAAGCCTGATTCATGCTTGATCAAAGTTGATGGATCAATTTTATTGAGGCCAAAACATCAATATTGGTATCAATTACAGCATCAGATTTATAACTGGGGCTAACTTCTGTGACTTTGAACTCTTTTTGCCAAAACTGTCAATAGCATTAAAAATCTTCAAAGATCCTGCCTATGTGTGCCTAAGCTAACTAGATTTTTTAACTTATTTATTCTACCTGGACTGTTTTCCTTTGAAAAAAACTAGCAACAGAATGTAAACTATTTTTGGAAGACATCGTAAAACATGTATCAGATGGTATTTTAATGAGAAGATAGGTGAGAGACATATAAACATATCTTTTGAACATATAGTATTGTTTTGCCAGTATACATTTGCCTTTTTATACAATATTCAATCAAACTTTTTCATAGTCATGCATATAAAAAAAATCTACCATTAAAACTTAGTGTTTTTAACATACAAGAAAGTTTGCCACATTTGCTTCACAAAATACATAGCTAGTATTGAGTTTATTTCATTATGTTATTTCATTAAGGGAAATTTTGTTATAAAATTAGAAAGACAATAGTCCTTTTCTTAAGACATAAACAAGAGAGGCAATTAATGTTCTATCTTCAAGAAAAAATAATATATAGACTCTTTCTATGTCAAATTCTAAGCAGCATTAACCCATGGAAAATTATGTTACCAAAAGCCTAGTTCAAAAAACTGCTGTCTTATGATTGTACAAAACGAGAAATTAAGAGATTCAACTTAGATCCACCTTGTTCTATAAACCAAAGCATAAATAGTTCTGTCTATGTAAAAGAAAGCACTAAATGACAGGCCTGTAAACAGATATTTACTTTATCCATGACCTTTTAAGTATATTTTTATTTGTGTTAATGAGATAAGACCCAGTTATAACTGTATGCAACAAATACTCCCCTTAATACTTTTAACCAACAGTTACATAACATTTTGTGTTTTCTAAGGTAATTAAAAATTTACAGACAACAGGATTTCGAAGATAATTAATAGAGAGTGCGGGAAAAAAACCGACCCAAGCGAGGCTCGAACTCACGACCCCTGACTTTGTACGTCAAGTGCTCTACCGCTGAGCTATCGGGTCGTGCTTTCAAGCCAACACCCAAGGGCGAGTCATTCACCCGCACTGCCCCTCTCTTTTACCAGATACACAGGGGAGCCATCGCAGCTCCATCACAAAGTGCAGAGGACCTGAAGAATGAGAGAAGACTGCCCACACCAGGAGGGCCATCGCAGCCCCAACACTGGATAGGGTTGAAGAGAAAGTTTACAGACAACAGGATTTTGAAGATAATTAATGAAGAGTGCGGGAAAATAACCGACCCGAGCGAGGCTCGAACTCATGACCCCTGACTTTGTACGTCAAGTGCTCTACCGCTGAGCTATCGGGTCGTGCTTTCAAGCCAACACCCAAGGCCGAGTCATTCACCCGCACTGCCCCTCTCTTTTACCAGATACATAGGGTAGCCATCGCAGCTCCATCACAAAATGCAGAGGACCTGAAGAATGAGAGAAGACTGCCCACACCAGGAGGGCCATCGCAGCCCCAACACTGGATAGGGTTGAAGAGAAAGTTTACAGACAACAGGATTTCGAAGATAATTAATAGAGAGTGCGGGAAAATAACCAACCCGAGTGAGGCTCGAACTCACGACCCCTGACTTTGTACGTCAAGTGCTCTACCGCTGAGCTATCGGGTCGTGCTTTCAAGCCAACACCCAAGGCCGAGTCATTCACCCGCACTGCCCCTCTCTTTTACCAGATACATAGGGGAGCCATCGCAGCTCCATCACAAAATGCAGAGGACCTGAAGAATGAGAGAAGACTGCCCACACCAGGAGGGCCATCGCAGCCCCAACACTGGATAGGGTTGAAGAAAAAGTTTACAGACAACAGGATTTTGAAGATAATTAATGAAGAGTGCGGGAAAATAACCGACCTGTGTATCTGGTAAAAGAGAGGGGCAGTGCGGGTGAATGACTCGGCCTTGGGTGTTGGCTTGAAAGCACGACCCGATAGCTCAGCGGTAGAGCACTTGACGTAGAAAGTCAGGGGTCGTGAGTTCAAGCCTGGCTCGGGTCAGTTATTTTCCCGCACTCTCTATTAGTAATTATAAATATATTACATGTACCCTATAGTCTCGCATAAAGGCACCGGCACCTAAATCCGGATATTTCAAATTTCTGGGTTTTCAACTCTTGAAAATTGGGCCACGTATAGGCGCCATCTGTTTCATCACTGGTATATAAAGATATATAGACCCCACGTATTCAAGAGGAGCTGACTTGTAAAATGACTTGTCTAGATATCATCGATAAGGTCTAATAAACTTACAGGTAGAGTATGGTCAAGCAATCTTAATTCTTTCAACTGTCCAATAACACACTCTATATTAATTCTTACACGGGCAACTCTTTTTGCATCAGCTATTTCACTGGGGGTTAACTGTTTTTTATCTTTGGCAAATGGTTGTATTTTTACAAAAACGTCTTTTGGTAGGAAGATGCCTGGAACTGTAAAGCCGTTATCAAAGATGGCAATAGATCCAAGAGCAAATTTATTCACTACATTGCAATTTTCTCTGATGAACCAATCCAAAACAGAACCAGAATAAGATTTTGAAATGAAACTGATAGATCCACCTTTGATGCAAAAGATTTACTTTTTGTGGGTGTTGCCACTTTTATAGGTGCTGTAGGTTTGATATTGTGCTTTTGAGTTAAATGGCTTCTGGATGAATTGTTCTGTGCAATCCCCAATTCCTTCAACTTTGAAAAATTCATGGTTAAAATGTTGGTAGTGGAGGGCAAGTGTTTCTTCTGGAGTGGGCCAGTAGATGAAGGGTTCTATCAGTTTCATTTCAAAGCTTTTGTGCTAACAGTACAATGAAGGTAGTGCATGTTTTTGAGGCATGACTTTGAGAAATCTGAAAACGAAATGCAAGATCAGCAACTGCGGAATCTAACTGGATACGCATTAGAATATTAGAATGGTTCAATAGAGTTTCATCTTCAAGTTTCAGTTGTCGAGATGGTCCTGGTTTTTTTGACTACATGGTTTTGATGGACTGTGTTGATATCATTTCACTGTGTCTGACTCTTTTCCTTTGTAATAGGCAACTTTTCCATGTTTCGGGTGAATCTTTTTCACAATAAACATAAACGATTTGGCTGTAGGGCAAACAGTGTACAACTTTATGATGCTTGCATCACTAGAAATTTGCTCCAAATGAAGTCTTAAAGACAACAATTTGCTTAGATGGGAAGATAAAGAGGAAGAGGAAGGGGAATCTTCTGCTATTTCATCAGCAAGAGGAACTGGAGAAAGTGCAGAGGCTTGTCCTACATTTGGATGAAGTAAATCGAATTTACAAGCTGTATCGTCAATGCTAGAAAGGATGAATTTAAATCCAATTGCTTTTTTGAAGAAAGTTCGGTTGGTGTGCGGTCTAGTGGCCTTCGCTTTGGAGGGTTCATAGGCTCACCATAACCACGAAAGAAAGCATTGGATAGGGATAATAACTGGTAAGCCATCCAAAAACGAAATGATTTGAACAAACTTAATTATATCTTGTTACCCTGAACAATCTCTTTTCTTAATCCTTCTCCAACAACTTCTCTGTTTATCATTCTCGACCAAGTATTGAAAACCTGAGGCTTGCTAAACCAAAATCGCATCAACAGAGAGCTATCAAGTTTAGCAGTATGTTCCTTTCGGACGTATTTTTCAGAATATCTACGATCACTGTCACATTCAGCCCAGTGGTGTGATTTGCCCATATTTTTTCTCATAAAATGAATAAACTGGTGACTTTTGCTTGATGTAAACAAAACTGCTGTATTTTTGACTTGGTTGCTAAGGCCGTCAAAAGTTGTTTGCCCCCTGGCCATCCCAAAATGCAGTGGGTTTGAAAATGGTGTCCATATAAAGAAACAGGTCTATTGCAAATCAGTCATGCTGATTGTTGAAATCCCTCTAAAAGTCTAGTTTGTCTTGCACATTTGGTTTCCAACTGACTGTGTTACCACATTAACGAAATTCCTTAATTAATGTAACTGAAAATGCACTTAAAAGGAAAGATTTATGTAATTAATTTATTTAAAACTCTTTGAAATTCTTTGAAAAAATTACTTAAATTACTTTTTCCTAATTTTAAATGTCTTACTTTAGTCTCGTGATTTTGTGTAATAAAATAGTTCACAAAATCTCTAAAATCTCAATTGAGAAAAAGCATCGAGCAACTGGTCATTTTCAGGGGAAAATGAAAACACAAAAGCAAAAACCTGGAAGATTAAAATCAAACCTAACATCTTTGAAAGCAGTTATTAAAAAACTAGAACAGACAGCAATTATTTCTGACAACTGTCAAGAAAAGCTGGAGTTCCAATGGCACTAATGCCAATGACTCTTCGATAGCCAAAGCTGCAGCTTCACCAAGATTCACACAACCAGTGCTTTTGCCTATATAAAATGTTGTGGGACAGAAATAAGATCTTGCAGTGTCTCACCATGCTCGCATTAGGAGATAATACAGCAAAGTTCCAGCTGCACTAGCATTCTTGGCGAATGTTGATGTCGCTAGAAACAATGTAGATAGTAAATAGCTTTGAAAAAAGCAAACATTTAGTAAACTAAAGCTTTTCGTCTGACACTCTTCAGAGTTTAAAACGTCAGAACATAGATACTCTGAAGAGTGTCAGACGAAAAGCTTTAGTTTACTAAATGTTTGCTTTTTTCAAAGCTATTTACAAGTTTTGTACCACCAAAAGAATGTAGATAGTGTGTGAATTGGTGTTGGATGAAATGGCCATTCAAACCATTCGAAAACAGATTTATTGAGATGAGAAACAATTTTCCAGATATTTTGATTTAAGCGAGGGAGCATCAGATGATGAGTCAGCACCTGTTGTGAAAGATGCTCTTGTTTTGATTTTCAAAGCTATTTACAAGTTTTGTACCACCAAAAGAATGTAGATAGTGTGTGAATTGGTGTTGGATGAAATGGCCATTCAAACCATTCGAAAACAGATTTATTGAGATGAGAAACAATTTTCCAGATATTTTGATTTAAGCGAGGGAGCATCAGATGATGAGTCAGCACCTGTTGTGAAAGATGCTCTTGTTTTGATGGCTGTCTTGGAAAGTCCCTTCCAGATATTTTTATTAATTGATGGGTTGCGTGGTGTTGAAAGTGCTAATCTTGTAAATTTGTGTCTGCAGCGATTGTGAAACACTGAAACAGAGGTAGCTTCTGTTACATTTGATGGTCCTTCTTGTAATTTCACTATGTCTACTGAGCATGCTGCTATGCTCAATGCCTTATTATAAAGCCTTGTTTTCCTAATCCTGTTCAATCTGAAAACAAGGTAAATATTCTTTCATATGTTTTCAGATGCTAAAACTAGCTACAAATACTTTTCAGATTGTTGTAAATTTTTTTATAAAATTGTTTATATGTATGGTAAGAAAATGCAAAGAAATTCTACACAAAATTCAAGACCAAGAAGGACTGAGGGTAGAGAATGAAATCTAGATACCTCAATATTAACTGGGGACCACAATCAAAGAAAGTAAACCAAGTGCAAGTGTAGCTGATGCCAATCTGGTCTCCACGCTGCAAATAAAAGGTAATGATATCCATATCTTGACCGTGCACACTTTTAGCTTTCCAGTCACAAAGACACAACAAAAAAGCCAATGAATTAAACAAAAAGAAGCTGGGTTCATTGGATTTTGCTACTTTTATTAAAAGACAGGAAGTGCCATTGAAGTTTGTAGGAGACAAAAATCGAGTCATTTAGAGCTTTTAGATAAAAGCACACTTTTATAAACCAAAATTTGCTGATTTCAATTTTATATGTTGAGTCGACTTTGTTCTTGCAGACTTATGTTAACATTTAGGTTGAATGTCCCGTTTTCACATTTTTGACTTTGACAAAGACTGCATTAAGCCCCGGTCAAACGATGCAACATTTTACCTAACATTTCACTGAACATCAGTGAAATGTTAGATCGTTTGATCACCATGTTCAGTGAACAAAATTCATGTTAGGTGTTGTTCAGAGAAATTTCTTCGGGATCAAAAACCGCCCAACATTTCACTGAACATTTCTTTTGTTCTCAAATGTTCAGTGAAATGTTGGATCGATTGACCACATCACCCAACATTTCACTGAACATTAAAGTACTGAGCCAGGGTAGGTGGTTGGATGTTGAAATATGATGCTGTGTTGTTACTATACAGGCAAGTCAACAACATAGATCTTCCCAACAGCACTGAGCCCAATTTTGAGGTCTTTCTTAAAATCAGTGCAATCATTGAAATGGTTCAAGATGTCTCCAAAAACCCAGTCAACTGAGACTCAGACCTGGCTCATGGACTGATTGAAGGCTTGTTTACAGGTGACAGCACAACTCTCCTTACAGGTGATGGCTGGCCTGTTGGTGAAAACGAGTATCTTTCAAGCTGGTCCAACAAACCAGACATTCCTAATATCTCACTGTCATGCCGCCTTTCTTCAACTGGTCCAAATAAGTTGACAATAAGGCCATTTGGTTCAACAACAGACTGGAATTTCAGGGCATGTACTCGTTTATGTCCATCTACAAATTGGACGCATAGTACCAGCAATTGTCTAGAGCAGCGTCTTTTTGGTGAATTGCATCTGCATATTGTTGCAGATTTTCCCGTGAGAGTGAAGGCTGGTCTAGACTCCTCAAGAGATGTCCATGAGTGTCAACAATAAAGTCAATTACTCTATTGAATATCATACACAACTGAGGAACTGGCCTACCAAACCTTGGAACCAAGTCTGCATATCGACTAGAGTATGACAAACGTCTAAGGCAAGTGCACAGTGCTTCGACAGAGTCGACTATAAGGCCATTCATGCATTTAAAAACCTCAGGGAGACACAGTGCAACAGCGAAACTATAAATATCGTCCTTCTTAAACCGAAAATCCACCAAACATTCACTATCATCCATGTCCTCCAGAACAAAACGATCATAATTCCCGTATGGCAGCATAGCGTGAACGTTATTTCTCCTGTTGGCAACATCAAAAATTAGAATCTCTTCAGCATCCAAAAGTCCTGCAGCATGCAGCATTATTAGTTTGTCCGCCATTTTTGATACAAATTTGATTTTGGTGACAAAGCTGCGTACTTCAAACTAGGTCGTGATTCGTAACATGTTTTGTGACTACGGGGAGACAAAACTAGTGCACATACCATGGATCGTAAACTCTCTAATATTAAATCGGAATGTCGAATTTATGTTTCATGTTACTTCAGGAACTCTATTGCATCAAACGAAAGAAATTTCAACTCAAATGAAGACAAACTACCAAAAAAGATAAAAAGGTATATTAAACCTTCCAGTCATTATTTGTTGCGGTACATTTCTGTTATCATTTTCATTCATGACAGCAGAAAGAAGATATTGATTTGTGAAGAAATTTTACACAATATATGATTTATTTATACAGGCTGAATGAACAATTGAAGAAAATTGAATCAAATGAAATATTCAAAAAGAGGAAGCTGTCAAACCCACAATTTATCGCCACCATGCGTTTTCTGCAGGAGGAGAAAAGAGAAAATTTCCTACAAAAGCTGCATCTCTTATCCATTGAATGTCATCTTCAGGTTATGCTAAAGGAAAGATACTCGAGTATGTATGCTTTCTAAGTAGAAGATCAAAATCCTCTCTTCATCAGGGCCTTTGATGAAGGTGGGCCCTCTCACTTTTTTGCCAAACAATAGAGCTTTTTAAAAATATTTTGTCATGATTGTTATATTTTCTCTTGGCCTCTCCACTTTGCAACCTGCGTCAGAGCCCATGTAACTGTGACTTTGAATGATGGCTAGCTCCAGACATGGAAGATAGGAGTTCGCATGATTATTCTTCTCTTTCTTTTCAGCTGGACAAAAGCAAGCTGTCCGGCTGGCAAGACAAGTGAATAAACAGACAAGAAGGAGAAAGAACGAGCTTGCCAAGTATTGAGCTTTCGCTTTTGAAAGAGCATATGATGATCTCTGCAAAATCTATCACCTTTTTGGAAGCAAAGGATCCAAATTCTTCCTTGTTCAACAGATTAAGAGCAGATGAATCGAAGTCCGTTGATAGCATCCCATTTTCTACAAAAGGACGCATCATTAAATTGACTGACCTTATGACTAGATGAGACAAAGAAGAAGCCTTCCTAAGACAGGAATGTCAAACTCTCTGGAATCAAAACTCTCCTGCATTTCTTTAATGCTAGAGAGAATCAAATTATTGGCTGAAGCAGGTGACGCTTTTTCAGTTGGATTTTCGGCTCTGTTGAAACGCCATATTATACAACTGAAATGCGACATTGATTCAGACAAAGCAACCGTCAAAGCATTTGACACTTCTGTCCGGAATATTGAATACAGCGAATCGATTCGCTGCGAATTTTTAGCGGAAGTGATGTATAATGACGTTGCTGAGCAGTCAGATGATGAATCAGACATTTAATCGCAATCAGATGATGATTCTGAAGATGAATTTATTTGACCATTTTTCCGACATCTAATGGAAGAATTGTTATGATAAATCAAACACCGTTAATTGTGTACCATTTCTGTATAACACCTGTGTATATAATGATATTGACAATTAGTATTCAGTGTACCTTACGACTTGCAAAATCGAGAGAACAACAAAATACCTAGACTATTTTTTTACCTTTGGAAGGAAGTCAACATTGAAAAATTCAAATAATACGCGTTTTCATTAAAAGCCATGCATCAAAACCTTTATTTGAAATAAAGGATTAGAAATTAGGTCATATGAAAGGGTATATTTGAAATCAATAAAAAAAGTCTGTATATATTATCTTAGAAGAAAAATAAGGAAGGCTGAATTTAGATTTTTCATGGGTACGTATAGGGTTTTAGTGGAAAACTACAAATAATGTGAGTTTAAGAAATAAAATTTTAATGAGAAGGGGATGTTTCAAATTAAGAATGTAAAGGATGGCTGAATCTATATTTTTTTCCTACATAGATGTTGAAAAATACATGTTATTTGCATTTTAGATTGAAATTTCTATCAAGAAAGGGAAGTTTCAATATGAGAATTGAAAGGGAGGCTGAAATTATATTTTCATCGTTACTAAGCGGGTAGATGTGGAAAAATACAAATTATTTGCGTTTTAGATAAAAAATTATATCAAGAAAAGGATATTTCAAGTTGAGAATGGAAGGGCGGGCTGTTTACAATGGAAAGAGAGGCTTAATTTAGATTCTTCGTAGGATATCAGGGGTTACATGTAGAAAAATATATTTAATGCGAGTTTGAGATAAGATTTCAATTGAGAACGGGATATTTCGAATAGAGAATAGAGAGAGAGGCTCGATTCAGATATTTTATAGAATCTTAGGGGTTACATGTAGAAAATAGTAATGCGAGTTTTAGATAAGATTACCATCCAGAACGGGATATTTCGCATTCCGATTGTAAACAGAGGCTGAATTTAGATATTTCATAGGATCTTAAGGGGTACCTGTAGAAAATTACGTATAATTCGAGTTTTAGATAAGATTTCTATCCAGAACGGGATATTTTGAATTGAGAATGGAAAGAGAGGCCTAATTTAGATATGTTATTGGATCTTAGGGTGTATATGTAGAAAAATATATAATTATGCGAATTTTAGATAAGATTACCATCCAGAACGGGATATTTCGAATTGACAATGGAAAAAGAGGCTGAATTCAGATATTTATAGGATCTAAGGGGGTGCATGTAGACAAATATATTTAATGTGAGTTTGATATAAGATTTCTATTCAGAACGGGATATTTCAAATTGAGAATGGAAAAAGAGGCTGAATTTAGATATTTTTTATAGAAACTTAGGGGGTACATATAGAAAAATATATTTAATGCGAGTTTGATATAAGATTTCTTTCCAAACAGGCTATTTGAAATGAAGATGTGAAAGAGAGGCTGCATTAAGTTTTTTCATAGGATGTTAGGGGTACATGTAGAAAAATAAATTTCATGCAAGTTTAAGATTAGATTTCAATTCAGAACGGGATATTTCGAATTGAGAATGGAAAAGGAGGCTGAATTTAGATATTTCATAGATTCTTAAGGGGTACATGAAGAACAATATATATAATGCGAGTTTTCGATAAAATTTCTATCCAGAACGGGCTATTTAAAATCAAGATATGAAAGAGAGGCTTCATTGAGTATTTCATAGGATCTTAGGGGTACATGTAGAAAATATATTTAATGCGAGTTTAAGATAAGATTTCAATTGAGAACGGGATATTTTGAAGTGAGAATGGAAAGAGAGGCTGTATTTAGATTTTTCATAAATTCTTAGGGAGTACATGAAGAACAATATATATAATGCGAGTTTTAGATAAGATTTCTATCCAGAACGGGCTATTTGAAATCAAGATGTGGAAGAGAGGCTGCATTAAGTTTTTTTTATAGGATCTTAGGGGTACATGTAGAAAAATATATTTAATGCGAGTTTGAGATAAGATTTCAATTGAGAAAGGGATATTTCGAATTGAGAATAGAAAGAGAGGCTCGATTCAAATATTTTATAGGATCTTACGGGTTACATGTAGAAAAATATGTAGTAATGCGAATTTTAGATAAGATTACCATCCAGAACGGGATATTTCGCATTGCGATTGTAAACAGAGGCTGAATTTAGATATTTCATAGGATCTTAGGGGGTACCTGTAGAAAATTACGTATAATTCGAGTTTTAGATAAGATTTCTATCCAGAACGGGATATTTTGAATTGACAATAGAAAAAGAGGCTGAATTCAGATATTTTATTGGATCTTAGGGTGTACATGTAGAAAAATATATTTAATGCGAGTTTGATATAAGATTTCTTTCCAGAACAGGCTATTTGAAATGAAGATGTGAAAGAGAGGCTGCATTAAGTTTTTTCATAGGATCTTAGGGGTACATGTAGAAAAATATATTTAATGCAAGTTTAAGATAAGATTTCAATTCAGAACGGGATATTTCGAATTGAGAATGGAAAAAGAGGCTGAATTTAGATTTTTCGTAGAAACTAAGGGGGTACATATAGAAAAATATATAAAAATGCGAATTTTAGATAACATTACCATCCAGAACGGGATATTTCGAATTGGGAATAGAAAGAGAGGCTGAATTCAGATATTTATAGGATCTCAGCGGGGGTACATGTAGAAAAATATATTTAATGCGAGTTTGATATAAGATTTCTATTCAGAACGGGATATTTCGAAATGAGAATGGAAAAAGAGGCTGAATTCAGATTTTTCATAGAAAATTAGGGGGTACATATAGAAAAATATATAAAAATGCGAATTTTAGATAACATTACCATCCAGAACGGGATATTTCGAATTGAGAATAGAAAGAGAGGTTGAATTCAGATATTTATAGGATCCCAGGGGGTAGATGTAGAAAAATATATTCAATGCGAGTTTGATATAAGAATTCTAATCAGAACGGGATATTTCGAATTGAGAATGGAAAAAGAGCTTGCATTTAGATTTTTCATAGAAACTTAGGGGGTACACATAGAAAAATATAAAAAAATGCGAATTTTAGATAATATTACCATCCAGAACGGGATATTTCGAATTGGGAATAGAAAGAGAGGCTGAATTCAGATTTTTCATAGAAACTTAGGGGGTACATATGGAAAAATATATAAAAATGCGAATTTTAGATAGCATTACCATCCAGAACGGGATATTTTGAATTGAGAATAGAAAGAGAGGCTGAATTCAGATATTTATAGGATCCCAGGGGGTACATGTAGAAAAATATATTCAATGCGAGTTTGATATAAGAATTCTAATCAGAACGGGATATTTCGAATTGAGAATGGAAAAAGAGCCTGAATTTAGATTTTTCATAAAAACGTAGGCGGTACATATAGAAAAATATAAAAAAATGCGAATTTTAGATAACATTACCATCCAAAACGGGATATTTTGAATTGAGAATAGAAAGGGAGGCTGAATTCAGATATTTATAGGATCTCAGGGGGTACATGTAGAAAAATATATTTAATGCGAGTTTGATATAAGATTAATGCGATGGTTTTATCGGAGAAATTTGGTAAAAATGGTAAGGATTAATAGGAAAGGGTTAATTTTTGAAAAAAATAAACCTTGAATTAAACTTGACATTTTTTCTCTAGTTGATTTTCTCAAGACACAGTTAAAGTATCTAAAAGATAATTTGAAACGATGTCTGGACAAAAGAAACAAGGAAACAAGATCTGGAGCTTCACACACAAAGTTGCCAAAATGTAAATATTTTGATCAGCTTTCATTCATGCATGACAAGGTTTCTAGTCGTCAGACAGAGAGCAATGTTTCACTTGAACCAACCGAACCAACCTGTTCAGAATTAACAGACAAAGATGTTTGTCCAAGCACAGATTTATTATCAAAGGAAGAGCCTGTAAAAAGGAAAAATTTAGAAAATTCCAAATGGGAAGGGGAAAAAGGCAAGACAAGATTTGGGATTGGCAGTTGATGCCATGTTATTATCAACTATCAAGGATATGTCACAAAATGAGAAAAAAAATACTGAGGCATCCATTAATGAAGATGCTGATTCCCTCTTCTGCAGGAGCTGTGTTGCCACCCTGAAGAGACTACCTCCAAAGAAGAACAGTGAAGCCAAAATGGAAATCCAGCAGTTGCTATATAATATTGAGTTTTCAGACTAAAGCTTTGAAACACCAAATTGATTTGTATCATAAACTGATTGTTATCTTTTGACTAATTTTACTTACCATAAATTCTCTTTTAAATCCCCTCTCAGTTAAGCCCCCTCTCTCCTATTAGCCCCCCTTTTAGAAGCAAAAAATTTAGAAGCCCCTCACTCTATTAAGCCCCATCCCCCAAAAGCATTGAATAGTGTCATAAATAAGCTTGAAGAAAGTAGTTGTAGTAAGCCTGATCACACTCAATAGACAACAGTTTTCAATAAAGTGCACTACTGAGAATTTTTATATTTGAGAAATATATTTAGCCCCCTCTCTCTTTTAGGCTTCCCTCTTTAATAAGCCCCCTTTAGAGTGCTTGAAATCAATAAGGCCCCTGGGGGGCTTAGTAGAGAATTTATGGTATTTGCTATAATAATACTGTTCTGTTCACATTTTGTGCCAAAAGTATACAGAGATGTTCTCAAGGTCAGAATAGAAGACAACTAAGGCCTTTGCTTCACAACTATATTTTGCAAGCACCCCCCCCCCACCTGACGTGACAGTGCTCGATGTGCAAAAGCACAGAGCAATAGATATAATAAAATAGAATATATACTAGAAATGAGACATGTTCTCTGTTACTCCAAGTTTCGTGCTTACGCACTCATCAGACAGATTATAGATACAATATTATATATAGATATATGATATAGTTAGAGAAACATACCCCCACTTGGCATTGCATTGTGCACCCAAAAGGGTTTACTCCACTATTTGAGAAGAACTGTCTTTTGTCTAATAGAGAGTTTGGGAAAGAAGAAAAAAGCTAATATGGCTATCCTAGTCTAGGCTACAAAATTCTGTTTTTCAAAGCCTCCAAAACTTCAAAGTAATTGTTATGTTATCAAGCAGGTCAAATTTCTTAAATAGCAATGTTCTTCTTAGGAATTGTTCAAGTAATAAATGGAGGGAGCTGGTTTTTGTGTCACTTATATGAAGGGGGGTATTCACTCTAAACAAGAGAGTCTGATAGCATATTTATGGTTATTTTGAAAATATTTCAATAAAATGTTTGAGATTATCCAGTTTATTTTTCATCAAATCTATTAGCAGTTGATCTGACTGTTTGCCATTGCCAACTAAGGGTGCTCTTTGCAAAAATAATCTTTGAAGTCATCTCTAACTATTTTAGCTTACTTTGAATAGTTATTGGAACCTTGACTTTGGATCTCTATTAAGCCTTCACAAGACTGGGCCTCTTCTCTCCACATTCCAACGTCTTGATCCTTATCTACAAAATTTGAAGGACAGTATATGCATCTGTCAGTCTCATCCAATGAAATCAAAAAATTGTGCAAAGCCACAATGGCTTTTGTTATAGCAATGACAGTGTCAACCTTTCCAATTATAGGTCGACGGAAAATCCTAAATCTTGCAGCCGCAATTCCAAAGGTATTTTCTTTGACTCGCCTTGCTCTTGATAACCTGTAATTGAAAACACGCTTATGTTCATCAAGGCTATGGCAAGGGTATGGCTTTAGCATATGCTGCTTCAATGAAAATGCTTCATCAGCAACAAATACAAATGGGAACACTTTTTGAGTTCCATGTATCACTTCCGGTGGGGGGAGATTCAATTTTTGATTTTCAATTGCAAAGCCAAGTTTGCTGTTTGTGTACACCCCACCATTGCTTTGTCTCCCAGCATCACCTTCATCAACCAAGACAAACTTATAACTAGCATCACAGGTCGCCAAAAGAACGATGCTATGTGTTCTTTTGTAATTGTAAAACTCAGAGCCACTTCGTGAAGGGGCTTGCATTACAACATGCTTCCCATCTATTGCCCCTAAGCAATGTGGAAAATTCCATTTTTCAATTGAAAGCTTTGGCAATTGTTTTCCATGCAGCTTGACTATTTGGAACTGATAGAAAATTCCTTTCCAGAAGCACCATCCACACTACTTTACAAGTCTCTTCAACAATCCTTCCAACTGTAGTAGGGCTAATTCGATAGCTTAAGGCTATTGTTGACTTGGCATCACCCGTAGCTAAGTACCGTAAAGTCACAGCAAGGCGCTCATTTGGATGTACTGGCTCACGAAACCTTGTTGTCTGTCTTATTATGTGTGGAGCAACCCAAGATAATAGTTTTTCAAAGGTAGATGGTGACATGCGAAAACAAGCAAAGAAAAGCTCATGATCAAATAATCTTAACTCGTTCACTAACAAGTGAAATTCACCCTTCAAGTGACGGTCTTGGTAAATTTTTCTGACCCACATTTTTTTCTTGTATTTTTCTTCATTTCTTCTTAATCTTCTCCGCAGCAGAACCAACAACAGAAGCTTTATTTTCATTTGTGAACTTACGGCGGCCATCTTGTCTCGTCTCTCCCACGCTCCGTCCCTTATTTTCCGCCAAGCAATTTCCATCAGGAGGAAAAACCGCTTGGTTTTACGAGCGGACCGCTCACATTTTTCCGCCTAATGGAAAACAACCTTAATTTAGATTTTTCATAAAAACTTAGGGGGTAGATATAGAAAAATATATAAAAATGCGATTTTTAGATAACATTACCATCCAGAACGGGATATTTCGAATTGGGAATAGAAAGAGAGGCTGAATTCAGATATTTATAGGATCTCAGGGGGTACATGTAGAAAAATATATTCAATGTGAGTTTGATATAAGATTTCTATTCAGAACGGGATATTTCGAATTGAGAATGGAAAAAGAGGCTGAATTCAGATTTTTCATAGAAACTTAGGGGTTACATATAGAAAAATATATCTAAATGCGAATTTTAGATAACATTACCATCCAGAACGGCATATTTCGAATTGAGAATAGAAAGAGAGGCTGAATTCAAATATTTATAGGATCTTAGGGTGTACATGTAGAAAAAAACATTTAATGCGAGTTTGATATAAGATTTCTATTCAGAACGGGATATTTCGAATTGAGAATAGAAAAAAGAGCCTGAATTTAGATTTTTCATAGAAACTTAGGGGGTACACATAGAAAGATATATAAAAATGCGAATTTTAGATAACATTACCATCAAGAACGGGATATTTCGAATTGAGAATAGAAAGAGAGGCTGATTTCAGATATTTATAGGATCTCAGGGGGTACAGAAAGAAAAATACATATAATGCGAAGTTGAGATCAGATTTCTATCCAAAACGGGATACATTGAATTTAGAATAGAAAGAGAGGCTGAATTTAGATTTTTCATAGAAACTTAGGGGGTACACATAGAAAAATATATAAAAATGCAAATTTTAGATAACATTACCATCCAGAACGGGATATTTCGAATTGAGAATAGAAAGAGAGGCTGAATTCAGATATTTATAGGATCTCAGGGGGTACAGAAAGAAAAATACATATAATGCGAAGTTGAGATCAGATTTCTATCCAAAACGGGATACATTGAATTTAGAATAGAAAGAGAGGCTGAATTTAGATTTTTCATAGAAACTTAGGGGGTACACATAGAAAAATATATAAAAATGCGAATTTTAGATAACATTACCATCCAGAACGGGATATTTCGAATTGAGAATAGAAAGAGAGGCTGAATTCAGATATTTAGAGGATCTCAGGGGGTACATGTAGAAAAATATATTTAATGCGAGTTTGATATAAGATTTCTATTCAGAACGGGATATTTTGAATTGAGAATAGAAAGAGAGGCTAAATTCAGAATTTTCATAGTAACTTAGGGGGTACATATAGAAAAATATATAAAAATGCGAATTTTAAATAACATTACCATCCAGAACAGGATATTTCGAATTGAGAATGGAAAGAGAGGCTGAATTCAGATATTTATAGGATCTCAGGGGGAACATGTAGAAAAATATATTTAATGCGAGTTTGATGTAAGATTTCTATCCAGGACGGTATAATTCGAATTGAGAAAGGAAAAAGAGGCTTAATTTGGGTTTTTCATAGGATCTTAGGGGGTACATATAGAAAAATATATAAAAATGCGAATTTTAGATAACATTACCATCCAGAACGGGATATTTTGAATTGAGAATAGAAAGAGAGGCTGAATTAAGATATTTATAGGATCTCAGCGGGGTACATGTAGAAAAATATATTTAATGCGAGTTTGATATAAGATTTCTATTCAGAACGGGATATTTCAAATTGAGAATAGAAAAAGAGGCTGAATTTAGCTTTTTCATAGAAAATTAGGGGTTAAATATAGAAAAATTCGAATTTTAGGTAACATTACCATCCAGAACGGGATATTTCGAATTGAGAATAGAAAGAGAGGCTGAATTCAGATATTTATAGGATCTTAAGGTGTACAGATAGAAAAATACATATAATGCGAAGTTGAGATCAGATTTCTATCCAAAACGGGATATATTGAATTTAGAATAGAAAGAGAGGCTGAATTTAGATTTTTCATAGAAACTTAGGGGGTACATATAGAAAAATATATAAAAATGCGAATTTTAGATAACATTACCATCCAGAATGGGATATTTCGAATTGAGAATAGAAAGAGAGGCTGAATTCAGATTTTTATAGGATCTCAGGGGGTACAGATAGAAAAATATATTTTATGCGAGTTTGATGTAAGATTTCTATGCAGGACGGTATAATTCGAATTGAGAAAGGAAAAAGAGGCTTTATTTGGGTTTTTCATAGGATCTTAGGGGGTACATATAGAAAAATATATAAAAATGCGAATTTTAGATAACATTACCATCCAAAACGGGATATTTTGAATTGAGAATAGAAAGAAAGGCTGAATTCAGATATTTATAGGATCTTAGGGGGTACAGAAAGAAAAATACATATAATGCGAAGTTGAGATCAGATTTCTATCCAAAACGGGATACATTGAATTTAGAATAGAAAAAGAGGCTGAATTCAGATTTTTCATAAAAACTTAGAGGGTACATATAGAAAAATATATAAAAATGCGAATTTTAGATAACACTACCATCCAGAACGGGATATTTCGAATTGAGAATAGAAAGAGAGGCTGAATTCAGATATTTATAGGATCTTAAGGTTTACAGATAGAAAAATACATATAATGCGAAGTTGAGATCAGATTTCTATCCAAAACGGGATATATTGAATTTAGAATAGAAAGAGAGGCTGAATTTAGATTTTTCATAGAAACTTAGGGGGTACATATAGAAAAATATATAAAAATTCGAATTTTAAATAACATTACCATCCAGAACGGGATATTTCGAATTGAGAATAGAAAGAGAGGCTGAATTTAGATTTTTCATAGAAACTTGGGGGGTACATATAGAAAAATATATAAAAATGCGAATTTTAGATAACATTACCATCCAGAACGGGATATTTCGAATTGAGAATAGAAAGAGAGGCTGAATTTAGATTTTTCATAGAAACTTGGGGGGTACATATAGAAAAATATATAAAAATGCGAATTTTAGATAACATTACCATCCAGAACGGGATATTTCGAATTGAGAATAGAAAGAGAGGCTGAATTTAGATTTTTCATAGAAACTTGGGGGGTACATATAGAAAAATATATAAAAATGCGAATTTTAGATAACATTACCATCCAGAACGGGATATTTCGAATTGAGAATAGAA
>NW_027020025.1:695648-749193 GCF_013076305.1 Rhopilema esculentum | reverse complement strand
TTCTTGCAAAACTTCAACGAAATAAGGATTCTCGCATACTGTATTAAGGAAACTCTTACTGAATTATATCGACAGATTATGTGGAAGACATTTATCAGACCATTCTTAATGCCATCAAGTCACCAACAATGTAACAGGATGCAGTAAATGAGTTGAAAGATCAAACCACGCCACCCATGATTTCTACACTTGAGAAACAGTCGTGAATTCTAGCTGTTGAAAAGCATATTGCGAGTTAATTAATTTATAAAAAAATTAATTAAAAGTTTAATGAAATAAAATTTAATTTTACAAAATTATAAATATAAAGAAATTTAAATGTTGAAAACATTTTCTATTCAACTTTTTTAAATCATTTAATAAAATTTTATTTCTTTTATGAAATAAAATTTAATTCAACAAAAAATAAAATGAATAATTTCGAATTGAAAAAAATATTTCAAAAAATAAAAATTCTATATATTTTTATTTTTTTACGACGTGGCCCATGGCTATCAACTATCAGTGAAGTACTCCATGTAAATTATCAGACGGAAACTCGTGTTCATGCAAACATGGCGGATGGAAGAGATGCATACAATAACTTCGTGGCAAAAGTAAAAGCTAAACGAATCGGTCAAACAGACAACGCAGGGCACGGCAAAGGCAAGAAGCCAAAGAAGGGCATTGAATGTATTGTTGTGCAGAGAGTTAACTCGCAGCCAACTGGGAAATTGAAAAAATTGGAGCCACTGGATTCAAGGGACTTTGTAGACTTCACCCATTATGATTCATTGACATTGAAAAACATTCAGCATGCATGTGAGTCATTTTATGGTGCTCCTATAGGCTCTTGCGATGTTCTGTATAGCGACAGAGGTCCTTCTTGCACCTTAGATGAGCATGTAACCGGGAAAAAGTTTTATCTAGTGCGGTTTATGACATCAGGAAATGGAGTGCGAAAGCTGAACAGGCCTACTAATCAACGTCAAAATTATGAATTCAGCCCTGAGTTCAATAAAAATGTCAGCCACTCAAGCATCATGCCTTTCAGTTTGCCATCTAGAAGTGCATTTTCCAAACCTAAGAATGACAGTGGAATTTCATCAGCAACATCAAGTGCTGAGCCAATGAAGGTTACTGTCCCTAAATCTGTAACAATAGCAGATCTTCTTGGTGCTGGAAAGCTTATCCAACCAGAAGTTTGTGATGATGTTACACTGCAACTGGAATCTTTTAGCATCATCGAAAAGGTATGGCTGAAAAATGATCCAATCAGTTTTCAAATAGAAAGGAAACATTTTGCAGCAGGAGGCTTTCGAAATGCTTTCAAAGCAGTCAGTAACAAAGGGGTTTTTAAAGGGACTTGGGTTGTAAAAAAGTTCCAAGCAGAAACATGGGAAAAACATCAAACCACTACTTGGGGACACCACAATTGTTGAACACACAAGAAAGCAGGTGCAGATGCATATGGCTGCTAAGGGGATTTTGAATCGCTTGGAAAAGAAGATTGAAGAAAAGGAACTATTTGGATCTATCTTTAGTTATGATGAGATATATTTTTCAATGATGGAGGACGTGCCTGTAACAGTGGAACCATTCCTAGCTGGAACCTTTGTCAAGTATGTCAACAACAATGGAGAGCCAATTGCAGCAAATATTGTAAACAAGGATATACATCAAAAAGCAGAAGCAGTATGCCACTTTTCACTTGCTGATAGTGAAGGAAAACTACTACTTCTTGACTTGCAAGGAGTTCGATATAAGCTCTGTGATCCAGAGATTGCAACATCTTCACTTGCTGATTCAATTAATGATGCTGAAAAGTTATTCTGTGCAGGAAATCTTCAGGACCATGCATTTAAAAACTTTTCATTGCATCATGTATGCAATTTGTATTGCAAACTTCTTAATTTGGATCAATTATCTAGCAGTGTAATTTCATAAAAAGCTGGTTATTTGTAATCCTTTTTTGATAAGATGTTGCAATACATGGAAGCTTAACATTGACTACTATTGACATTTTGTTTGTTACAAGTTGCTTTCATTGGCTATGTTAGGGGCCGCACAAAAATTGATTCTTTTAGGCAAAATATCCACTGGACATTCAACAAGATTGTGATTTCAAAATCATATGGAGTACCCTCCTCATTATGTTTTGAAATAATTGTTGATATTGCTTTTCTGGTAGATGCCAGTTTTTTGTTTCATTTTGAAATTGTTATTTGGCCTTAGCTGTTATGTTATCAGAGGTTTTTCATTGATTACAAGGAAATAGTAACAAAAAAAATGCACGACAAACTTATCAGAAAAAATCAACATTTTCTTGATTTTGAAAACAACTATTTGTTTTCCTGAATCCCATTTACAGACAGATAAAGAGCTTAGCAGCCTTGTTATAACAAAAGGTAGCATATGGTAGTAAAAGTAACTTTTATTTGTGTTCCAAAACATTATGACTAAGTGATAACATTTCAGATTGAAATCTATTTTTTGAAAAATCTGCCATGGCTTAGATTTTCAATCAAAATGCAATATGGACCAAATGATTTGTTTTCCCTCACTTTTCCCTGGCTAGGTTTAAAAATTAAGAAAGATCCCTGACTATTCCAGGTTTTCCCTGACTTTTCCTAAAAATGGCTCATTTTCCAGGTTCTCTAGGTTTTCCAGGTTTACTATGAACCCTAATCGACTTGTGTGCAGCCCCTTATCTATGTTAATATAATTTTTTATTAATATTAAGGGCAACTATTCTTCAGATACTCATAGACGGCAACAGTTTCTCTGAACTCTAAATTGCCTGGTTCTGGTACAAATCCACTAAATCTGGTTCTATCTTCAATAGACAAGTAATCATCTGGTGCATTTATCAACTCTGCGTAGTCAGCTGCATCAATTAGATCATTCTCTGCCACAACAAAGCCTTTGTTCTCACCTCCATAGTGTTCTGGAAATGCATACATATGATCGGGTATGCCTGTTGGAAGTTGTAACTCTTTCTGTTGTCTTATCCTGTGAGAATTCCATAATCTAACAAATGCATCACATTCCCTTTTTAGCACAGGGATGAATATATATGCTAAAATATTACGATCCCTTGCATTATGTGGATCATAAAGGCATCTTGATAGCAACTGATTCAAATACAATTTTAGGCCCTTCTCCATTCGTTCATGAAGTTCCCTCCACCAACGTTCAATTTTATTTGACGTAGATGGGCCATAGATAACACTTTGAGTTGGATCTTCCAAATCTCCAGTTTTACTCCTGAGATATGCATGCATAGCAGCCATCACACCAGTTTCAGTCCCCTTATCAATGCGTATATAATTTGGAATGATTTTGGCTTTATTTAGATACATCATAAAGAACTTTCCTATCACAAGGGGGTTGGAGTTCCCAGTCCAAACATTGAGAAATATGATCTTTCTGGAAAATGTATCCAGGCAGCCATATATGGCAAGTGGGAAGGTACTGTTCTGGAACCCCATCATTTTGTTGTGCCCATCCAATGAGAAGAGCTGATTGGGCCCATCACATATGAAAGGTCTTTTCATACCCTTTTTATTTTTCCGAAGTTTCCTTGCTTCAACTCCTTCAGGGTCAAGATCCCACATAATATCACTCACGAGTTTCCTGGGTACAAAAATGCCATGTTCATTTCTTGACTTCAGATTCATACTTCGATATCCAAGCTTTTGTCCTTCACCATCTAATTCTGCCCGCACTGCATCTATAACCTCTGGCAATGGAATAGCTCTGTTCACATAACGAATACCACAATATCGTAGCCTTCAATCAAGAGTTGGTATACTCCAGCTGTACCTGAAATAGCCCCTCTTTACAAAATCGAGTATTTCTACTCGTTTCATGTTGGAGCCAACATAACGTCTCAAGTCTTTTTTGTGGTTTTCGTCATCCCGCCAGTTTCCAAGTTCACACGCACTTTCTCTTGACTGAGCCATGAATGCCAATTAATGTAGATTCATACAGTAGTATGTCTCAGTAATCCAAGCTGTGGACAGTAGATGCACAAGTAATTGCACAGTCAGTTGTGATATTAGGCCCATCAACAATGCAGTGCTTTCTGGTAATTTACATGGAGTACTTCACTGATAGTTGATAGCGATAGGCCACGTCGCAAAAAATAAAAATTCTATATATTTTTATTTTCAAAATATTTTTTTCAATTCAAAATTATTCATTTTATATTTTGTTGAATTAAATTTTATTTCATAAAAGAAATAAAATTTTATTAAATGATTTAAAAAAGTTGAATAGAAAATTTTTTCAACATTTAAATTTATTTATTTTTATAATTTTGTAAAATTAAATTTTATTTCATTAAACTTTTAATTAATTTTTTATTGAATTATTCTAAAAATGATGATAGTATGCAATCAAATTTGTAAAAAAAATTATTTTTTGCGTTGATAGCCATGGGCCACCATACTTACAGTGCCTTGACATGGCTCTAAATGCAAATCCTTTCCATTGTCTTTTAAAAGAACTGCAACACGGCCATTTAGAGAAACAAAAAGCCTTTTTTTGCCAGCATCGACCCACAGAAACCCCACAATCTGCACTGTTTACACCAACAATGCCTTTTTTGCTGAAATTGTTAATGGTAGGCAAATTAGGGATTTTCATAACAGCACATAATTTTTTACCACCTGTTTAATCAATCCGTTTCTGTGCATGGAATATACAAGGTGCTTGTTGACTTCAAGTGCTCTATTTATTTGCTTTGAAGCTTTGCTTTATGTCATACAGTCAGGACAGACCAACATGTCCAAAATGCCTGAAAGAATGCCAATGTTGAAAAAGCGATACCCTGTTGCTAGTTTTTCAGGTTGTTGAGCATGCACAAAAAAGTTTCTCAAAAGAAGCAGACTTTCTAGCTAATGGGGTTGTAATGAGAAAGAAGCAAACTGAGAGAAACCAAATTCTTAGATATGAACATTTGAGGCTTTATTCAAAAAAATTAGTCTCAAAAGTAACGTAAACAAGGCAATGTTAACAAAAGGAACCAACTCAATGGCAAACTCAATAGTGTAAACTACATTGTTCCTAAAATATTAGATATAAACAAAACGGATAGATATAAACTGGGCTTCAGTTTTGAACTTACTGTACATTTTTTGTACAAAACAATGTCTGTTTCATCAAGAACAAACTGATTATATTTTATTTTGAGAAATGTCTCTCACATAATCATCTTATCTTCTCTAGTATAAGATATAAAGTTGGCTATTACAGCATTACTGGCATATGCACCCATTGCTTTCTCTGGTCTTGGATGCCAGTTATATAGCTCTGGTGCTGGCTTTCGTTTGCTGGATTGATATTTAGCAAGATGCATGGACTTGGAAGATTTTGCATGCTTTTTACTTGTGTTGCAAGTGCATGGCTGGGAGATGGAGGGAATTATGGCAATTTCTTCGAACACTACAGGAACAACAAACATGTTAATGAATCAAAAGGTGTCATTAAACTTGCTGGAAACCTGTTCACTGAACACAGCCCCCAATGTACAACCATTATGATTTCTTTTTATTCGCCTTATTTCTAGTCATAGTTACGTTCTTTTAGACACATGTTACTGTTCATTTGTTTTGCTTCATTTAGTTTGTTGCAGTTAGTCCCTTTGTAGCTGCTTAAATATACAAGTTGTTTTGTACTAGGGTATTGATAGAAAAATAAAAATCTTGAAAATCAAATCTTGATCTCTTGATGTATCACTTAGATGTAGTAGGGCAGTTGCAATATGTGCATATCTCCAAAGTACACTTGCTTTTCAATCACAAATTGCATATTTAACATTGCCGCTTGAATATCTTAAAACTACTGCCACATTCAAGGGTAGCAAGTTATTCATTGAATTTTGAACATGGACGTGCACAATAAATTCATTCCTACTTTCAATGAAATTATCCTGAAGGTTTTCCATGAAACCACTTTTTTGTAAATTTCTATCTTTACATAGTGGCTTTGCAGTAACAGTGTCCATCATCTTCCTCACTACTGTCATTATTTATGAGACGGGTACTAGGGCTGTCCACCGAAGGTCAAATAATCAATATTCGGATATTCGTTTCTGTTTCAATATTCCTGTTTCACCTGTTTCACCTGTTTCAATATTCGATTATCTGAAGCCCATAGGGAATATTCGGTTACAAGCGAATAGTTCAAATAGTACGATTATTCGGTTGGAGACAAACAAAAGGTAACAATGGTTGTTAGAATAACTGTGATTTTTCAAATAACCCTGACTGATCGAATGGCAATGACTGATCAAATAGCGTAAACTGGTCAAATTGTTTATGGATACAAGCCTTCTTCAAACTTTGCAAACCTAGGGATAACAAAGCCAATAAAGCAATATTGGAAGGAGGCAGGAGGAGTGGAATGTGGCTAGAGGGTGGGGGTTAGTGGGCTTTTGTGCTGCAAATAGTTTCACTTTTCAAAATGCTGGAAAACGACCTTTGATATTTAATAATTAATAATTAAATTTAAGGATTGACTCATAAGAGCACCAACTATTTTCTGATCAACATTAGAATTGCAGCAATTTACAACTAAAATTTATACAAATATGAACAATTCACAATCAGGGCAGTCTCAATCTCAAAGAATTTAAAATGGCATTCCATGTGTTAACCTTATGTCAAGGAGGGCAATATGGTATAATTCATAATGATGTTGATAAAAATAACATGAAAATATGAATTTATGTTTAATTCAGCAAGGTATAAAAGTGCTGCAATTATTACTACAGTTAAGACCATACCAATATGCATGTTTGTTTTAGGAAAGAACAGAATAAAACAATTAAATCACTATACAATTCAAACAGCAATGGTAATTACAATTTCAGATTTAAAGACATTAGCTGAAAAAGTTTCATTAAAGTAGTTATAACCAATAATAACTTATTCATTCCAATTGTGTAGCAATGACAAGTGAATTCAACAGTTTAGTTAAATATGGTTGGGTGAAAGTGGAAATTTACAAATAGTGTAGCAGACAACTTACTAAAAATGATTTAATTGAAAAAAGTGTCTGCCAAGGGCTATCAAATATCTGAAGAAACAATGAGACACGTCTAAGAAACTGGGGTGAAAATGAAGGAAAAAGTATCCTGTCATCATTACGATGACATTATCTTATGTTTAGAATGCTGCATAAAACTGTGTGCAAAGTGAACAGCCGAATTATTGTTCTAAAGAAAAGCTGTCACAAATAATTCAAACAAAGGAGCAAATTTTGCAGCTGTAATCTCATGAATAAAACCGACAAAAACTTATAATTTTAGAAACGACAATTCTTTTTAATGTCATGTTCTACAATTCGGCAATACGAATAGTATTGGGGGATACTAGCGACAGAAAGTAAATAAATTTCCATAAGCGCAGAGGAACATTTTCTTCTCATATTCCATATTCAAGCAATAAAAATAATGCTTTCTTATAGTAAGAACAATTAAATTATTAGTGATACAAACATACCTTCCGACTTCTTCTCGTTTCTCCTCAAAACAATTTCAAAAGTGAAATGGAGTCAGCAAAGACCGAAACAGTGGGCCGCTGACTGGGAGACCAGAATTTGAAAAAAAGAAACCATTTCGCACGAGATGAATCTCAATGGAATTAAATGATTTACAATCCAATTATCGGTGATACCATTAAACAACTGTAGCTATATTAATCAATCCATAAAACTCCAGTCCAATTGATAAATGTCCTCAATAAGGTCCACATACAAATATACAGAAAATCCATAGTTAAAGGAGTCCAGTTTTCTTGGTAAATAGTTAAGGCGTTGAACTCAATGCCCAAATAATCCAAGCATGCGGTCTTGAAAAACCCAAACGATCCAAGTCTGAGTAATAAAGTATTTCTTGTGCCCAACTAAATTATAAAATAAATATTTCTTGTGCCCAACCAACTAAAGATAAAATATAAACAAAGACCCTCAATCGCATCAATTGAAATGAATGCCCTGTCCATTGATGTAGTTATCAGTGAAAGCAATCGATGAAGTTTTGAAAAAGAATTCTGCATAATAAACTAGTTTCTTTAAGCTACAGAAAAGCCAATACCACTATTTGAATCGCTTCGATGAGACCTTTCAGTTGGTGTAATTCAATTTGATGTGCAACATATATTCAATAAAATAATCCTTCAAAAGACCTAGAAATTAAAAACTATGACCTCACTATGATATCACAGCCACGCCCAATCTAGAAAGTAATCACCCAAAAAAATTCCCCTTGCTAAATCCTTGCAAATGAGCCATTGGCCCCTAACATACTTTATACCGTTTGAGAGTAATGACAATATTGCTTAGAAATTGAAACACAAAATGAGTAGAGTCAAGATCAAATAAGGAACTAAGATAGTCTAACTAAATTTGCATGAATTGCCCACTTTGCCTAGGCCATTTTCTCGTTTCCCTGTTATTTGATTTGTCAACAAAGCACATCGTTTTGTTCCTCAAACATCGGCGAACATCTTCGTAACAATTTTTTATTGTTTTGACCGTGTTTGTTGTGTCTCTGGCCCGTTGGAAACTAAGTAATTTCGGGCCCTCCATTGGCAGATCCCAGAGCAAAGTGACGATGTTGAACGCGCAGATTGCTATTTTGGGCGCAAGTTCCCGGATGCTCCTTCAGCGTGCATACGGCCTTCCAATGCTGTTTTCAGGGGGTCCGGTTGTGTTGCACAATTAACATCATGAGGGCCTGGCCGCAATGGATCCTGAGAAAAATTCAGAGGGAAGTTTGCCCGGTCCTTCAACATCAAATACAAATATAACGAGAACTTGTAAGAGAAAGATTAATTACGCTGAGGTCGATGACAGTTTACTTTCCCTGATTTTTGCTGAGCAAGAAGGAGGAGACCAAGAATCTGACGGGAAAAACTTCGAAACGAAACGCAAGAAAACCTCAAAGTCAACTTCACAAAAGAAAGTTAAACGACCTATTGTTTCAAATAAAAAAGACTCGAAACATCAGGATAAAAAACGTAAGTCTCGTTCAAGTAAGAATGTATGGCTCTGCAAGAAAAGCTTCCTTTCCATGACAAATGGTTTGAAAAGGGCTTCGCTGGTCGATGTCAGGAGCTATGTTTTCAAATTCCTTGACAATGAGAAGCATATAAAAAACAATGCGAAACGTCAAAAGCTGCTCGATTTATTGTGTGCAAGCAAAGCAATCGATAGTTTGGTGAAATATTTTTTTTCAAAGCTCAAGGAACTAATGGCGCAAAACCTAAAACTCAACCCAAAGGAAAGGCATGCGAAATACAGAATAAAATTTACTTTTTATGTCAGGGACTTGGTGCACATTTTTATGTCAGTCATCAAAAATCTCTAAATGGGCTGTCAAGAATAATTTACAAGGCAATGAGCATAACTTCTACTGTGTTGTCCAAGCTATTGCAGCCAGAGTATTTACATTTGTCCAAAATGAAGTGATAAAGTTTAACAAAATAAAGGAAGAAAAGGAGCATCTGGAAACAGACATCTGGAAATAAATTTTAATTCAAGGCCAATTTGATCATATTGGTTCTCAGACAACCAAATTTGATTTAGCAAAGATATTTCTAAAGTTATCATGCCTTGTTCTAAAAACCTTTTAGCAGGTATCAGTAAGGTTTTAAGGCTTTGAGACTGTCCAGGAAAAGTAGGTCTTTGTTACTTTTAAAAAAGACGATATCTCTCAAAAATTGAATTGAAAGTATTGCCAATATTTTGGCCTTTTTGGCTTCAAACTATAGACTGATGTCTAATGGCTTCACAAAAGTGGTTTGAGTTTCATTGACTGTGATGCTCAGGAGGAATGTTCAGAAAGGGCCTAGGCATCCCGTGCGGTAGTGTAGAGGAGGGAATAGGCAATTATAAAGCCTAGTTTTTTAAGAAAATACATTATTCCCAAGTGATAGCTGGGTGATTTGCTTGCGCAAACTATCAGGTAACTTAAATCTTAAAATGTTTCCTTGTTTAATTAACGAAATCTTCATATAAAGTAAATTGGGGGCTGGGCAGTTTTGGAGGTAGGTCTCTGGTGGGAAATAGGTGATGTTTCAGTGCAGATATTTTAGACACTGTTTGTGTTTCTGCTTAGGGCTCCGAGATTTGTACGAAACAAATACTCTAGAAACTAAGTTTGAAAAATCTTCTAGGTTAAAGAACGTAAATTTTTTTCCCGGGCAAAAGTATGGGGGTAGGTTTTTCTCCACAGCAACTGTGTTTTGGTTTGAAACATTCAAAAATCAAGCTCGAAATGGAGGCCGGTGATTGGCTAATGACATTTTGTAAACAAACCCGTTGATTGGTCTAGAACAAAATGGCTCTTGCTGTGCCAAAGTGGGTGTTTTTACCTTATCTCCGCCTTTTGGACAGATGTATACGTCTAACAGCCAATCAAGAAGGACTAAAGATTTATGGAAGTAATCTTATCAAGGTAATTGCTTATGTTCAAAAGATTTCCCCTGTTTAAAAAAAGAGAAAGTAAAAAGTTATAGTTTATTGGATGATATCATGAAACTTGAAAATTGTTGAAGTTGAAATTTTTGTGTGACTTTAATCAAAATTTTTAAACATTTTTCCTCTATTTGTGATAATTACATTAATCGGATAGGATAAGATCTAAAACAAAAAATATCAGATAATTTACCTTCGTTTGTGAACCTTTTTAAGGCATGACTCACATGATTAACCATTGAAAACTATCTTCAAATGCTAAAACAACCTGTTAATGTTCTGTTTATGTGTTATTTGATGCTAATTGGTGATATCTTCCTTTGAACAAATTTATATTAAGGTTGTAAGGAAAAATTCAAATACCATACTAAATTTATTGATGCTTTGTTAAAATGTCTTACTATCTAATAATAGGTATCACTGCTGATTTACTCAATAATTTGTACAATCTTTAGGTAACATCTTCAAATGTGAAAAATTGCAAAGAGTTGGAAGTCATCTTTAGTGAAGCAATTGAATATATCAGGGTAAATTTTTCAAGAAGTAAGAAGCTCTTCACAGCAGTTCATATTCCCAGGTTGTTCAAGTGGTGGCAGGACAAAATGGTTCATTCTCATGTTGGGCAGTTGACGCAATCGTATTACAGCTTGCGTGCTCATAAAAAGGGCAAACTAGTTAAAGGTGGTTCTTCCATTAGAGACCATTTGTACCATGTGGAGAGACAATCAAAAATGCAACGAGCAAAATCTTCAAGATAACAATACACAACAATGTAATTTATGTTTTCAGTGTTGCATGAGAATTCTCACCAAATCTTTGCTTAGGCTGTTGTGGCATTGTCAGAATTTTTAGATTATAAAGTGATCTTTTAGGTAACTGGGAACTTTGAAGAAACTCAAACTCAAAATCTTTTCTCAGAAAAAAACAAATATTAATGACAATTTAGTATACTAAACTACAATCACTAATAAGCTATTGAGATATGTTCCCTGTATGATGTAATTAATAGAAGATTATATATACATTTCAGTGTGTTTTAAATACAACAGAACAGTAAAGTTAATTGAAAAAAGAAGAATTATAAAAAAGTCATAACTACACCAAATTGTTTTTCGAAGTTTTCAAAAACCAAAGGAAGGGGAAAATCAATGTAGGAAGATTGTCTTCAAGTTTGTTTTAAATCTATTTTGGTGGTCTTCAAAGTATCTAGGATACATGTAATGGTTCTAAATTGCAATGTTTTCCTCAAACAAAAAATTGTTCTTTATGATGACTTCTTATAAAATTTGCGTCATAGCTTTTTTCTCTGATGTACAGCGGTGTATCCCTGTAGCCATGGGCAGCCTTGGCACCTCCATGCACGGTGCCAAGGCTGCCCATTTCTTCATCAATACACGGGATCTAGCTGTTGCATAGTTGACTGACGATAACTTGATGTTTGTTTCAAATTTAAACTGCGAGAAAAGCGTTTCAGCAGCACTGCCATTAACCTTTAATGGGAATATATAATAACCATTGTAATCGTGCAGAAACCGTTTCACCAGACCTGTGAACCCATAGACAAGAATTCTAAGTAAATCCCATGTTTGCCATGAAATGAATCTTCTTTCTGCCGAAGATTGAGGTTGGAAGTCTCCACCAGCATTTAATTTCTCCCACCATTCTTCAAAGAATTGATACCCATCTTCAATATTATTAACTATGGTTAAATCACTGCTTGTTATCTTTGAATTTGATAACACTCCCCTTTCAAATATCTTGTTGCAGGCAAGTAAATAATTACGGACTAGAACTGTAGCTTCAAAATCCTTGGGTTTTTCTGCAACATCTTGTGGATTTGCATGGTCATAAAGGTCAGTGAGAACATTGTCTTGCTGAAAAAAAGTAGTCATGAAATTTGATATGCTGAAAATGTTTACTTTTCTTTGCTAGGCTCATTGGATATATAAAGCAAATATTGCACTTCATGATGATGATATTGACTGTTTTTACACAAGAGAATAACTAAATTGGTTCAACTTTTATCATGGGTTTGGTAAAAACAGGCCTTGCACACAATGTTTAACTTAGAATTTTTAATTGTTCATAATAATTATTGGGAATATTTTAAGTTTCTGCAAATCTCTTGTTAACAAAATTGTATGGTCTTTATATGAATCAAAATTTTGTATCAGAATATGAAAAATTCTCAAAAAAATTTAGGGATTATTTAGAATTTGTACCGATGAGGACAAGGTTCATAGTATATGGAGATTGCAGTTTGGATGGCCTATAACTTAATAAAATACCTGCATTATCTTAGCTGGAGCAACATTTAACTTGGTCCAAGCATCGCATTCAATGAAGGATGGAAGCAACTTTGGCACTTTGCGCATGATACCAGTCTCTACTCTTGTGCATTCCCTCTGCCACATTTCAATGATAGTATTCCAACCAAACTTACATCCACCCTTTTCCATCTTAAATTCCTTTGTCCCACCATTTCGTGAAGCAAATAGGGCATTTATCTGGTTTTTCAACTGTTAATAAATAGAGAAAGATAATTGGAAAGGGAGTATAGCGATAGAGAGTTTTATGGGTTTTTAATGGTCTCATGGTCTGTGTACTTAAAAGAGATTGGAAAACAAAAATAAAAGTAAATAATATTTTTGAAAAGAATATACTACATTTTTCGATAATTTCCTATCAATTTTTGGGTTTTTTGCTTTTTGGCTTGGCAAATCTCTGCAAATATTTTACTTATTGACAACCTTCACAAACTTCAATTTCCAATTGTTCAAACAAAAATCTAAGAAGATGCAAAGGATTGAAAGTATATACATATAAATGTTGTTGTCCCTGGTGGGATGGACAGATAACAAAGAAAACATCAATGTCTGGATCAAATGGATTTTGAAACCAGGGCTTTACTTTATGTTTGTTTGTGTCATCATCAGATGTACCATATGCTCCAACTTTATCATTTGAAAGAAGTTTTATTGCAGCCATATTACTACTTGCCCCATCACAGACAACACCAATGGTTATTGAAAACTCGCATTGTTTCCAAAAGAGTCTCAATAACTGTTGTGTGGTTTATGGTTGATCTCAGACTGAAGTATGGCCTATGATATCAAAGCTGGATGTGAGGTCTCGCCATAAATACTGAAGCATGTATTCAGCTGGTGTTGGCTCTGTGGATTCCAATGATGATATATGTCATGTAGGCTATTAAGGTCATCCACATCCATTGCAAGCCCCAAAAATATGTCACTTTTCATCTTTAGGACAACTTTCCCAATCACTTTTACCTCGTCAAAATCAATATGCCAACCCCAAGTGGCTTCTTTAAACCTTTTTTCAAAGATTCCTCTGAGAACAAATCATAGTCTTCCTTTTTTCTGCTATGTAGTCCTCATTAACACCAGGCGAATGGTTCCTAACCGCTGTAAATGTTTGAAGACTTATAGTAGAAGGTAACTCCAGAATCTTAAAACTTTTCAAGGCATTGAAGGCAGCTGGAGACCGAATGTAGATTGCAAGGGCTGCAAATAAAAAAGGTTATAGATAATAGACAATATTTTTCATACTAAACAGAATGCTAAAAAAGTGTTAATTGAGTCCAAAAAAAAATTCATGTAGGGAACAATTTTCTTCCTTTTTTGTCAGTAAATAATAGGTGTTCAAAGAAGTTGTGGTCATTTTTTCTACATAAGTCCAGACCCATCATGTTTAAGTACAGGCTCATCAATTCAAAATCCTACATTTCATGTGGTACAAACACATAGCACCAACTAAGCTTGTAGGTAAGCATAAAAGCTAAATATTTATTTTTCTAGGATTTTCTTCTAAACCAAAAAGATAGTATCCAGGAAATTTCTTAAAGGAAAAACTATCTTAGTAAGAAATAACTTATGAATTTTTGCTAATAAAATTTCTTGTTAATAAAAATAATGTTATATTATTTTCAAACTAACCAACACGGTATGTTATCATGCTCCAACGATGGCCATTGGCATTTTGCTTTCCTGAAATTGCAAATGAAAGACAGTCATTTCAAATCTAAAGAAAAAGATAATAAATGTTCATATAGAAAAAAAGATAATAAAATGTTTTTTCACCAGGGGGTGTAAGCATAGATATTTAGGACCAAGGGGTACAAACTAGCAATCCAAAAAAATATCTTGCATAAAAGTTGACCAACAAATGAATTAGTTTGCCCTGGACAAGAAAAGTTGTAATTTTTGTCTATTTTTTTAAACTTTTCTCATATTCAAAACCTAAAAAAGTAATTCTATGACTGGTTGACCCAAAAAATATATTTTAAAAAGATATAGCAATTTATATTTATTTTATAATTACAATAGATCACAAATTAATCTATTTTTAAAGACCACTGTTTATTGTTGGTGCAACAATCAAATAACATAACATGCTAACCTTTATTGACAAATTGATCTCTGTGGAATTGACTTCTATCTTCAGTGTCTTTATCCCATACTTCCTTGATGAGTTTAGGCAAATTTTCATCCATATCAGCCCCCTCATTGAACACTGTTTCCAGCTCATTCCCTGCATTTTTGTTGATCTAGTTGACCACACTTTCCATGTCACTGTTTTCTTCATTACACAAGGTGATTTCATAGTCTTTTAGTTTAGATTGAAATGATGCACCTTTTTTTTGCAAATCCCCTATTTTCCAAGAATTTGCCAGAAGCCTCTTCTGCTTACTGACCGGTGTTAATTTTGTAATTCCAAAATTTAATGTTGCCTTTAGTCGCTCTTGATGCTTTACTTCTACTCCATCATCTCTATTCTTAACATTCATTCTTTTTACATACCTAAAAAAGGCCTTGCATTCCCCACATGTTGCTCCTGCTGCTTTTTGGGCTTTACTTAAACTCTGTCCAACTTTAAACCAAACTTGACATTTGGTACTAGTTATTCGATCAAAAGGACTCTTGTGTTCTTCTTTGTTTTTTAAATTTATATGCATGTTCTTTGACATTAATTCAAACTCTGAAGGGGATACTCCAATGCAAGGGTAATGCTGCATGTCAAAGAGACTTAGCAAATTGTCGATTAGTTCACTATCAAAAGAGCCATCGTCGTTAGTTAGTTTGAAAGTCCATTTGGGCTTCGAAAAGACCTGAAAAATCGCATTTCCATCGTTCAGGATAACTGCTCTGGATGAATGAGATGGCCCACCTTTGGAAAGATCTGTAATATCAGGGCACTTTCTTTTCAGTTCTAGGAAAGATTCGCCGTGTTTCAAAGCAATTTGCGTTGCATCCACGTTTTCAAGCCTCTTTGTGCTCTTCAAATAATTTACTAACGACTCCACAAAGCTTTCTCTCTCTGATGGCGTGCCTGATGGTGTACCAACGAAGATGTTTGCCTGGTTTTCTAAACTTTGCTCCTCGCCAGAAAAAACTTCGGTTTCTACTGTAGCAGATGTCCCTGATCCTGCTTCTAGCGTTTTTTTCCTGGCCAACTTGTTAATTAATAAAGCTCTAACATCTTTTGACACTGTCGGAAAATCTAACGACTTTCGCTGAGCCATTTGGAGTGCGGCATCAATGTATACTTAGGCCCAAGTGATGTTTTGTTGTTGTTAATTGTGCAACACAACCGGACCCCCTGAAAACAGCATTGGATGGTCGTATGCGCGCTGAAGGAGCATCAGGGAACTTGCGCCCAAAATAGCAATCTGCACGTTCAACATCGTCACTTTGCACTGGGATCTACCAATGGAGGGCCCGAAATTGCTTAGTTTCCAACGGGCCAGAGACACAGCGAACACGGTCAAAACAATAAACAATTGTTACAAAGATGTTCGCCGATGTTTGAAGAACAAAACGATGTGCTTTGTTGACAAATCAAATAACAGGGAAACAAAAAAATGGCCAAGGCAAAGTGGGCAATTCGGGCAAATTTAGTTAGACTATCTTAGTTCCTTATTTTATCTTGGTAGAGTAGAACCAAAACCGTTACCACCGGTCGAATCGCTTTGGTGAGATCTTTTATTTGGTGTTATTCGTTTTGATGTGCAACATGTATTGAACCTTTTAATTTTAAAAAGATTCCTTGAAATTCAAGACTATGACGTCACTATCACATCACAGCCCACCCAATCTAAAAAATTCCCCTTGCTAAATCCTTGCAAATGAGCCATTGGCCCCTAACATACTTTATACCGTTTGAGAGTTTTGCCAATAAAGCTTGGAAATTGAAACACAAAATGAGGGGCCGGGCCTCTTCAACACTGCATTACAAAAAATGGAAACATCATTCAAACATCAATTTCGAAAGTAAAACAAAAACCAATACCACCATTCGAATCGCTTTGATGAGATCTTTCATTTGGTGTTTTTCATTTTGACGTTCAACATGTATTTAATTAGTTTATTTTCAAAAATTCCATGAAGTTGAAGACTATGACGTAACTATGACATCATAGCCACGCCCAATGTAGAGAGTAACCACCCAATAAGATGACCCTTGGGGATCCCTTCAAAATGAGTCTTTGGCCCCGGCCTTCATTCGTACAGTTTGAGAGTTATGAGAATAAAGCCTAGAAACTGCAACACTAAATGGAGGGCTGGGCCTCATAAACATGGCAGTAGCATGGTCCTTAACCTGTTGCAGAAAGCTCATGAGCTACGGCAGTAAAGTTTTTCATAATAAGACACAAATTAGTTGTGGAGGGGGAGGGGTGGCCAGCCTAGAAACACAGCAGCAATAATAATGTAAAACGCCTTGAAAACATCATTTTGTTAAGTAAAGCCACAAGGAATATATATTTGATTTGTTACAACTGGTTTCGTTGTGCTATTTACACTTTATGAAAAAATTATTCAATGTCCTTTTTTGTTACTTTCACACAACTATGAATTCACAGCCACGTCTAGTCTAAAAATTAACAAAAATCTAACCTTATAGATTCCCATTTGTCGAGCCTCACAAAAAACCACTGGTCTCTAGCCTGCTTCGGATGTTTCCTTGCTTATAATTTCAATTTTCCTATAATACGGTTCCTATAAATTTCAATTTAAATTTTCATAATGTTTATAATAAAGGAAGAAATTCAAATTTTGCCAAACAGCCAAATTTATATGTTCTGAACTTTGCACAATCTCATCTGGTCAGAATACAGGTCTATAGAAGTTTAGACATCAGTATCAACAATAAATGCCACAAATTATATAATTAACTATCAACAGCCGTGCCAGGTCTTTATGCATATGTAGATTAACAGAGAGAGAAGACATTCAGATTGATTTTTTTATTTTAACAACAATCTAAAACCAAACAACATTCTAATATCAACAACAACAACAACAACTACTACTATTTATAATAAATGTTAAAACTTTGGTGATGGCCACTTTAATTATGATAGTGGCCAGATCTGGGGGTGTCCCTACCGGACTCCCCCTTCTTCGCCTTTTCTCTTCTCATGTCGATAAATTTGACATATATCGTCATCCCTGGTCTTAAAAAGAAATTAAATAGAAATAAGGACAGGAACACTGAAAATAAATATTGAAAAGAGAAACATCAGAAAAACTTTGCTTTTTTGATTTTCTTGTTCAATCAAAGACTCAACATCAGATTAGCTATGTCATTATAAGTGAGACTCGTCACACTAACAAGTGAAATAATAAACATCGAAAAAACTACATATTGAGTTCAAGACTTAGTATTAGTAATTGATAACCCAATACTACAGATAGAGAAAGCAAGAAACGCCACTAGAGGAGTTTGGAAAGCATGTGCACTATTTGACATTTTTAAAGTTGAAAATGTAACAACAAATACCTTATTTTGTATAACTTTTTTTCATGCTCATCGAGCATAATGAAGTTTTGTCTTTGTTTCAATTGAAAAACACGGGCGACCCTGTGCTTTAGGGCCCTCAGTTTTTGTTCGTAGGGCAGCAACTACAAAACATACAATAAAGATATTAAATTTTATAATTCTGATCCGTCTTAAACCTATCATCAATTTAGAATAATAATTGTTTATGCATTATTGATTGATTGCACCACATCTTAATGTTTCAAAGATGAGGTAGAAATAAGTTAAATTATAACTAATTTCTACAATTACAGTGTCCAGTGTAAAATTTACTCAAGCAGTACGCCCAGTTGTACATCTTTGCTGAGAAATGTATATTACTACCTGTGGCTTTATCAAATGAGCATTTTTTCTTAACCGTATGAATTAATACAAAGCAATGAGAGCATATCTTTTCTCTTCGTTCAAAAAAGATTCGAAGCTCTTCTTGAACTCCCTTGAAGGTAAGCGAAAATATACACCAGAAAACTGTAATCAGATTTTGCTATATTTTGTCATTACTGAAACGTAACTTGACAATGAGCAAACAGTCAACCTTTTTTAAGCTGCCTATCATCACAAAGGGTAACGGTTGATAGGGTACAATTATTGTTGTCAAGCTGACGAGATATCATCGAAAATCATAAAATTATTCTAAAAATCACTGCTTCTAAAAATTCATGTGAAATAATAGAAAGGAATGCAATGATACCTCCTGTTTCCCCTCGCCGCCACAGTTCTCTTCAACATTTGTTTTCTTTTTAATGTGAAATAATAAAAAGGAATGTGATCATATCTTCTCTTCCCCCGCCAAGGATTCTCCGTTTTCTACCTCCTTGAAGGTAAGGGAAAATTTATACCAAAAGACTATAAATAATTTTTTTAAAATATATAATTATTTCTGAGACGTAGAGAGTAACGGTTGATAGGGTAAAATTATTGTTGTCAAACTGACTAAATATCAAAATTGTTAAATGAAAAAATTAAAATCTTTTAATTTGCTAGTATAGTAGCACTGAAGATATTGAAATCTACTATTCAAAATCGTCTTGAAGAGAACTTAAACCCTAAGATCAATTTAGAATAATCACATTTGATGCAATATTCATTGAGTGCAACAGATCGTAATGTTCAAAGAATATGGTGATAAGAAGTGAAATTGCAAACAAAGTAAAGTCCAGCCTAAAATTAACTCAAGCAGTACATCCAGTTAGGACTGACGTACATTCTAGCCTGACTAAGAAGGATATTAACAAAATGAACAATTTGATCTTTTTTTCATGCAAAATAGTACACAGGATTGCGAACCTACCTTGAGAAAAGTGAAATAAAAATCATAGCAAAATGGCGCTTGACTGTGCCAATCTGTTGCTGGTATGGTAGGTTCTATATTACGCTAAATGAAGATATTAAAATCTGCAATTCTAATCCCTCTTAAACAAAATTCAAACCCAAATATCAATTTAGAATAATCAATTTTGATATGCTATTTATTGATTGCATCAAAGTGAAATGTCCAAGCAATGGGGTGGAAAAAGTGAAATTTAAGCAAAGTTGTGAGATTCACACTAGCATTGCTAAGGGAAACATGCCTCTCCGTGGAATAATTAAAAAAACAAAAATGTTCATAGTCAAGACGAAGGATATAATAAAACATGAGATCATACATCCATCTCCTCCACAACTGTTTTGTTTTTCTTTTCTGTATCCATTTTCTTAAAGATAAATGACAATTTACACCACCAAACTTTAGAGAAATTTAAATACTCATTCCTTTTATTGAGACGTAACTTAATGTAATGTAAAACATTTTGGCTGCCTATCATGGGGAAGAAGATAAAACGGGGAAAATGTACACAGGTTTACAGGATGCCAAAGATCTATTTTTTATTTAGTAGCCATTGCTACTCTCTATTTAGTGCCTAATTGCTGGGGGGGTCGGAATAAATGGGAGGGGACAGGTGTTATGTTCAAAATCAATTGGGGGGGTTCCAATTACCAGAGGGGTCTAAATTATGAGTTACATATATTGTTAATTACTTTTTACAGTAATTAACACAAAGTGCCAAAATCAATTGGACAAAATATCAATAATTAATTAGCGGATGGGGGGACGGCAATTAGGCACCTAATAGTAGGCAGTTATACTCTTTTTTCATAAGAATAATTTTCTAAGAGCACAAGCCTTAAAACCAGTAAAAAGTTGGAAACCAATTAAAAGAAATATGAAGAGGCTGAGCCAACCCCTTTCATCTCTAAAACGATAGATTTTGCGGTTCAGGGTTACGTTGGCGATTCATTTCCAAATATGTTTGCAAACAAATAATAATAGACACTATCTTTGTAGGCAAACGAGGCGTGAACACCTGCACCTGCCCGGAAGGCAATAGCTAGCAATACCACTGCTCACACGCTAATAGTAATTTAAGAACAAATCAAGATCAATCCAGCCCCGCAACAATTAAAGGAAGCCTGCCTTAAGTTCAATTTATCTGGAGTTAAATTCTTGCATGGTCATTATCAGCATAATCAAAATTAAAAGGTTTGTTTGCACTTTCCAACATGTAATGCATTTCACTTTTACTTATTCTAAGATTCCATAATCAGCTCAGAACAAAAAGTAAACGTACTCACCTAGCGTAATCTTTAGCCTTTAGCCTTTCTGGCCTTTGGGGCGACTAGCGCTAGGGAAGGGTCGAAAAGACATTATTTATAGGGCCCAATAGAAAAGCAACTGATCAAATAGTTTGGACTGATTGGCTGTTGTTTACTTTCATCAAATTAAAATACATTTTCAGATTGCAGTTGTTTACCTTACACTTAGCCACACCCATATTCGCCGAATAATCAAATATTCATCAAATTTTAAACCGAATAATCAAATAGGTATATCGGAAGGTTTGGACGGCCCTAATTGGTACCACTAACTGATTCCACAAGGTAGAAATAGGCATGCCCATTGTTGGAATTTGCTGATAAATTTCTTGATGGAAACTTCCTTGATCCATTTATTGGAAATTCTTGAAGTTGGTTTGCATGGCTTGGCTCTTGAATGCCTCCAGTAGCTTATAAATTATACCACTTTCCACCATCAACTTTAGGATCGACTGGAAGGCTTAACAACAAATTATCTTTACCAATTCATCGGTCTTTCCGGATTTCTTTAGCCCATGACATTCCAACAACCTTTTGAGAACTTCTAAATTACATTTTCTAGCATCTTTTTTGTCCGCACATCGATCCCACAATGCCTTTCAAGAAGATTTTGTGAACAATTATGACATCAACGCATCAGAGTGCTATTTCCTTCAGACAAGGTCTGGAGAAAACTTGTTTCATTACCTATTTTAAGAAATAAGGAAAGTCCATAACAGAGGCATTGGGGCTCTAGCAGCATGTCTCACCATTGTAAGTGCACAAATTTTTTGGGCCTGGCAATTTGAAGTGAAAATTATGCTTCAGTCAGATAAATGGGTGTCATAAAAGCTCCTTTGGAGCAAATAAGGGGCAAAATAGAGGGTAAGAGCTCCATTTTAAAATTATTTTGTTCAAGATGCCAATTCAGGGCTTGCCCTAGTTTCTTGGAGGAAGAAAAATATTTGAAAAAATTTGCCCTTCTGTAGAACTAACTTGAGCTATTGCTTCCTTTTTTGACAGAGTTTGAATTTTGATGTCTATTAGAGACATCTCTTTGAAAGAGAAATTTATTGGTCAAAAAGCAAATTCCATCATTGGCGTAGCGATTTTGAGCTCAATGAGATTTAGAACAAATTTGTTTGTAGTAATCTGACACCAATTTTACCAAAAAATATAGTGCAAAAGTTACCTTGTTTATTGGTGCTTAGGGTTTTCATGTTGTTGGTGTTCCTGTGGATGTCAACAAAATTTGCCCGTCCTAGAGCGGCTGTGCCAGTTCAAATTATTTGGTTGAAAATCTTATATGCCGTAATACGGTTTTTTGTGACCTGGGGACCAGTTGTGGCTTGATTTGCTGTGATTTTTCAACATCATTCTGGAGAACTTGTCCTTTGCCTGCTGAAATCCTACATTTTCCTCAAAGATAACTTAAAAAACTTTCTCATATGTCTTGTTCTCCATTCTAGGAATCAATGTTTTGTAAAGCCATTTCATATTCAAGTCTGTATCCATCCAAGCACAATTCTAGCAAGAAACGTGTACTATCATACTGTCTCTTTTCCTCATTTGTCACATTGCTTTTGCCTCTTAAAACCACAGCAGGCTTTATTTTTCCTCTTCTGATGCACATATAGAGAGCTTTAAGGTTGTCTATCTCTTGTCAGCCAGAAGGTTAGGAAACTCATTCTCTGTTCCGTTGGGCTGCGAAACTACGCAGGAGTCTGGGTACAAAAACAAGGTTCCGCCATCTTGGAGGACAAGCAAGAGGTGGAGGATGCTTGTGTAAACGGTGAAGGTAGCGAAGCGAAAATAGAAAATGGTAAACTTCTGTTGTGTTTTCGGTTGCTCCAATCCTTCTAATCGTGACTCTGACAAATCATAATTTGGAATCCCTAAAATTATATCGGCTCATGGTCAAGAAACGGAAAAGCTATAGACGGACCGAAGGCATAAGTGGCTGTCGGCGATTAATCGGGAAGTTATTAAGGCAGAATCAACTCATTACAGAGTGTGTTCAGATCATTTCATTTCAGGTACGTAAAGTTGTGACAATCTATTTTTGAAAATTGTAGTTTATCTTTTTGTGTTATGTGGTTAATTTATTTCGTTAAAATTGAGTGTTCATGATACTATTCAACAGAATGAGTGTGTTTGTAGGTATGTTGTTGACTTATCGTTTTTTACCACTTACGTGTAATATTGTTTAAACAAATGTGTTTTAATATATTTTTTTAAAACACTTTGCTTCATAAAAATATTTGAAACCCTTCATAATTGTTTTAGGTAAACCAGCCTCATTGTATCAGTCGAGTGACCCAGATTGGGTACCATCTCTAAGAATGGGTTACACAAAGCCATCTGACCCTTTAAAAGACAAGGTGCGAAATGACCGTCTCATAGAGCACAGAAAAAGAAAAGAAATGATTGCTGGTGAAGAGTCATTTATGTCTGTGAGGAAGAGGCTACCCCAATCAGAAAATAAAACTAAACAGATTGGTGTGATAGTTGGTTGTGAACTACCAGGTTCAACACAAGATTGTTCCCAAAAAGGCTTCCATGATGTTGCATCCCAGACTGAATTAAATTCTGGTGGTTTAACTGAAATGTGAAACTCATATTACCCATCATATTTCTGTGAAACTCAGCAAAAAATAGTTGAGTTGGAAGAAGAAAAAAATAGGCTTGTTACAGAGTTGTGTCAGGTAAAAGAGACAAGCAAAAAGCTTAAAATTGGAACTCCTGAGTGGTTTCAAGGAGATGAGAAAAAAGTTCTTCTATACACTGGACTTTCCAATTTCCATGTACTATTGACATTGTTCAATTTTCTGACGGCTAATTTAAAACATTCCTCAAAGTCAGTTCTAACACAGTTCCAGAAGTTTTCAATGACAACAATGAGGTTGCGTTTGAACTTGACCTTATGTGATCTTGGATATTGCTATGGCATACTCTAAGGTCCTTAATAGATGGGGAGGTCTTGATAGTTGGGGGGGGGTCAGGAATTTTTCAAAAAATAAATAAGCGGGGGGGTCCTAGCTAGTGGGGGGATCGGAAATGTAAAAAATCTGAAAAATCACGTGATGATTCTTTTTTGGGGTCAAATGAGATTTTCTTCTGAATACAATCCATATCAAAATGACAATTTTCACCATGTAATAATGCATTGTTGTATTACTAAAACGAGCAGGCTAATTGTCATTGTGTACATCAGCCAGGCCTTGTAAATTTTTTCGGATGTTATACTACTTTTCTATGTTAAAACTTTTGTACAACGCAACCTCTTAATTTAAGAGAAACTTTACAGAAATTTCACACCTCAACAAAGAACAAATGAAAAAAGAGATATGATTGATTGCATCTAAAAATTAATAAGCAGGAGGGTCCAAATAAGCTCTGGTGGGGTCAGAAAAAAATCGAAAAATCAATAAGCGTCCCCCCTTCTATTAAGGACCTTAGGGTAAGCAGAAGCACCGCTTCATCTGTTTTCCTCAAATGGGTGGATATTATGTTTGTCAGAATGCAACCCTTGACAAAATGGCCAGACAGAGAACAGTTGCTGGAAACAACACCATCTTGTTTTAGAAAACACTTCAAGACCAAGGTTTCCATCATTGTTGACTGTTTTGAGGTTTTTATTTGCAAGCCAGCTAGTTTAGTAGCCAGGGCAACCACTTGGTCACAATACAAACATCACAATACTGTGAAATTCTTAATTGGAATAAGTCCACGAAGTGTAATATCTTTTATTTCAAAGGCATGGGGAGGCAGGGTCAGTGATAAATATTTGAAAGAAAACAGTGGTATACTTGATAAATTATTGCCTGGAGACTACATACTTGCAGACAGAGGCTTTGATATTCAGGATACAGTTGCTTTGTATTGCTGTGAAGTTAAACTGCCAGCCTTCACAAAAGGAAAAAAGCAGCTCTCGACATATGATGTAGAAAGTAGTCGCAGAATTGCATCTGTGCGGATTCATGTAGAAAGAGTCATAGGAAACCTTAGAAATAAATACTGCAAAGCACATTACCCCTGGATTACTTGATGGTTGCAGAACATTCATATACCACAATAGACAAAATAGCTGTTGTTTGTAGTGTCTTAAAAAATCTTTGTGATTCTGTAATTCCCTTTTATTGAGTAGAAACATACACTTGTGATGTAATTAATCAGTGATGAATATTCAAGATTGTGCAAAACTCTATAATGACGACATGTTTCGGATAATTGGCAGAGCCCGGTCGTCTTTCCATCTAGCAGTTTTGGAGTCAATCTACATATAAACGAAAAAGCCGCCATTTTGTAGACAAAAGGAGTTCGTTTTCTCTCTTGGACTTCATTGGTAATTATTTTTCTTTAGGCTCGCGGCACTGATTGGTCAACTATACCGGTCTTGTGCTTGCGTTTTTCTAATTGGCCTATTTCGATCCACAACTGGGTATATATTTTCCATTGTGTTCTTTCGGAACCTTATTCTAACGTTTTTGCTCTGAGGAGTGTCAGACGAAAAACCTATGTCGTAAAATGTTTGCTTTTTTCAAAGCCATTTTCAAATTCTGTACCGCAAAAAAATTGTTCACATTTAACAAGGAAAAACATAATTAAATTATATTTATTTAAATGGTCTGCTTTTAAGGGATATATTGTGCCAAGCCATTGCAAAACGAAACTACCCAAGAATATATTGATAGAATTCTAATAAGATTTACATGGCTTTGTGTTTATCTCCCCAACTAATGAAAATTTTATGTACGTCAAAAAAAGTTTCATTGCTTTGCACGCCGAACGCCGAAAAACAACCTGAGTGGACGCCGAAGATCTTCTGGCCTAAGTACGTGCAATGCACCCTTTGGGTTGGCAGCATTAAGCATCCCTCAATAGAAGCTTTCTACTTACCCGGCCAAGGACCACACGCTTTTCATCTTCATAAACCTTTACGCCGATTTCCTTAACCCAGCCACACAGAAACTGATTGTAAGCGTCCAAACTCTTGTAACATTTCAGCTCTTCACTGGTCATTGGACTGGGAGCAAACATCATATAATTAACAATATCTGGATACGATATTGCAGGAAAAAACTCTGGATTGGAAACTAGATCTTTCTTTTTCAGTGTGTAAGGATCCAAGTTGTTAATTGCAGCAATTTTTTCATAGTTTCATGCCATATGGATGTTGTCCATGTGGAAAACGTATGGATTTTGCAGACATTATCGTCACTGGTTACGCATTGACACAATAAACTGCAAAGCAGTGGTTGTCCTCTAAGATAGCCGACTCTTTATTACGGTCCCATTCCCCTTCGTGGTTAGCGTCATGCTGGAACAGAGAATAGCTGCTTCATGCCCAATACATCATGTTTTTTCCTGTTCTACAATAGATGGGAGAGGCACTTAGTCGTTATAATACCTGTTTTCTAGCAGCCATCTTCCAAACTTGCAAAAAGTTGTTTCTTCTCCTGGTAGTTTGCAATGACTTTCTGAGATTCCTGTGAAATTCTTGAATTGTCTTCTTTCCATCATCTTTCTTTTAATTGGCTCTACGTCTCAAAGCAGTTCTGTTTCTGCGCTTTAACTGCTGAAATCTTTTTCCTGATTCAAATCTTTGAGATTTTCCTTTCTTTTGCCCTTCGCAGTTTGACTTTGGCAACAAGGAGATTCACAGCTAAAGGATTCTTTTTACTGTGGTTTACTTTTACTCCAGTCATTTTTCTTTGATGTCTTGCAGTCCTTTTGCCACCTGCAATTTTTTTATGCTTGTTGGTAGGTATTTCTTCTAAAGTACATAGCAACGTACATAGGGAAACATTCCACGAATTTTGGTTACCTTTACTAGGAAAATGCTGCATAGAATATGGGGTATTCTGAACAAAATAAAGTGTAGACCCTTGTGTTGATCGTTCTGAGTCGTCATTGTTTGCAAAGTTGATTTACAGAGCACCAAACTGCGAAGGATAGTCATGTGATAATCAATGCTGTCAATAAAGGAGCATTGTTGCAAAACAATGTCCACAGGAAGGAACAGTTTTCTGGCATTATATGTCATGATGCCTAAAAGAGAAAATACGCCATCAAACATTCATCATCTCTGTTTCTTGGTCGTTTATAATGGAACCCTTGACAAAAGATATTGGGGCTTTTGCTGTTGCAAAGATTGGCGTGTCTCTGCAGAATTCAATGTCCTGGTTGTACGTTGTTTTGGTGCAGCAAAACGGACAACATGGCCTTCCAACAATAACAACATGTCATGCCATTGCAGTATAACTGTAGACGACCTGAAGTCATTCAAAAATATAACTTTTTTATCCTCAACACCAAACATTGTAAATTTTTGCTGCCATGAAACGAAACGATTTGCGAGCATATTAAGTTGTAATTTTTGGAAGCTTGAAAGACATCAATTCAAGCACATATTTTATTTCGCAAAACAATTTTTGCTACTTCACTATTGGAAAGGCTTTCAGCCATTTTGACACTTTTACGGCCCTTCCCTGCCCTTGTGACATTAGCAGTTGAATTGGAACAGCAGGTTGATTTGGACTTTTTAGAACAGCCAAATCTTCCTTCATCACATATGCGAAAGCTGAATGATAGCCTGCATGGTCAGAAAAATTCACAACAATACCATGTTGCTGTTGGATATGCTGCTTAACTCTGATCAGACGAAGCCTGCCAAAGTCCTTGGAACACCCTGAGATTTCTGTGAATTTGCGTGTCCCGTTCTATTTCCATGTCAACAAGGAGGGTATTGTCCCCCCTCCCCCCTCATTCAATGTCGATTCGCTAGCTGAAAACCATAGCTATGTAAAAAAGTCTCACTGGTACATGTAGGATTATTCATATTTCTGTGGCACAAAATTGTACAAGGGGATGTTGCAGGTTGTGCACAATGTAAATTATAGCAAGTGTTCCAAGACTTTTGGCAGGCATTGTACGATTCACTATACTATATCTGGCACAAACGCAACGTTCATCTGATAAAACCGCCATTTTGAAAATTACCCAGAGATCTGTTCTGTCTAACCGACTTTTCTTGTTGCTGCTGCTGTGCTGGCGCGGGATGGGCCTTATTTCTTAACCTTGTGATTGTGTCTGTGTAGAAGTTGGAGGGAAAGTAGTTCAGTCAGCAAGAAATAAAGTGATCGTGACACAGGAATATAATTTATTTATCGAATCCAGTGTCCCAGGATATGCATACTTCAATGATGTGGTTGCTCATATTGTGAAACAAAAAATTATAATGAGTATGATCAACATGCTGTGGTAATGACAACTGAAGATGGGAAAACTGTAAGACATGTTCCTTTAGAACTCTCTTAAATATTCAATGAAATTCCACTAGATTTCAAACTTATCAATAATAATAATAATAATAATAATAATAATTGAAGCTAAATCTCCATTTCGGAGCAGTTACCCAACTACTGGGTATCACAAGCTGGTGCTATAATTTTAGCCAATCTTTTTATTTCTATTTCATCCATTGGTAAGAAATTTTTGAAGGGTGTTGTTGATACTTTTAAGAATTTTTGAATTATTTGTAGCTAAACATGTTTTTTCCATCTTGGGTTTTTGATAAAAACTTGGGCAATCCCATAAGTGTTCAATATATTCCTCATGGGCCCCACATCTTCTGCAAAGAGAATCAGAGTACTTTCCTTTGTAGTTCGCTCTTAAGTCAACCATGTTTAGTTTTAATTTCAGCAGGGATGACGCGTCTTCGCACCCCAGATACTCTTTCATTTCAAATTTACTACCCTTGATAAATCTAAGTTTAGTCTTACTATTATTTCTAATGTTATTCTCTATGATTATGATCATTTTTTCTCTAACAACTTTTTTCCACTGTTCTTTGGTTAAATTTTTGATCTGATTTTCTTTGAGGTTAATATCAATCAGTTTTATGTCACTAATCACTTCTTTATACCAACAGTTTGGGAAATTTAAACGTTTTTGCTCTTCATAAACTATCTTGGTCAATCTACTTTCGTTCATGTTTAATACCTTATGGAAGTATATTAATCTTTTCTCTTTTATTCTAAATTCCATAGGCATCAGGCCACATTCAAGGACTATTCCATCATATGACATTGATTGGGGTAGAGAGTTAATTATTGTTACTGCATCTTTTTGCAATTTTTCTAAGTTTTTAAATTGCTTATTAGTTGCGTTAGTCCATGTTTCACATGCGTACAGAACTTTTGGCATCAAAATTGCTTCAATCAGTTTGATACTGATTGCAAAACTTTGTTTCTTGAGTGCCTCCTGTTTAATAAGGAATTTTATTTCTTTAATAACTCCCAAGGCAGTGTTGATTCGTTTACTGATGCACAAATCCAAGGTTCCTTTGTTATTTTTCAAGTCTCCTAGATATTTATATGACTCTACTTCTTTAATAACTTGGCCATTTAAAATTAAAGTTTCTTTTTGGAATTTTTTACTTTTGCTATATTGCATGATCATTTGTTCACTTTTATCCAAGTTGAAATTCAAAAGGTTTTTCTTTTGAAACTCTTCAGCAATAGTAATCATTTCCTGCATTTTCTTGTGAGATATGGAAGCAATTAATATATCATCCTGGTAAAGTAGTGGAGGTATCAAAATGTTCCCAAAGTTAATTCCTAGGTTTTCTCTTTTTACTATTTGCATACCTTTATCAATATGATTGGCACAGATGGGGGCTGCCAAGATAGTTCCTTGCTTTAAATTTTCTTTAATTCTAACCTGTCTTGTAATTCCACTAGGTGTGTGGATTTGAATGTATCCTTCATTGTTTAATTCGTAGACATTTTTAAGAAAGTTTCCTTTCACCCCACTTCTATACATATCTATGATGCAAGACTTTAGCCACAGCTTATCAAAAGCCTTCTCTAGGTCCAGGTACACAAACTTCACTGAGCATTTTAGATATTTGTAATAATCGTTTATTGCTTGCCAAATAAACAAATGATCTAATGTTGACCTACCCTTTCTTCCTCCTGCGGCTGCCTCTGAAAACCCTTTCTCGATAACATTGATCTGTCTATTAAGCATTAATTTTTCGTAGATCTTACTTATGCTTACTGTTAGAAATATACCTCTCCAGTTTTTTATTGCCTTTCTATTCCCTTTTTTCTTATAAATTGTTCTAACAATTATTTTCTTCCAATCCTTTGGGGGCTGACCAGTGGTGAAAACCTTGTTAATTGCTTTCAACACAGAGTTTTTAAACTCATAGCCTGAACTTGTATAAATTTCATTACTTATGGAGTCAACCCCTGGGGATTTCTTTATTTTCAGGCTTTTAAGTACTTTTTCCAGTTCCCATATTTCAAAAGGGGCATCATATCTCTTCTTTTGTCCCTTCTGGGATTGTATTACTTTGGCAAATAGCTTATCAACTGATCTTACATGATTTTTATATTTTTCATCTGGCTCTCTATTGGTGAGTAATTTCTCAAAGTAGGTTTCATGCTCCTCAAGTATTTCATTTTGTTCAACTAATTCCTTTCCTTGCTCATTGATTACAGCAGTTGGGCAGTCTGCTTTTCTTCCTAAGATTTTGGCCCTTATCTTATAAAATTCTGAGCTTTGCACAGCAGCCCTACTTAACTTTTCAATGTTTGCTTTCATCCTAATATCTTTACTCTCATTCTCTGTCCTCACTAGTTGGTTGTTCAAGTGTTTGATTCTTATCTTCAAAACACTTTCCCTCAAATTGTCTTCTTTTTTGATAGCTTCACTTAGTTTCTGTTTTAACTCTCTTTTCTTCTTTATCAGTTCCCTACATTGCAACATGGTGCTTATTTCTGTTGTACCTTTTCTTAAAGCATTTTGCCATAATTTCATATATTTTCCTTTTCCACTCTTTATATAGGACATTTACTGGTTTGTTTTGATCCCAAACATTTTCTATTTTGTTAATTTTCACTTGTCTATCAAATTCCTTAAGTGAGTCACTTGATAAGACCCAGTGCCCTTGTTCCTTTTGAGGATTTTGGCTATAGACATCCTTTTTCCTGAAGTTAAAGTCAAGCACCATTGTATTATGATCGGATTCTTTCACACTATATTTCCCCACTCTTTCTAGAACATATCTCCTTTCTTCATCAATAATCATTCTATCAAATTTATCAAAGCCTTTTTGATTAACCAATGCATAATCAAGTATCGTCTTCTTATTAACATTACACTTGTCAGTAGTTGATACCCTTGTCCAAAGCCCTTGGCATTTATCACTGTTGTTCAATATGTTTAATTTTCTTTTCTTTACTATTTTCATTAGACTTTTTCCTCCTGTAGTTATTTTAGGATGGTTCCCTTTTATGTTATCTCCTACTTTTACATTTAAATCCCCTAGTATTATCAATGCTTTGTCTTCAATTTTAGCTTTTACAGCATAATAATCAATTTTATCAAAGAAAGTAAAGTTACTTTTTATTTTTGTCCTAGATTCCTGTTTACCATACACCACTCCCAATATTATTTCCCTACATCCAAGACTGATGTTAGTCCAGACCTGTTCATTATCATCATCTCCTACCTCTAAGACTGTTACTTTATCTTTTAGTGAATTTTTATATATCATCCATATGCCACCACCTTCTTTTTTTCCCTTCTTAATTCTATAGGATCACAGTATCCTTTTAGACTGAGAGGACCCTCATAGGTTTTAAACTTAGGTTCTGTTATACAAATTATTGTAGGATCTAAATCCTCAATTATTGAACATAAGCTGTCTATTTTAGATTTTAGACCATTAGCATTTGAATACAGAATTTTTATCTTTTGTTTATCATACCTTCTTGTTTTTTCTTTAATGTGAGCTTTTTTCCACTTTTTTCTCTTTACACAAGGGTAGGGTCCCATGATACCCAAGGGTGCTGAGGGACTTGTTGCTGCTGATGGTATTGTATGTCTCTAACAATTTCTTTTTTAATACTATCCATTGAGTCTTTTATGCATTGTTCGATCAGGTTTGTTACATCTGTTTGCTGAAGATATCCTGTCTCTTTGTATCTTTGTTTCTCTGGGTGTAAAAATCTGCAATCAGTTCTTATGCAGACTCCTGTCATGTGTGCAAAGCATAATCCTGATGCCCTCCATCTATCCTTTTCATCAGCATTACCACCAAACCCGCCTATGTTGTGGGAGAATTTACAATCATTTCCCCACCTACAGCTGCCTTTCTGTTTCTTTTCATATCTACATTCCCTTTTCCCAAAATTTTGCACCTTATTGGGGGTATTTTGGCTCTCTGGAAGAAGGGTTTGTATGGGTTGATATTGATAGAATTGGTTGGGCTGGTTATTGGTCTGTTGCTGGTATTGTGTCATTCGTATTTGTTGATCTTGGGGTTGAGTTATTATCTTTGCTTTCAGGTGTTCCTGGTATTCTCTCAATTTTGCTAACTCTGCTTTTTTCTCTAATTCCCTGATGGTCTCTTTCTCTGTTTGGAGTTGCATATCATATTGGCTCATTTGACTCCAGGGTTTCTCGGCCTCCTTTTCTTGTTTTTGTTGCTTCCTTTCCTTGCTTTTTCTCTCTGCTTCCTTGGCATCCTTTTCCTCATCAAGTTTGTCTAGTATCTCTTCCAAATATTCTCTTTCTCTCTTTTCACTTTTGTATGCCCTTTTTAGCATTTCTTTTTCATCTGCTAGGCTACGTGTTTCATATTCTAGCCTTTCCACTTTTCGCTCTAATTGCAAAACCCTTCTCTTGAGTGCATCCCGTTCCTTTGCTATATCAGAGCTGGGGGCCTTTGCTTCTTGTTTTCCCGTTTTCTTTTCTTCATTCTTTTCATTATGTTCATTCTCTTTTCTACCTCTTTTTTTAACACTTCCTTTATGGCTTCTCTGGGGTGGAGGCACTGTTTTTCCATATCCTTTCCCTTTTTCCTCCTCTTTTTCTTCTTCTATCATTATTGTGGCACCTGCTACTACCTTTTCAGTTTGAGTATGTTCTGCCCCCCCTTCGTCACCACTTATCTCAGTTTCTTCATCTTCAGAGTCCTCTAATAGTTCTTCTCCAGAGTCTGGTGTTACATCTGAGTTTTCTGGGTCTCCTGAGTCTTCTGTGCCTGCTTTGAGACTTTTTTGACCGATGCCGTCGTATTCATCATCCAACAGCTCTATTTTGATTAGTTTTGCTTTACATCCTGGATCAGACACAAGTTTCTCTGGGAAATGTTCCCCCTTTGATTTTTTTAGGACCTTAATAGGGGTTAAACCCTTCTTATTTAAGTCTGCCAGATATTTGATCGTTGGCATTTCTTCTTCAAACCAGCATTAGGCTGCTGTTCCTCCCATCATAACACAATGCTTTCTCCCTTGTAGGTAGAAGATTGCTGAAAGAATTTTTCTGTAGCTGTTACCACATACTTTAAAATAGATTGACATAGTAAGCTGCTTGTTTTCTTCTGGATCTAATTTGCCTTCATTTGTCAGTACTGGAGCATTGCCATTTTCAGCCTCCCATTGTACAAGTAGGTTCTCATAGTCGGGATCTTGGCCTAAATGATCGTAGTATCGTTTATCAAACGCATTCAGCCAATATTCCATTTCCTCTCTATTTGGCAGGTATACTGACAGCCCACCTTTGAAGTTTTTTACCTTTATGTCTGTAGAGTTTGGTTTCTTCTTTCCCTTTCTCTTCATTTTTGCCATTTATTACTGCTGAAAGTTTTTCCCGTCGGGGCCAGTTAGTTAGGCCACAATCCACTTTTCTTTGTTCTTTACTGTTTCAAAGTGGCTTAGTTTAAAATACACGGTTCAGGCAGTTGTACTTTCTTGTATACCTTGCAAAATTCTACTGTTTTAGTCGAATTGCCCAAACTGGTAATGGGCCTAAGTTAGGCCTAACCTTATCACTGAAAACAAGATTCTCTGCCCTTTTTTGCTGTTTTCACGTCATCAGAGTTCATCCTTGCTTATTGTTCCAGCAGATGACTAGTTTTAATCACATGGCCACTCTGCATTCCAGTTATATTCATAGAAATATGAACTCAAATTCCTTATCAAGAAAAAACGCCTGCTCGCTTCAACAACAACAACAACAACAACAATGGGAACCCCTACTCCGTAATGAAAGAGGATTCCAGCCCATTACACAGTGACCACCACCCAGATCTAAAATCAGCAACGTCGCCAAGAACGTCCAGAGGTTCAAAGCAGCTAATGAAAAGGAATCGCCAAGGAGCTGCTGATTCAGATGCAACAAATGAGATGCAGGACCTTCAAGACAAAAAGGCAAACGGAGATTGTCGAACCTAGATGTAACTGATGCCATTATTGGAAAAAAGCCACTATTGCTCATTTCTTTGGTGTGGAAAATGAAAGACGCGGCAGCTACCATAGCCAGAAGCCAAGCTTCTAGAATTAGCAGAATTTAAACTGCCCTTGCTGGTCAATGTACCCCCGACTGCCAAGGCCAATGGCTTATGTGTGCCAAACAGGTTTTGAGAAACAATGGCGTGAACGTATATGTGTTTGCAGCAGCCGTTAGAGAATTGTTGATAAAAGAAAGGGAAAATACCGCAATGTGATGATAGTAGGACCTGCAAATTGTGGCATTCCAAATTGTCCTCGCTACTTTGCAGAACTGATAATGAACGGCAGCAATGTCTAATTACATATTCATATACATATTCTTATTTGAAAATTTTCAAATTACACATAACAAATACACTGATTCTAGAAAAATATCGACTTTATGATGGAAACAAGAGAGGGACCATCTCAAGTCCAACTGGCATTTGCATTGGACCTCATCTATACTGATAACAGATTCTCCCCAAGGGAAAGTTTTATGGCAAGGCTCCATTGTCAAAGCCTCTGAGCATCGAGTTTAAGGATGGCATTGTCTACATAGCTGAGCACGTTAAAGGGTGCATTTCTTTTGTTGACATTACTGGAAAAACAATTTTAGACCCTGCAATATTAACAGCAAAAGAAACAAGGAAAGTACTTAAAGATTTAAAACTATTGCCTGTTAGACATAACAAAATGAAGAGACGTGAATTTGCCCTTTTTCTGGAAAAGTTGATCATGAAGCAAGATAAATGTGCCAAGCAAATAAAGGAATCGATCCTCTGGAAATGCAAGTGGAAATGAATCTGAAGGTAACAATATGAAGAAAATTCAATTAGACAAAGATATTAAACGACCAGCTGCATTGCTGTTTTGTGAGGATGGTGTTTTGATGATTAGTGATACAGCAACAAATAGTGTTGTAGCTGTGAAGCTTATTGTCAATGGTGTATCATTTAAAGGTTCAGTAATTGGTAAAATTGGTGGACTTCCAAGTGTGTATGGAATGGCATATGATAATGGTACAATCTATGTGGCCTCTGCACATCCAGAAAATGGTGGAATATTTTTCTTTAAAGAAGACCTGCAACCCTAAAATAATTTATGTTTGAAGATACAAAATAAATACGCTGATTTCGAATTTCGAGTTAAAATTGCCACAAATTTAGTAGTTTTCGAGTTATTTAGGCTGAAAGTTGCTTATTTAGCCCTCTGGCGGCCATTTTTATCGATGAACGGGCATGACCGCGAGAGTCTCGCATATAGGTTTTATGTCAGAGGTGAACATTGATTGGAATGCACTTTTCCGGTGCTTCATCGATCCAGAAAGATTGTTTAGAGATTATTCTTGGATCGAACAAAAATGACAAGCAGTGAGGGGGACAGCGAGTATGGAATGGTAAATACGGACAAAATGGTGATTCGACCATATATGTACGAACCATTGCCGAGAGAGAGGAGACTCAGTGAAGACAAGAGCAGCAGTAATGACGACGATGAGGAGGATTTGAACATTGAAAGAATCGGCAATACTGATTGGTATGTCTTGGATGATGATCATATTTGCCACTTTGAATATTTAACGTTGTTTAATCAGATAGTTGTTAAAAAGATCATCTAAATTACGTAAATGACAAGCTAATATGATTATTTTATCTTAATGTTGTTATGATATATTGACATGAGTGAAAGGCTTAAATGAAATAGGCCTAAAAGAAAGCTTAAGGTTGACTAATAAGGAATTTGGTGGTTAGGGTCACTTATTGAAAATATAGACACGCAAATAGCTATATTTCTTTTAAGAGGTTTCCATGCTCTAATATCCAATACGATAAATGATTTATCTTTTTCCTGCACTTGACTTCTCAGGTGTGATTGTGGTCATTGCGTTTCGATGCCCAAAGGCGTGGAATGCCTCTGTTGCAGACAGGGAGCTTTAACTCTGCAGAAAGCCAATGAAGCTAACTGTGGGTGTATAACCCAAATTGATGGCTTCACTCCAGTTTGCTTAAATCCCGATGTTGTTGTGACTGCTATAAATCAGTATATTGAAGATGAGCAGTTCATTGATGATCATCCAACAAGCGAGTATGTAGTTGTATTTGATTGAAAATCTGAAGAAATTGGAGTACAAAGAGTATCAACCAAATTTGTATCTGTATTTTTAAATGCAAAAATATTATGCAATATACTGTTCATTAACAAAACACTTGTCTGGAAATATCTGAATTTATTTAAAAAACAATTATTTTTACAGTTCCTCACACTTACCAGTTCTACAAAGAAAGTTTTGTCAGTTCTGGTGCTTAGATGTGTTATGCTACTAGAGTATGTTTTAAAAACTTGTTTTAACCAATTATATTCTAGAGAACTTCTGATGCAGTTAATATGTAGCTACCAGGAGAAATCATTTTGATGTTACAATAGTTGCTTTAATGTCCAAGTCCATTATGGTGTATGACCCATATTTAGCACAACTGCAGGTGTTTCACAGCGACTATCCCCACCAAGGGTAAGAAATGTTTTTAACACTTTCTAGCGATAATTTTGTCTGTTGATCCCAAAGTTTAAACACACTTGGAAGGAGGTATGCATGCTGGATCAAGGAATAAAGGCGTTCAGAAATGGAGCATATATTCATGTGCCTGAAAAGGGTTAACACTTTAGCTGGTTGAGAACCATAAAAGAGAATGGAAGCAGCCAAGAGAATGTTTCCCCATGGCATTTTGTTATGCTCAGGTTGAGTCCTCCATTCAGTTGAGTGACCCTCTAAACATATCGATTTAACAATTAACATTGTACCACAAGTTGTTTTCTTCTCAATCATTGTTTGTGCAGAGCAAATGTTGCAGCTGATGAGAAGTTGCTGAAGCGAAGATTAAAAAACAATAAACTTTCTTTCCTGGTGGTATGACTGTGGATTTTGCTCATATGTCTTCATACTCATAATCTGATTTCTCATCGTTCTCTGGCAACCATTCTGGGTCTTCTTTTTCTGATGTTGAATAATGGTCCTGGTTGTTTGGACTTTTAAGCAAATCAGCAATAGCTAAATCAACATTAAAAGGGGGCTCATATTGTGTTTCCTGGCCAACAATTTCAATTTTCTGCATGCAACATTGTGTTTGTTTGTTGTCCCCACAAAACGAGACTTGGATAGCTGAAAAATGGTCATTTACCATCAATTATTAAAGGGACTACTTACAAAAACTGAAAAGGTTTTATATTTATTTATCCCAACCACCATGGGGGGGGGGGGGTCGCTTGATTAGAAAGTGATCAGAAAAATTTGGGTGTGCAGAAAAATTTGCAACCTGACCCTGTCACATTAAAAGTATTCCAAATACATACCCTGTTTCATAAATAAGTGCAAAAATATGGCACAAAAATGCTAAAATATACAAAGACACACGGTTTATGGGAGCAGATTATTGAAATAATTTTAATTTTGATACCCTGTCCCAGAGCTCTGATGCAATTCATGAGACCCTACCCCCAAATTATAATCATAAAAGTATAAATTCATTAAGATCTTACAACAAAAGAAGTTTGCTCACATCTTGTTTTAGTCAACGTTTTTTAATTTTTTTTTCCTTTTCCCGGTATCGCCACCTTGATAGCTTGTTTCAGAACTTAAAATCGTTTGAAGCAAGTTGTTTTCGTCATTATCACTATTGTTTCGGTTGAGCTTTACATTTTCGGTTGGTTCTGACACTGTGCTTGCGATGACAGCTGTTTGGGGGTCTTTGTATTTTTGGAGTAGATTTTCTATAACCTTAAGTATTAAGAAATATTGAATTCAAAACAAAATCATTTCTGATGCAGTATACGTATATGGTAAACAGAGATGCAAAACTAGTAAGCTAAAGGGGACGCATCCCCTTGTTAATGTTAAAAAGTCTCTTTTTGGCTTATTGTTAATGTTTCCTGGCCGCTAATGCGTCTCTTTGTAAATGGCAAATAAATTACACTTGTTATGTAATACAGGCGCTGAATTCTGTAAAGAAGATTAAACAAATGTCCCTACTCACTTCTCTACGTTGTCGTTTTTCATACGCTTCTCTTCGTTTTTTCTTTGGGCACCCGGTAATCAATTTTCTTGGACTTAGCGATGGCCTAGCTTTAAAAGGTGTCCTAGCCTTCACCAGCTTTTTTCCTTTTGGGGATCCTCTGTCGAATATAGTAGGCACTGCATCATCTTTTAATAATAAACGTTCATTTTCGAAACCAAGGGACCTCAGGAGATCTGGACTTCGCTGGTAACTGTCGTTGGAAAAATGTTCTTGACAAAGACGAGAGTGCGGTTCCAGATTGAAATTTGCTAAAGGCATGTTTTCAATCCATTTTTTTCTTAATTTCAAGTCTTCCGGAAACTTGTGAAATGTAATTTTCTTTTCAGGTTCGTTTCTGATTCTATTACTGCTGTTGTTGAAACAGTTTTAAGCTGCACAACCCACCATCTTTAGGACGTTTGGCTGGTTTTGCTGACTGCGATTGAAATCTCAATGTTCACCTCTGACATCATAAGCGTGGGCGGGGGAAGATTTCTCCCACGAGGTTATAATCAAACATTTTGAGAGTCAAAAGCGAAGAAAAATTTATTTCTCAAAAAAATAATTATCATTTTCATCTTGTTCAGGTCATAAGCTTTCAATAAAGTATAAGTTTACTTGACTTTGCAGGTCTCCATTAACTACCAAAAAATGGCTGCTGGTAATGCTTGAGTGGAAACCGTGATTAGCAATGAAAGTCTAGATAACCACTCAGTTCATGGTCTTGCTTTATGTAGAAACGATCTAATTTTTCTGATATCAAAGCAAAGGTTGTTCGTAAGATGTGTTTGTTTAGCAAATTTGTTGAAATAATCAGTGGTAAGCTAAGAAAGGAGGGAGTTGGTGATGGGTCAGCAGGAGAGTATCGCCAACCGACAGCTCTTTGCAGTGAACTGAGAAAAGGTTTTGTGTGCGATACTGCAGCAAAAATGTTAAAAATGGTTGTTAATTCACATTGGCTTGTTCAGTACTAAGAAAAGTTGGAGCTTCTTCTTTTTACAGACGTGGACATGACGCTTAGGGTTGATTTTGTTGGACGATCCTTTAGCACGCTTGGAAAGCATCAATGATTTTCTGAAAAAGTGTGTGACAGAGGTTTGCAATATTACAATGGAGTCTCGCGACCTTCAAGGCCCTGATGATGTAAATTCAAAACATGGTCAAAGCGTAAGACAATTAACAGTAAGGAATCTTCAACCAAGGACAACGTACATTGCCTCTAAATTGTTACACAGCAAGACCCTATACACCACACGCGTTGGATTTTTCCAATTTGTTCATTAGAGAAGATGAGGAAAGTCCTGTAACATCTTTACAAACAGAGGATGTCCTGCACAGGGAAAGAAGTATAGGGATAATAAAGAAGAGAACTTCTATCTTAGCCAGAGCAGGAGATACATCCAAATTTTTCCTTGTGATTAATGACAAAAGAAATTACGGCAAATGACTTAGTAGTTGCAGTCACAATATTTTGTCGGTATCCATTTTTACCGCTACAATTCTATCAATTTGAAAGAACAAATTTAGAACTGGAAAGAATTATTACATTTTTGGAAGATGGTACCTTCAAACTGAGTGATGAAGAAGTAGTCTTGTCAGAGGACTGCTTTGAATGTATGTTGGTGGTTACTTCAGATTTAGGGGACACAGCGTGGTTGGCAGAAGAATTAGATCATGCTGATTGTCAAACAAAAGAAGCTGTAGATGAACAAAGTGTGACTGCCACGGAATCAAAGTGCAGAAGAAGCAAAAGAAACGATCAGTCGGACTTTTTGTAATATTGAACATTGAAAAACAAAGAAACATTAATGTCTAGGCACTAGCGAAATGTCTGTTGAATTTATTCAAATTATATATGCTTATCTATTCTCCACTACTGTGGCCTTCTGTCAAAAGTTGGTTCTGAAGACTATTTCAAAAAACGAAAAGAAAGTAGCTTGGTATATAGACAGGATAGTGTCAGACTTCAGAAATGATTGATAGTGACTGAGATAGCTGTCTGAGCCAGGGCTGTCAAAAATATTTCTTGAAGATCCTATTTGATAAAAAGCTGTTACAAAATGGTAAAGTATCTTATTTCGTTTTTTAAAAATATTTTCGCATTGGCTTATATGGGATCTTTGGAAATAAAAGAAGATATCCTGACCCCCTTACTTTGTAATCCATCTTCTGAACTTCTCCTCGTTATACCTTAGAGTGAGAATCAAATATGTGCCTTTCTTGGTATTAAAAGGGAGTGATGAATGTAATTTTTGATGTGGGGGCAGAAATAGTACATTTGAAATATTTGGTGTAAAAAGTTTTGAAATATAAAATAACTGCCCAATTACTACTGGTCCCCTTTTAATGTACATGGCATCATTGGATACTGATCTGGTCCTTTGAGTGTGCACCTTTGAAGTGCTGACAAACATCTCTTGTAGATACTGAGGGCACAATGCATGCTTGATTTTGTACATTAACACGGCAGTTTGTAGTTCAATGATATAATGAAATGGCAGCCAATCAAGGCTGATAAACAGAGGTTTGCTGTGAGTCTGATTACTGCAAGACAGTACTGTGCGTGCATGACGCTTTTGTAGTTTCACGAGCAAATTCATTTGACCCTTATTAAGATTATGTAATAATAGTGCGAAGTACTCAAGATGGCTCATTACAATTGGCATCATACTGTCAGTTGGAACGTATGGTTTTATGCGTCGCAATATTGAAATGCCACAATTGAGCTTTTTGCTTAGATCTTTGATATGCAGGTCGTAAGATAGATGATCATCAACAATGAAGCCTAAGCAGTTGTAGTTATGAGCATATTCGACATTTTGATATATTCAATGCTCATTTGGCAACAACCATCCACAAACAAAGCAAGTGAACCTGAGGCTTTCATCTATGGTAATCTCCAGTTTTGGAATTGCATATTCTTTTAAATAAAGCATCAATGATGCAAGGTTATCTCTTAATTGAAATTGCCGCAACATCAATTTTAGCAATTTTAGCAACTTGGATCGCAAGCACAATTCTTTAAAGTTTCTGTAACAAGGTCTTATTGTTACCGCAACATCAATTTCTTTTTTGAACATCCTCCTTTCTAAAGTTACAGATTGATGTGATTTGGTTGGTGGACAGTTGATAGGAACAGCACCAAATCGTAGTGCCTTTTTTCTTGGTTTTATAAAAAAAGGGGAAACTTTGAAATTTGAAAATTTAACAAATAAAAATTCCACATAAGCTTCTAGTCTAGAGGTTACATAAAACTTTCAACAAAAAATTTTAAATGTGCTTTTCCAAGAATCGTAGCTGGTTCACTGACCAAAAAGCAAGCTCTTGGTCTATCTACATCCTCTCTTTCTATTCTCAATTCAAAATATCCCGTTCTGGATGGTAATGTTATCTAAAATTCGCATTTTTATATATTTTTCTATATGTACCCCCTAAGTTTCTATGAAAAATCTGAATTCAGCCTTTCTTTCCATTCTCAATTCTAAATGTCCAAGTCTTGATCCAAATCTTATCTAAAACTCGCATTATATGTATTTTTCTACATGTACCCCCTAAGATCCTATAAAATATCTGAATTGAGCCTCTCTTTCTATTCTCAATTCGAAATATCCCGTTCTGGATAGAAATCTAATCTAAAACTCGAATTATACGTATTTTTCTACACGTACCCCCTAAGATCCTATAAAATATCTGAATTGAGCCTCTTTTTCTTCTCTCAATTCGAAATATCCCGTTCTGGATAGAAATCTAATCTCAAATTCGCATTATATGTTTTTTTCTATATGTAACCCCTGAGATTCTATGAAAAATCTAAATTAAGCCTCTCTTTCCATTCTTAATTCAAAATATCCCATTCTGGATAGAAATCTTATATCAAACTCGCATTAAATATATTTTTCTACATGTACCCCCTGAGATCCTATAAATATCTGAATTCAGCCTCTCTTTCTATTCTCAATTCGAAATATCCCGTTCTGGATGGTAATGTTATCTAAAATTCGCATTTTTATATATTTTTCTCTATGTACCCTCTTAGACTATGCCTCTAAGTCTAACAGTTTGTTAGTCAACGAATAACTTCATAGGCAATCAGTCTCAAATGTTTAATATAAAGAATGTAGAAAAGCTAAGAATAACAATGATAACAAAGCACTCACGACCTTTAGCTTGCTTGCTTTAGTGTTGGCGACTTGTGGCGTCTTTGAACTAAACACTTCAAATGGCAACAGGACAACAGCAACGTCTTTCAAGAGACACACGCTTCGACTTTCATCGGGAAACGGCGGCCACGATTCTTTTGGCAAGGCAAGAACGCCCACAGTAAAAAGCCTCCTACTCTAAAACAAGCAAGCTACTTTATACCCTTTCTAAAATACAGCTAGCCAATAATAAAACAGAACATGATAACAGCCAATTAGATACTAGAACAGAACAATAGTTAAAAAGCATAAAAGTTGATAAAACGATGTTCACGCTGATACCCACGTGGACCAGCACCTGATAGAAGTTTGATCTTGGTACCGTAACATACCTCCCCCCTTAAGTTCAAACCTCCTTGGTTGTGAGAGCAACGTAGTTCTTAATCTCCAACGGAGTATGTGTCTCTTCCGGGCGCATTAAAGCCGGTTCTTCTGGTATCAGACCAGTGTCGAAACTATCGTAAAGCAAATCATTGTCAGGGAGGTAGTTAGAATTGTCAAAATCTGCGCGTGGCTCGAGTGGACGATCGTTCAGATCGTAATACGGCTTTAATCTATTGGCGTGAACTGGAACCGATACCGGACGGTTATAGAGAGTTCGCAAACGAAAGTGGACCGGAGAAAGCTTTGCGACAATACACTACGGACCGTGATAGTTGTGCAATAATTTTTTCGATAAGCCTTTCTTGCTTTTAGGGGTAAACACCCATACTTTGTCTCCGATATCGTAAAGAACGAACTGGTTGACTGTTACGATCGTAGTATTCTTTAATTTTTCGTTGAGCCAACTGCGTCTTAGAAGAAACGATACGCTGCGCATTCTCCAAATTTGTAAGGATGCGTGCACGATGCTCAGCAACAGACAACGAAAGATGAGCGGAGGGCGATAGATAACAAGGCAGCATCTACAGGTAAACAAGGCTCACGACCGTACAGTAAGTAGAAAGGCGACTCACCAGTAGAAGCATGAGGCGAAACACGATATGCGAAGAGAACCATGGGGATATGACGATCCCAATCCTTTTGATGACTGCTGACATACATTGATAAGCCTTCAGCAAGAGTTCCATTGAATCGTTTGACAAGGCCATCAGTCTGCGGATGGTACGTGGTAGTGTTCAATTTGCGCGTGTTCATTATTTTACAAACCTCGTTGACAATAGACGACAGAAAATAAGATCCACGATCAGAAAGTAGAGTGCGAGGTGCACTATGCCGAGCGAGTATTTCGTCAATTAATAGTTGAGCAATTCGTGGAGCTTCTGTAGAGGGTAGGGCAAATGTCTCAGGCCAACGTGTGTAATAGCCCGAAAAAACGGTAATGTAACGGTTTCCATCTTCTGAAACAGGAAACGGGGCTAAAATGTCCATAGCAACACGATCGAAAGCACCTTCAATCGGAATAGGCAGTAACGGAGCCTTGCGTTTATTTCGCTGACTTATCTTCATTGCGCAATCTACACAAGAACGACACCAGTGTTCAATATCTTTGTACATTCCTGGCCAGTAATATCTCAAACGAACCTTTTCGTCGGTTTTCTCCGAGCCAAGGTGTCCGGCAGTTGGGTTATCATGAAGTGAAACAAGAATTTCATGACGAAGAGACGCAGGAATGACGACCTGAGTACATAGAGACGCTTTCCAGGGGTCCATAGATGACAAAGGATCCCATATTCATCCAAATAAAAAGAATCGATAGACAGCAATAACGCGCAAGCTTTAGTGTCACTACTTGGCAATTCCGACTTTTCTAAATACTGAATTATGTCAGCAAGATCTTTGTCTTGTCGCTGTAATTTTTGCAAGGTAGATGGTGGTGGGCAAGGATGGTCGACAACGGCTACTGGTAAATCGAGAGAGGAAACTTCATGAGCAGAAGGAGATGCAGAATAGATGCGATGAGAAAGTGCGTCTGCATTACCGTTAGCAACACCAGGGCGATGAATAATTTCAAAATTATACTGTTGCTAGCGTAAGGTCCAATGTGCAAGGCGGCCAGTAGGGTCTTTGACACGCATTAACCAATATAAACTGCCATGATCGGTATGAACAAAGAACTTTTTTCCAGAAAAATAAGGCTCATACGTTTTTATGCCATCCACAACAGCTAAGGCTTCACGCTCAGTAGTGCTATAGCGAGTTTCAGCAGAGCTCAATTCACGACCACCATATGCTATCACGTGCTCTTCACCATCGACTATCTGTCCTGAAATATAGCCTAACGCTGAATGGCTTGCATCCGTGAACAGATGAAAAGGCAAATTAAAGTCTGGATAGGCCAGAATCGAAGGAGAACACAAACGGTTCTTTAATGTTTGAAAAGCAGACTGGCACTCAGGTGTCCAAGCAAACACAACATCCTTGCGAGTTAAACGATTCAAAGGTGAAGCAATTTTCGAAAAACCTTCAACAAAACGTCTGTAGTAATTACAAAGGCCGAGGAAACTACGAACCTCCTTTACTGATTCTGGAACTGGAAACGATTTAACAACTTCAATCTTGCTGGAATCAGGTGAAATTCCTTTTGATGAAACCACAAAACCGAGAAAGTCAACAGACTGACTGGCGAAACGACACTTCGAGGGTTTGAGTTTCAAGTTCTCATCACGCAAACGATTAAATACGAGACGTAAGCGTGCGAGATGTTCTTCATAAGATGGCGAAAAGATGATAATATCGTCTATGTATATTGAGCAAATTTTCCAATCGAGGCCATGTAACACATTGCTCATTAGACGTTGAAAGTTCGGCGGGGCGTTCGTTAGACCAAAACTTAACACATTAAATTCGTACAAGCCGGAATGCGCAATAAAGGCAGTTTTCTCTTTAGAATCATCGTGCATGTCAACTTGATGATATCCAGATTGCAAATCAAGAGTTGAAAAGTATCGGGAACCAGAAAGAGCATCAAGGGCATCATCAATTCTAGGCAAAGGATAGCTATCTTTACGAGTGACAGCGTTAAGTTTTTGATAATTCATACAAAATCCAGTTGTACCGTCCTTCTTTTTTACTAAAACAACAGGAGAGCTCCAAGGACTACAAGAAACACTGATTATTTTCTGCTCAAGCATATTCGAAATATGACGGTCGATTTCTGCTCTTTGTGCTTGAGAAACTCTATAAGGCTGCTGCTTTATAGGCCTAGCATCACCAGTATCGATTTCATGTTCAATGATATTTGTGTGACCAAGATCAAGAGATGATGATGCAAAGATGTCAGCATATTCATTTAAAAGTTCATTCAGCTTAGTATTTTCTGCAGTAGACAGTGAAAGACTAGGCAGTGACTTAAACTGAAGACTGAATTCACGAGGAGAAGAATTATACTGACTCTGCAAAGGAGCTTCCATGGATGATACCTCTTTAGATTCTAGCGAAATTATGTCATCAGGGGATGTTATTTGATGAAATCTACCTACAGTTGAACCTTTGTACAGTATGACAGGTGTGTCTGAAGGATTTAGTAAGCGAAAAGTCACTTCACCATTTTCATTAGGAGAAGACATCGAGCAGGCCCCATACAGATGATAACGATCAGAAAGTTTAGGCACTGCTTCAATTAAGCCAACAACATGTGACGTAGCAAATTTTTCTAAACGAGCTGGAATTACCAATTCACTCTGGGCATTGATAACAAAAGTTTTTGAAACTCTTACATCAGAGATCAGTGGGTGGTACTCCCCTGAGGCAAAATTGATTTTGTTTTTACCAGAAAAATCGACAAATTGCTGACGGACATCAAAAACAGCACCGTACTCATGCAAAAAAACACGACCAAGTACAATACTATAAGCTAAACCAGCTACCACAAAAGCATGACATTGATAGGAAACCGATCCTACGAGTATTGGAAACGAGACAGCTCCAATAACAGGAACCTCTTTTCCGTCCGCAGTCTTCACGCTGTTAAGACTTTCTTGTCGGCGCACGCAATAGGCTACAAGCAAAACGTCGTTATAAAATTTGTCACTAATTACAGTTACAGCTGCACCAGTATCAACCAACAATTTAAAGTTTTGTTTCTCGACAATCCCCCAGATAAGGACATTACTTTGAGTCGACGACGAATAAGATAATTCAGATGAAATCAACGGCAAATCATTGTTTAGTATTTCATTGTTAGATTCTTGATAAATCGATTTTCCTGCCAAATTATTCGCAAGATCAGTTTGAATGGGTTGACATTCACTGCCAAAAGTTTGTTTTGCGTCAGGTACAAAACTTTTACTAGTACTTTGACAGGATTTCGAAAGTTTTCCATTGTCAAACCACGTCTGCAGTTCTTTATCAGGTTTAGAGTTGTTCTCTTTGGGGCGTAATACATTAATAGGGCGGTTATGGACCTTCATTGACCCCACCGAGAAGGTCCCATTCCATTTAAATGTTGTTGACCGTTTCTGCAACTTTGATTCTGAGACTTCTTAAATGATTGATTGGACTCTGGACAATAACGAGCCACGTGACCAACTCTCTGACACTTATTACAAATTGGTTGGCCGTCTGTTGTGCGCAGGTTGCGGCCACGAACACCCTTTTGACCTTGACGTGCTGGAAAATAATTAGGACCCCCTTTTCCTTGAAAATTTTGTTTCAACCTAGCATCCATAACTGCCAACATATCTTGTCTTAATTCAGATAGCTCATTACGTGAAACATAATTAGCAGCAGCAGTAGCTACAGGAACGGGGGCAGGCTGGGAAAAGTTTTTGAATCCAACAGCCTGTACTGGTAATGCTTGCGTTGGTAAACGTTTGGCTGACATGGAAGACATCAATATATTCACTTGTCATTCGAGTTCCTTAATACGTTGGTCTTGGAAAGTACTGGAATTTCACATATCAGGCGTGTTCTTTATAACTGCATCGCGCAAACGGGCGAGGCTCTCGTCTTCTTCAAACGAATCTTGCTGATTAAGAATGACATAGTTTTTTATTTCACTAGAAAGGCCATTAATGAAAATGTTCATCATGTCTTTGTCAGAAATACTTAAACGTTGGCACATTTTAATTATGTCGGCCGTATACAGTGATAAAGGCTCTAAAGGTCCTTGTTTTTGAGAATAAAGCTCTTGGTGAAATAGAAAATCAAGGTTTTGAGTGCCGAAACGAGACTTGAGTGCCTCTACCAAGTTGTTGTAATTATTGACTGTGTCAGGATTTTGTGTATGTAGCCAGGCTAACGCAGGGCCATCCAAAAGTAGCGAAATCGCGCCGAGCTTTTTGGCATTGGACCAATTATAAAACTTTGCGAGGCTTAAATACAGTGACCTGATTATTTCCTTGAACAGCAGTCATTTGATTTTGCAAGTCATTAATTGTTGCAGCGAAAGCGGCGTTTTGTTTCTCCATTTTGTTTACGCTAATTCGATTATAAACAACAGGAAAGTCGATACAACCGTTAAAAATGCGATTGTTAAAGGCAAACAAATGAGCTGGCAACGATCTTGGCGTATAGCATAATTTATAATTGTTCAATGACGTAGTTCAATTCAATAAGTTAAACATACGCAATATCACACCAATTTGTCACGAAAGCACAAAACACGCAAGCAAAATAGACTGAGATATCACGAGATATCGACTTTTACTATTTCTCAGTTTCTTTAGTTCCATAAAACAAAGTTGGTATGTTGCCACAATAAGAAAAACAGCAAGTTCGTCAAATTCCTTCAATTCCATTTCCCAAGAGTTTATATTCGTAATCTTCATTAAAGTTCAAAACTATTGCAACAAAGTATACTGTTCTCTCAAAATTTTTCCAAAAACTTTTCCTGGAAAGTAGTAATCCTCACACGGGGCACCAATATTAGACTACGCCTCTAAGTCTAACAGTTTGTGAGTCAACGAATAACTTCATAGGCAATCAGTCTCAAATGTTTAATATAAAGAATGTAGAGAAGCTAAGAATAACAATGATAACAAAGCACTCATGACCTTTAGCTTGCTTGCTTTAGTGTTGGCGACTTGTGGCGTCTTTGAACTAAACACTTCGAATGGCAACAGGACAACAGCGACGTCTTTCAAGAGACACACTCTTCGACTTTCGTCGGGAAACAGCGGCCACGATTCTTTTGGCAAGGCAGGAACACCCACAGTAAAAAGCCTCCTACTCTAAAACAAGCAAGCTACTTTATACCCTTTCTAAAATACAGCTAGCCAATAACAAAACAGAACATGATAACAGCCAATTAGATACTAGAACAGAACAATAGTTAAAAAGCATAAAAGTTGATAAAACTATGTTCACGCTGATACCCACATGGACCAGCACGTGATAGAAGTTCGATCTTTGTACCGTAACAACCCCCTAAGTTTCTATGAAAAATCTAAATTCAGCCTCTTTTTCCATTCTCAATTTGAGATATCCCGTTCTGAATAGAAATCTTATATCAAACTCGCATTAAATATATTTTTCTACATGTACCCACTGTGATCCTATAAATATCTGAATTCAGCCTCTCTTTCTGTTCTCAATTCGAAATATCCCGTTCTGGATGGTAATGTTATCTAAAATTCGCATTTTTATATATTTTTCTATATGTACCCCTTTAGTTTCTATGAAAAATCTAAATTCAGCCTCTTTTTCCATTTTCAATTTGAAATATCCCGTTCTGAATAGAAATCTTATATCAAACGCGCATTAAATATATTTTTCACATGTCCCCTCTAAGTTTCTATGAAAATTCTGAATTCAGCCTCTCTTTCTATTCTCAATTCGAAATATCCCGTTCTGGATGGTAATTTTATCTAAAATTCGCCTTTTTATATATTTTTCTATGTGTACCCCCTAAGTTTCTATGAAAAATCTAAATTCAGCCTCTTTTTCCATTCTCAATTTGAAATATCCCCTTCTGAATGGAAATCTTATATCAAACTCACATTAAATATATTTTTCTACATGTACCCCCTGAGATCCTATAACTATCTGAATTCAGCTTCTCTTTCTATTCTCAATTCGAAATATCCCGTTCTGGATGGTAATGTTATCTAAAATTCGCATTTTTATATATTTTTCTATATCTACCCCCTAAGATCCTATGAAAAACCCAAATTAAGCCCCTTTTTCCATTCTCAATTCGAAATATCCCGTTCTGGATAGAACTCTTATTTCGAACTCGCATTAAATATATTTTTCTACATGTACCCCCTGAGCTCCTATAAATATCTGAATTCAGCCTCTCTTGATATTCTCAATTCGAAATATCCCGTTCTGGATGGTACTGTTATCTAAAATTCGCATTTTTATATATTTTTCTATGTGTACCCCCTAAGTTTCTATGAAAAATCTAAATTCACCCTCTTTTTCCATTCTCAATTCGAAATATCCCGTTCTGAAAAGAAATCTTAAATCAAACTCGCATTAAATATATTTTTCTACATGTACCCCCTGAGATCCTATAAATATCTAAATTCAGCCCCTTTTTCCATTCTCAATTCGAAATATCCCGTTCTGAATGGAAATCTTATATCAAACTCGCATTAAATATATTTTTCTACATGTACCCCCTGAGATCCTATAAATATCTAAATTCAGCCTCTTTTTCCATTCTCAATTCGAAATATCCCGTTCTGAATGGTAATGTTATCTAAAATTCGCATTTAGATATATTTTTCCATATGTACCCCCTAAGTTTCTATGAAAAATCTAAATTCAGTCTCTTTTCCATTCTCAATTCGAAATATCCTGTTCTGGATGGTAATGTTATCTCAAATTCGCATTTTTATATATTTTTCTTTATGTACCCCGTAAGTTTCTATGAAAAATCTAAATTCAGCCTCTTTTTCCATTCTCAATTCGAAATATCCCGTTCTGAATAGAAATCTTATATCAAACTCGCATTAAATATATTTTTCTACATGTACCCCCTGAGATCCTATAAATATCTAAATTCAGCCCCTTTTTCCATTCTCAATTCGAAATATCCCGTTCTGAATAGAAATCTTATATCAAACTCGCATTAAATATATTTTTCTACATGTACCCCCTGAGATCCTATAAATATCTAAATTCAGCCTCTTTTTCCATTCTCACTTCGAAATATTCGGTTCTGAATGGTAATGTTATCTAAAATTCGCATTTAGATATATTTTTCTATATGTAACCCCTAAGTTTCTATGAAAAATCCAAATTCAGCCTCTTTTTCAATTCTCAATTTGAGATATCCCGTTCTGAATAGAAATCTTATATCAAACTCGCATTGAATATATATTTCTACATGTACCCCCTGAGATCCTATAAATATCTAAATTCAGCCTCTTTTTCCATTCTCAATTCGAAATATCCCGTTCTGAATGGTAATGTTATCTAAAATTCGCATTTTTATATATTTTTCTATATGTACCCCCTAAGTTTCTATAAAAAATATCTAAATTCAGCCTCTTTTTCCATTCTCAATTCGAAATATCCTGTTCTGGATGGTAATATTATCTAAAATTCTCATTTTTATATATTTTTCTATATGTACCCCCTAAGTTTCTATGAAAAATCTAAATTCAGCCTCTCTTTCTATTCTCAATTCGAAATATCCTGTTCTGGATGGTAATATTATCTAAAATTTGCATTTTTATATATTTTTCTATATGTAACCCCTAAGTTTCTATGAAAAATCTAAATTCAGCCTCTTTTTCCATTCTCAATTCGAAATATCCCGTTCTGAATAGAAATCTCATATCAAACTCGCATTAAATATATTTTTCTACATGTACCCCCTGAGTTCCAATAAAATATCTGAATTCAGCCTCTCTTTCTATTTTCAATTCGAAATATCCCGTTCTGGATGGTAATGCTATCTAAAATTCGCATTTTTCTATATGTACCCCCTAAGTTTCTATGAAAAATCTAAATTCAGCCTCTTTTTCCATTCTCAATGTGAGATATCCCGTTCTGAATAGAAATCTTTTATCAAACTCGCATTAAATATATTTTTCTACATGTACCCCCTGAGATCCTATAAATATCTAAATTCAGCCTCTTTTTCCATTCTTAATTCGAAATATCCCGTTCTGAATGGTAATGTTATCTAAAATTCGCATTTAGATATATTTTTCTATATGTACCCCCTAAGTTTCTATGAAGAATCTAAATTCAGCCTCTTTTTCCATTCTCAATTTGAGATATCCCGTTCGGAATAGAAATCTTATATCAAACTCGCATTGAATATATTTTTCTACATGTACCCCCTGAGATCCTATGAATATCCGAATTCAGCCTCTCTTTCTTTTCTCAATTCGAAATATCCTGTTCTGGATGGTAAAGTTATCTAAAATTCTCATTTTTATATATTTTTCTATATGTACCCCCTAGGTTTCTATGAAAATTCTAAATTCAGCCTCTCTTTCTAATCTCAATTCGAAATATCCTGTTCTGGATGGTAATGTTATCTAAAATTCTCATTTTTATATATTTTTCTACATGTGTTGGATTTTGTTATCTTTTTGTTATAACTTCGGACCCCTGTGGTGAGTCGAGAGGAAGGAGTCAAGAGTCGAAGATACATGGAGCGGTCACGCAGGGAGTTGTGGCCGCATTTGAACTCAAACGAACGGTTTTTACAAATTATACATTATACTATCGACTTGTGTAAGTCACTCAATTGGTTTATTTTACGATATATATAATCACGCTAACTATAACCTCGTATTTAATGTTGGACGTCTTTGGTCATATTACGCCGAACCCCGTATACTACTTACAGATATAAGCTTCTACAGTTCGTGCCTTGTAGTGGTGTCTGCAAGATAGTCAAATATTCAACAACATGTACCCCCTAAGTTTCTATCAAAAATCTAAATTCAGTCTCTTTTTCCATTCTCAATTCAAAATATCCTATTCTGGATGGTAATGTTATCTAAAATTCGCATTTTTATATGTTTTTCTATATGTACCCCCTAAGTTTCTTTGAAAATTCTGAATTTAGCCTCTCTTTCTATTCTCAATTCGAAATATCCCGTTCTGAATGGTAATGTTATCTAAAATTCGCATTTTTATATGTTTTTCTATATTTACCCCCTAAGTTTCTATGAAAAATCTAAATTCAGCCTCTTTTTCCATTCTCAATTCGAAATATCCCGTTCTGAATAGAAATCTTATATCAAACTCGCATTAAATATATTTTTCTACATGTACCCCTGAGATCCTATAAATATCTAAATTCAGCCTCTCTTTCTATTCTCAATTCGAAATATCCCGTTCCGAATGGTAATGTTATCTAAAATTCGCATTTTTATATATTTTTCCATATGTACCCCCTAAGTTTCTATGAAAAATCTAAATTCAGCCTCTTTTTCCATTCTCAATTCGAAATATCCCGTTCTGAATAGAAATCTTATATCAAACTCGCATTAAATATATTTTTCTACATGTACCCCCTGAGTTCCAGTAAAATATCTGAATTCAGCCTCTCTTTCTATTTTCAATTCGAAATATCCCGTTCTGGAATGGTAATGATATCTAAAAATTCCGCTTTGAAATTTTGCTATATGTAACCCCATAGTTGTCTATGAAAAATCAAAATAGCCCTCTTTTTAATTCCTCATTTGTAGATATCCGTTCTGAAAAGAATCTTATATCAAACTCGCATTGAATATATTTTTTACACTGTACCCCCTGAGTCGTATAAAATTCTGAATTCGCCACTCTTTTTTCTTCTCAATTCGAAATATCTGTTCTGGATGGTTAAAGTTATCTTAAAATTCATTTTTATATATTTTTCTAATATGTACCCGCCTAGTTTCTATCAAAAAATCTAATCACTCTCTTTTTCCATTCTCAATTCGAAAATATCTCCTGTTCTGGATGGTAAAGTTTATCTAAAATTCGTCATTTTTATATATTTTTCTATATGTCCCTGCTTCTATGAAAATCTAAATTCAGCCTCTCTTTCCTATTCTAATTCGAAAATCCGTTTTTAGGATGGTATATTATCATAAATTCCTTTTTAATAATTTTTCTACATGTCCCCCTAGTTTCTATCAGAATTCTAAAATTCAGTCTCCTTTTTCCATTCTCAATTCAAATATCCTGTTCTGGATGGTAATGTTATCTAAAAAATTCGCAATTTTTTAATAATATGTTTTTCTATATGTACCAT
>NW_027020025.1:683383-695548 GCF_013076305.1 Rhopilema esculentum | reverse complement strand
CCCCCCCCCCCCCCATGGTGGTTGGGATAAACATATATAAAACCTTTTAAGTTTTTGTAAGTAGTCCCTTTAATAATTGATGGTAAATAACCATTTTTCAGCTATCCAAGTCTCGATTTGTGGGGACAACAAACAAACACAATGTTGCATGAAGAAAATTGAAATGGTTGACCAGGAAACACAATACGAGCCCCCTTTCAATGTTGATTTGGCTATTGCTGATTTTCCTGAAAGTCCAAACAACCAGGACAATTATTCAGCATCAGAAAAAGAAGACCCAGAATGGTTGCCAGAGAATGATGAGGAATCAGATTATGAGTATGAAGACACCCCATATGAGCAAAATCCCCAGTCATACCACCAGGAAAGAAAGTTTATTGTTTTTGAATCTTCGCTTCAGCAACTTCTCATCAGATGCAACATTTGCTCTGCACCAACAACGATTGAGAAGAAAACAACTCGTGGTACAATGTTAATTGTTAAATCGATATGTTTAGAGGGTCACTCAAGTGAATGGAGGAGTCAACTTGAGCATAACAAAATGCCATGGGGAAACTTTCTCTTGGCTGCTTCCATTCTCTTTTCTGGTTCTCAACCAGCTAAAGTGTTAACCCCTCTCAGGCACATGAATATATGCTCCATTTCTGAACGCCTTTATTCCTTGATCCAGCATGCATACCTCCTTCCAAGTAAGTTTAAACTTTGGGATCAACAGAAAAAATTATTGCTAGAAAGTGTTAAAAACAAAGTTCTAACCCTTGGTGGGGATGGTCGCTGTGACACACCTGGCCATTGTGCTAAATATGGGTCATACACCATAATGGACTTGGACACAAACAAAATTGTTGACACACAGCTTGTACAAGTAAGTAATAAAATGTGACTCACATGAGAATGATATTTTCATTTTTTATCAGTTAATAAAGAAAACATTATGAAAAAGTGATAATTGATAGTGACTATTCATCTGTTATTTGAATCACTTGTCACAAACTAAACATTTATCAATTCAAATATGCTGAAAAATTCAATCTTTTAAGATTTATGAGATAAAAGTTCAATTTTCAAGTAGCATTCCTTGAAGCAATGTGGCTTGTATTCAAAGAATAAGCTGTCAATGGAAGACTTTCTTCTCTCCTTTATTTGATTAATAGAATAGTATTTTACAATGCAGATATGTGGATGTAATTTAATTTTTGTAGAGCACTGAAAGAAGAGCAGTTCTGTCCATATGGAGCTTGAGGGCTTAAAACGCTGCATAAAAACATTGGAGTCAAACAAGATCAACATTGGCACTCTGGTTACTGATCGCCACACTCAAATAAAGAAGTTTATGAAAGGGCAGCACCAGGGGATATATCATTATTTTGACGTTTTCCATGTTGCAAAAAGTATGTTTGAAATTTAAATGAGCATCATACCTGTTTATCATATTTCTATTCTTTCTGCCACATAGTTATTTCTCTCCAAATGGGCTATGCTTTCAGTGCACATCTTCAGACTAAAAGCTAACTGTCATACTCAAATGGAAGACTTTTAAAGTATTCATGCAAAGTATTCTTTATAACAGCCAAGATCCATGCTAGAAGATCAGCAAATTTAATATATGAAATTCCTACCAAATATACTTTTAATATAGGTCTTGAATATTTTCAAATTGTTTCATATTTAAAAATTGCCTGGTTAATTGCAATTATGAATTAGGCATTGGAAAAAAAGTTGAGAAAATTGGAAAGAAGAAAAAATGTGCCCAGCTCTTGCCATGGCTTAACAGCATAAAAAATCATGTGTACTGGTGTGCATCCACAAGCAGTGGGAATGAAGGGGAAAAGTGGCTCTCATTGTTTAATCACTTGACTGATGTTCATGATGGGCACGGAAAATTGTTCAAAAAATGCATACATGACAAAATCGAAAGAGAATGGTTAAACAAAGGTAAGAAAAATATTCATTATTGTCACCTTCTTCTTGTCCAATTTTTTTTCTGCATGAACGATAGCATTGACCCACAAGAATCTGATTAGTGCCATCAAAAAATGAGTATAGGGCCTACAGTAAATGACCTGAGTTTAAAGGCCAGTTTCCACTTAAACGAAAGCGGTCGAATCGATCGCTTTCGATCGATATCGATCGATTTCACACATGCGCAGATAGCATGCCGCGGACTCCCCCTCGACCGCTGTTGATCGAATTCGATCGATTGAAAAGTTCAAACCAGTTGAACTTTTCTGTCGATCGAATTCGATCAACAGCGGTCGAAAGGTATTTGAACCAATGAGATTAAGTATATTTTAGCATGTGATCATGTTACTAGGAAATCAGGAAGTGGAAAAATCAACAAAAATCTATGAATAGGCAGACCAACTTGAAATACGTAAATGCCACCAAACATTTTAATTCAAAAAGGGGAACTAACGCAATATTAGATTAGGCGTGTCTTCCTAAACGTCAGAATGAGTCAATCCAAGCAATTAAGAGCTACTAGAAAAATGGTGCTACGGCCGTATGATCTTATTTGTAAACAACAGAATTTTCTAGTATGGCTTCCAACGTTCCTTATTCTAAAGAAGAGCTAATAGCATTCTTTACCAACATGCAAAATCAAAGCAGGGTACAAGTTAACTGGCGAACAGGGGCAGCTTCTGCCGAAACAGAGGCCTCAGCATTGGTCGATGATGAAAATTCAGCTGTTTACTTAGCTAATGTTTCTGAGGGCAGTGAAGACGCTGACAGAAGTTTTGATGAAATGTTTGTTGAAGATGTACGGTCGTACAAATGCATATGGGACACTAGCTGCAGGGGTTTCAAAGATACCCAGATGAAACAGAAAGCTTGGGAGGAAATTGCGGAAAAGTATGGGAGGAATGGTGAATGTTAACTTTCAGTTTAAGCCCTCCTCGCCCTTGAATCGTTTTGAAGCCATAAGAGCACACAAAATAGATTTATTCTGGATTCATTTTTCATTAACATTTTGTTTTTTGCTTAATTGGGAAAAACTTACAAGCAAATTACAAATGATCTTTAGACAAATAAGTTATTACGAGACTCCAGGGTTTCATAGGTTTTGAAAATCTTTCTTAGTTGACATGTATGGTCTAAAAATAAAAGTGCATATACTTTTCATCTCACCCCGTTTTTTCGTTGTAGTTGGAGATTTAAAGAAGATTTGGAAAAACTTCAAAGAAAACCTTTCCAAATGCTCAAAAAAGAGAGACTTGATGACACGATCTGGTGCTGCTGCAAGCTCACTGCCTGAATGTAAGCTTTTTCACCAGCTACAATTTCTTAGGGATAAAGTAACAAATCGGCCTACAGTCAGCAACTTGCCACAGGAAAGTGCCCCTACGCAAGAAATTCTGGGAAAAAGCTTGGCATCGCCTGTTAGTCCTGTCCCTTTTGCCCAAAGTCCTGCATCAAGCCTGGAATCAATGAGCACTATACCAGGGAAACGAAAAAGAAAAGCCACAACACTACCTCAAAGAAAACTATTAATTTCAGATGATGAGCATCCCGATAAACTTCTATACGAAGCATTAAAAGGAGAAAATAGAGTAGAAGTTGATGCTGACCAGAGTTTTGCAAACAGTATTGTTCCAATTTTAAGGAACCTCCCTCCAAGAAAGAACAGACAAGCCAAAATAGAAGTTCAGCAATTGTTGCTTAAATATGAATTTGACGATGATGAGTTCTAATCCGCAATTTTACAGTAATTTATTTTAGAAACACGATATGAATTTTATTTTAAAATATATTTTACAATCGTTGTATTAAAAGAAATAGCTTTAATCAAATGTCAAATGGATCTGCTGTTCTAGTTATTCTGTCTTTCTGCCAATCAACTGAGCCTGCTTCTGAATTGAAATAGTTTTTATAGTTTTCCCGAACCTGACGAGCATCTCTTGAATAATTATGCGAGGCAGCATTTCTGATTGGTAATAACCCATCGCAGATACAGTCCAGACTTTTCCAGTCTCTTTCAGCATAGCCTTGTGGGCAATAGTTGCTTACTTCTCCAAATTTCTCCCAAACATAAGGTAATTATGAAGGGCAACCACGGCTTTGGTAATGGAAACAACTGTCTCAACCTCTGCAATTATTGGCCTTCTAAAAATTCTAAATCTCGAGGCACATATACCAAAAACATTTTCTACTTGACGCCTAGCTCTGGAAATACGGTAGTTAGTGATTTGCTCCTCGGTACCCATCGCATTTCTTGCATATGGTTTCATTAGGTAAGGCTTTAAAGGAAATGCCTCATCTCCAACGAAAACATACGGGAAAAAATCATTAGTCCCTGGCAACATTCTAGCTTTAGGGAGTTTCAACAAACCATTATCCATAGCAAAACCAAGCTTGCTTGCTGCAAAAACCCCTCCATCACTTTGTCTTCCTGAATCTCCGATGTCGATCATTGTAAATTCGTAGTTGGCATTCACAACAGCCATCAATACTATACTGTGGGTCTTCTCATAGTTAAAAAAGAATGACCCACTGCGGGCAGGGGCTTGCATAACAACGTGCTTTCCATCTATTGCACCAACACAGTTTGGAAAGATCCATTTCTCCTCAAATTCTTCTGCTATTTTTCTCCATTCGTCTTCGCTACTTGGGACCTTAAGATATCCTGCTTTAAACAGCTCAGTCCAAATTACTTCTGTAGTCTCTTTAACGATCCTACTAACAGAAGTTTTACTCATTCTGTAGCTTTCTGCAATAGTAGTTTGTGCATCTCCAGTTGCAAGATACCTGAGAGTGACTAATGAGCGCTCTCCTGGCTGAATTGCTTCCCTTTTTACACAACTCTTTAAAATTTTTGGAGCTTCCAATTGCAACAAATGTTCGTATTTTTCTGGTGTCATTCTAAATTGCTGGTAATAAAGCATATGATCATACAATTTCATTTCTCTGATCAACAAATGATATTCACCCTTCTCTTTTCGCTCTGCGTATAACTTCCTAACCCAAATCCTTTTATTTTCCTTCTCTTTACTTCGTCGTCTTTGCCGTCTTCTTAAAGGGGAAGTTCGGTCTAAAATGAAATTTGGCTACATTGCTGTAAATATAACAGAAGGCTTTGTTGTGAATTGTTTTTGCTCTTACCTCTCATTTTACTCTGTTATTCCACGAAAACTGTCTCCCAAAATCGCCTCGCGATAGGCCGCCATCTTCAACTCTCACGAGGATAATGTTGTTGTTGCCTTTGACGTCATCACGTTCAGAAGATGAAAGTGACTCAAGTGTAAGCTATGGTGAAAGTTAATTGATTCGGAAGGTTTCGGATTGAGAAACAACTTTTCTCGAAATCGGACAGTATTTAAAGATTTTTCGTTCAAAATGCCGAACTGTGGTGCATTTGGGTGCACAAATCGCTCGAGTCATAATAAAGAATTGAAGTTTCATCAGATACCAGGGGAAGGTCGCAACAAGCAACTCAGAAAAATGTGGCTAAATGTTTGTTTTACAGTATCGCTTAATAGTTTGAATATTTTGAATATACATAACGGAGAGTCTTTAACAGAAATGCAAGTATATTGAGTGCTTTAAGGGTGTGGTCTCTTGAAGTTTCCTATTGCACAGCCCTTCTTCTTTAGTTCTAAGGACGGCATCCTGGGTCTACATACTTGACAATAGTTTTCTTGTAGTAAAAAATTGTTTGCAATCTAACATGTAATTTTTCAGCTTCTGGATGCTGCATGTGCTTCAACCTCCCCCAATGACCTTGATGAAACAATTGCCAAAAGCATCTCCACTCAAACGGAGTCTAAAAAATTTCTGGAAAAAAGCGTCGGTTGTACAGTAAATATGGTACACAAGAAAGTTGGTACCTTCACCACAATGGTAAGCGTGGGAACCCAGTGTTGTGACCGTCAAAGTTCAACTGGCCCCGAAATGAGAGATGTGGCAGTAAACACAGAAGAAATGGCAGGATTTGATGATTCTACCGCTTATGTCCCATCCTGCAGTGAGTCAGAGGGTGAGACCGATTCCTTCAAAGATGCCGATTTTTCTTTCCACAGCGACGAAAATGAATCATCTACGGAGGCTAGTGACGAAACTGATGACGAGGAGCTAGGCAACGAGCAACCAAGCCACGACACAAAATTTGTTGTGTTTTGGTCATGCTTGCTTCCATTGCTGCAAATTTGCTCAACTTGCTTTACGACTACGACTTTACGGAAAATTATACGCAGTGGGGCATGGTAAAAGTTGAACGAATTTGCAGCAATAGCCACAAAACATCATGGTACTCCACTCCGAGAATACGTGGGATGTCTCTGGGGAATCTTGAATTGTCAGCTTCCATACTTTATACCGGCAGTACTTTCACAAGAATCCAAGAGATGATGTCACTATGCAACATATCGTTTTTAGGTCGCACAAGCTATCACGCTATACAAAAACAAATACTTTTCCCAACTGTCAATGACTTTTACGAAAACGCTAGAAAACAGCTTATTTCCTTAGTGGATGGTCCTGTAGCCTTAGCAGGGGACGGTAGATGTGATTCGCCAGGTTTTTCTGCAAAGTATGGTACATATACTGTGATGGACACAAACACTATGAAAATTTTAGACTTTTCCGTTGTCTATGTAGGAACTGTCTCAAGTTCTAACGCAATGGAAAAGCAGGGTTTGAAAAATTGCCTTCAATCTCTAGAGAATCAAGGGATGAGTGTGGCATCATTAACTACTGATCGTCATCAGCAAATCAAGGCATACATGAAAAACGAAAAGAGTAACATTAATCATCAGTTTGATATTTGGCACGTAAGTAGAAATATTAAAAAGAAATTAGTTTTGCTAGCAAAAAAGAAAGGCACTTCAGATTTGAATGGTTGGATGAAATCAATTATAAATCACTTTTGGTGGTCTTGTGCGATATGCAACAAAGATCCTTATATTCTTCGCTAAAAATGGTTAAGTATCTTATACCATATAAGGAACATACACAGATGGGAAGATGCAACCATTTATAAACGGTGTGCACATGCAAAGCTATCCAAAAGAGACAGATTGGAAAAAATTTGGTTAATAGAAGGTTCGCCTGCTTATGTCGCACTCGAATCGGTCATTAAGGACAAATTCCTGTTAAGAGATTTAAGGTATTTAACCGAATTTAGATACACAGGGCAAATCGAGGTATATCATTCCCTTTACAATAAATATTGTCCCAAAAGGCTGCATTTTGGTTTCGAAGGAATGATTGCTAGGTCGGAACTTGCAGTATTGGACCATAACGCTGGGACAGAATGTAGACATGCCAAAACTCAGGACGATGAATATCGGCACAAGTTGTCGTTTTCAAAAGTAACGCAAAACTGGGTAGTAAAAAAAATTCCCGAAAAGAAAGACAAATCTTATTTACGGGAACTTATGACAAAAACATTAGAAGCAAGAGAAGAGAAGAAAGCACCGAAATCTATAACACCTGGAAGCGTACCACAATACCTTGCATCTAAAGAAAAGCCAGCCAAAGCTGAGGCCGTAAAAAACAAACGTACACGCTTTGAGACCTAATTACCAATTATTTTTCATGTATATTTAAAAATTTCGTCATATAAGAATATATTTTAGTGTTAATACAGTATACTTTCATTAAGTGGGGCACTCAATGGACTGCGCAAAAGTGTACTACTTAGCAGGCGTCCTACTTATCCAAACTTGCAAAGGGTTTACTGTTCACATATCAATTATGTTCATTTATCCAAACTTAAAGAGAGTATACTGTAATTTTGTGCTTTTATTCGTCACTATCACTTTCTTGATATAGTCTTTTATCCTCATGCCGGCTCTCCATGAATGGCACGTAGTAGACGTTCTCAGACGGAAAACTATTCCGAATGGCCCAAATAGCACAAGATGGAATGACTTTTCAAACTCCTTTGCCAAGCCGGTTATGTACCCACCACGTGTATTGCTTATATGCTGCGAAACGTAAAGTCCTACGGAATAGATAATAGTTATTAGATGTTAGAAATTTCTAGCCATGATTTGTTATGTCTTCAATATTTACAATGAAAAGGACTTTTTATTCAGTGTTTCAACCTAAAAGGCTTTTGCCTTTTTAACATGTAAAGAAACAGTTTTTTACTTACCTGTTATTTATAACAAGCTTGTCTCCTCTCAAGTTGTTCATAGCAGACAGGGCAGTTTCGAGTACAGCTCTGGTCAAACAAACAATCTTGAAATCCGCAGACAAAGATATGCAACTTTGGCCTTAAGAAAATGAACACAGTGTAATAAGCAATTGTATTAGTAACTGACTAAGTAATTTTATTTTTCTCTATTATTATGGGCTCCGACACAGGATGGTTAGTGAGGGGCTCAAAGGAACATTTAGCACCCATTAAAATATTTTGAAAATGCTCTCTTGTCTTGCAAAAAATTAGGGGGGGGGCAATGCTCACCCCGCCCGCTTTGTGTGAAGGCCCTGATTCCCAGATCCTCTGCGAGCATCGAAATAAGTTTATTATTTTCTTTAATTCTTTAGATCTTGCTAGTATTCTTAAGAAAATACTTTGTTGCACTTATATATAATAAGTTACTATTTTTGTGTATTTTTACTGCAAACTCAAATATTTTACTACAAATGTGTATAGTTTACAATGTTATACGGCGTTTTTTCAATTAAAAGCAAAAACGTTTACCTTGGAAGTAATTTTCTGGAATATCGTTAGTTTCTTGGCAGCAAAGACTTTCGGCGTATGTTTCCATTGCCTTACATTTACCCCCACAAACGCACCAGTAGGCATTTCCGATTCTCTCTCTTTCAGATTCACTCTCAGTAGAATCATCTGATTCTCCATCCAAATCGTTCAGTTCCCAGTCTTCAAGTTTCCGCCTTGGTTCCATATCAAAAGGCTTTAAACGATTTATTTCAGGAACCGCATTATCCTCCGATTCACAGTTTCCATCTGTGCTCTGTTCTGATGACAAGACTTCGTCAATGAATTTTTCAGCCATTTTGCGGTAAAAACAAAATCTTGCAGTTGAAAAATATGTCTGTTCTCTATACTTTCACATAAATCTGTGAATATTATGTGGGTTGAGCAATAAATACAATGGGGTTGAATGATAAAAATACTATTGACTGCGTAAGCAGCGTTCATTCAGTGACTCACTGCGATCTTTTGAACGTGATGACGTCAAAGGCAACAACAACATTATCCTCGTGAGAGTTGAAGATGGCGGCCTATCGCGAGGCGATTTTAGGAGACAGTTTTCGTGGAATAACAGAGTAAAATGAGAGGTAAGAGCAAAAACAATTCACAACAAAGCCTTCTGTTATATTTACAGCAATATAGCCAAATTTCATTTTAGACCGAACTTCCCCTTTAACAATAGCAGAACTATAAATTGCCTTCTTGTCAAACCCATTCTGAAAAATATATATTGGCCTAATGTTATTGATCTTTTATCGTGAATTTTCTTTCAATCGAGGGCGGTTGATTTGACTGCTTTCGCTTAAGTGGAAACTGGCCTTAAGGGTGACATCTTGAAGCTTTTACGGCTTGCCAATAATAGATATGAAAATTATCCAACCAAAATGAGACAACGAAAGTTTCTTCATCAGTCACCAAAACACATATAGTCATGCCTGAATGGCAGTAAAGTGAAAGTTATTTGTAGAAGAAACTCAGACCATTCACTTTAAGAGAAAAGTATGCATCACAACTAATGAGTGAAAATATCTTAATTCTAGGGAGCAGTGGATACAAAGAATTGACATTCAATCTCACAAAAAAGGCTCTAGTAAAAGACATTTGAAAGCTGTCTCCATTGAAACAGACCAGTGCACTTGAATCATATCATAACGTGGTGATCAACTTTGCACCCAAGAGTACACACTTTTTCTACTTGCCTTTGAAAGCAAGGTAAGAACCATAGGTTGGCTAATATGAAAGGGAGTAAAACATTTGAAACTGCTGTGTGAAATTAATCTTCAAAAACTATATAAATATGAATGACCTCAGTTATACAGACTGATAGCTATTGCAAATGTTGTTTAGCCCACATGTTAAACATATAGTCAATCATGCTTCCCCTGTTTACCAGATTGGCATTGGCAGGTCTGCACTTTAATGAGAACTCCAGCAGAAGGCAAGCAAAAACCAAACTTGGAAAGGAGCGATGGAGAATCAACCATCCTAAGTACAAGGAAAGGGAAGTTGCAAAAGCCATAAAAACAAAGCCAACATTTGGTGAGAAGGGCTTCCATACTATACTACCTTGCCAAAATAAAATAAATTTTTAGATATTCCTGATTTTGCCTACAACTTTTTTAGAATTTATGTTACTTCAATCTTTATTAGGTTATGTGTTCAATTTGGTGGAAATGGCTATCCAGAGAAGAATTCAGCATCGAACATATGCAGATTCCAGTAAGGATGGTAAATTGGTGGTTCCTGGATATTTGTCTGCAATGAAAGGGCAAGTAGACAGAAATCAGATAATTCAGAACCATCAGAGTAGATTTTTAAAGAAAAAAGAAGATGGGAAGGATGATGAAATTTTGTTCCAGTCAAAGGAATTAGCAATAAATAAAAGAAAAGGGGAAAAACAGCAAGGCCCAAAGAAGAAGAAAGAAAAGTTCTAAAATTTATTTGAAAGATTTGAAATTGGAAGAAATGTTGCAAAAGCCTGCAAACCTTGATGTAGTTTTTTACTTCTAATTACCCTCCCTTTCCTCCTTATGAAAGGGCTCAATATGTCACTGAACTAGGCTGCACAATAGGCTAAATGTCCAATTTTGGGTATTTGAACCCAGTGTATTCTTCTGATGGAAAGACAAATCTGATTCTGTTCACAGCACATGCAGGAAGGACCTTTCTCTCGTTCTTTCCCAAATAATGCCAAATCCATCTCACAAACTGGCGATAACTTATGTACCGGAACAGCCTAAAAATAGATGCAATTCTTCAGCAACTATTGTAACATCAAAATGATTTCTCCTGGTACATATTAACTGAATCAGAAGTTCTCCTAGAATATAATTGGTTAAAACAAGTTTTTAAAACATATTCTAGTTGCATAACACATATTAGCATCAGAACTGACAAAATTTTCTTTGTAGTACTGGTAAGTGTGAGGAACTGTAAAAATAATTTTTTCATTTTAATAAATTCAGATATTTCCAGACAAGTGTTTTGTTAATGAACAGTATATTGCATAACATTTTTGCATTTAAAAATACAGATACAAATTTGGTTGATACTCTTTGTACTCCAATCTCTTCAAATTTTCAATCAAATACAAATACATACTCGCTTGTTGGATGATCATCAATGAACTGCTCATCTTCGATATACTGATATATAGCAGTCACAACAACATCAGGATTTAAGCAAACTTGAGTGAAGCCATCAACTTGGGTTATACACCCACAGTTAGCTTCATTGGCTTTCTGTAGAGTTAAAGCTACCTCTCTGCAACAGAGGCATTCCACGCTTTTCGGCATCGAAACGCAATGACCACAATCACACCTGAGAGGTCAAGTGTAGGAAAAAGATAAAACTTGCGAGAAATCAGAAACCTTACGTTTTCTTTTAGGCCTATTTCATTTAGGCCTATCACTCATGTCAATATATCATAACAACATCAAGAAAAAATAATCATATTAGCTTGTTCTTTACGTAATTTAAATGATCTGTTTAACAACGTTAAATATTCAAAGTGGCAAATATGATCATCATCCCAGACATACCAATCAGTATTGCCGATTCTTTCGATGTTCAAATCCTCCTCATCGTCGTCATTACTGCTGCTCTTGTCTTCACTGAGTCTCCTCTCTCTCTGCAATGGTTCATACATATATGGTCGAATCACCATTTCGTCCGTATTTACCATTCCATACTCACTGTCCTCCTCACTGCTTGTCATTTTTGTGCGAACCGAGAATAATTTCTGAACAATCTTTCTGGATCGATGAAGCACCGGAAAAGTGCATTCCAATCAATGTTCACCTCTGACGTAAAAGCTATATGCGAGACTCTCGTGGGCATGCCCGTCCATCAATAAAAATGGCCCCCGAAGGGCTAAATAAGCAACTTTCACCCTAAATAACTAGAAAACTGCTAACTTTGTGGCCATTTTAACTCGAAATTCGAAATCAGCGTATTCATTTTGTATCTTCAAACATAAATTATTTTAGCGTTGCAGGTCTCCT
>NW_027020025.1:667486-683283 GCF_013076305.1 Rhopilema esculentum | reverse complement strand
GGTGTAGTATGCTAATCGTCCCCCATGCAAAAGTGTCCCCTTTGAGGCGATACGTATATGCGTTTCAGTAACCTTCGTGAAACGGTTAGCGTTTCAGTGACCAAGTGGTAATGGCGGAAGTGTATAGCGAAGCTTCGAGAAAAAGTTCAAGATGCTGATATATTCTAAAGTTCAAGATGACTGTTAAATTTACTGGAAATCCAAAAATATATTATTTATAATGCAAAGATTGCTTAGATTTCTTTGCGGTAGATGATAATAGTAAAGCCGAAATAGAAAGTTGATACGGTGAGTTTAGGCCCATCAGCTTGATTCGTGAAATCGTGGCAAAAACTGATGGTTTATTCACAAGAGACGCTCCCTTGTGTTTAAAATCAATTTTTTTACTCGTGCATACTTGATTGTAAAGAAAAGCTATGTACAAATCTAACATTAATTGCATATGAAAGGCGTGAATGTTGACATATAATTTATTCGTCCCTGCTCTGTTTGGCCTAAGCCTTGCTACAATTTGAATATATAGTAAACTTTATCGTGAATATCGACATTGTCTTTAATCATGCCCATTTAATAGTATTTTTTCCAAGATGCTGCTACTGAAAAGATATGGGGCTAGTGCCCCCTTGAAGCATGCATACATTAGACGGGGAAGATATTCTACCCCATGTTAAAAGGGACAGCCCCTCCATCAAACTTTATGACACCTCTGAAAAAAGTTATCAAAGTCTCTAGAATCAAGGCGGAATTTTTGCATCCTTTCTTTTCAACTAAGAGACAAAGTAGGCAAAGTATTTAGATGTGTATATAAACTGTATACTTTTCAAGTTTAGGCATCTTCTATATCAATAAATGATCCAAATCCCCCTATTAATTTTTTTAAATTGAGGAAATTTTTGTCTGAAAACATTTTATCTTGAATATTCTGTACTGATATTTACAAGTATAAACATAAAATATTGCTAATTCTGTTTTGTTTAAGAGGTAATATTGTTCAGAATGTCTGCTTTTCAATTTGGATGTTCTTGACATTGACAATTATTGTTCTTGGTTTTTCAAACACTCTCTATTGATGCTGAGCTGAGCATTTTCTTTTTCAAATAATACATCTTCTGAAAACTCTTACTCAATAAACTTAAACAAGACAACAATGGATGAGATGTTTCTTGTATAGTGTAAATTTGATATGACGATGTCATCATCATTAATAATATTTAAACACTACAACTGTCTTAGGGTTCACATTACTTTGATAGATGGAAAGAATACATTATTTTTGTTTCTTAAAATTTTTATATGGTTTAAACAATTGACAATCATGAAAAAATTTTCTTATTTGTTTTGTACAATTGTGGGGTCATAATGTTTACTGTATAATACCATGAGATTGTACTTTTTTGCTAGAATAAGCCTGACATGATCTCTGACTTAGCCCTCATTCACTAAGGGGTTTATTGCACAGCTCTTACACAATAGACATTTGTGTTCAGATTTTTTTGCATAAAAATGAGAAATAATAATTGAGAAAAAACAATAAAATCAGAGCTGTTTTTCTCAAAATGCATGTATTTATTGTCAGATTTATCAGACATATAAAGATTTTATGTAATATAAACTTTCAATGCTTTTCTTATTAATGCTTTCAGGTATTTGGCAGACCTTTTTCAGACCTTTTTTCAGACCTTTTTTCAGACCTTTGGGAGATCTTTGGTAAACCTTCTAACCAGTTCAGAGACTACAATGTTAGTTTAATTTTGTGGTTCTTAACTTTCATTAGCAAGACCTATTCAAAAAAAACATATCAATAATATTACTTATGGATATGATAAGAATAAATGCATATGAATATAAAATGCACAAAATCAACTGTGTTAGCCACATCAGGGGTAGGTAGTACCTAGGCATTTCCCTGTTTGGCAAACAAATAACAGATTTCAATGCAAATAGGGGCATTACAAAGTTCAATATGGCCACTTAGCCTTTCAGTGTATCTTTCAGAAGAGGTAAAGGAAATTGTGGTGGTTTTGAAAAAAATAAAGGGAGTGAAGAGGTTTACAACTGATATTTCATACAAAGTCTCAATATAAAAAGATTAGTTACTTATTGGAGTGGAGACCATCCTACTGTAGGCATGGGGGCTGCAAATTTTTTATTTGGCACAAGGACCTTTGGAAGCTGTTCTGACTTTCTGGAGACAAGATGTTTCAGTAACAGATGTCTATAAATTGCAATTTTCCCTCAAATTTCAAGGGAACGGGGGGGGGTGGCTCTTTGGGTGAGATCAGATACCAGGATTCCGCATAGAAAATTTCCTATTAACGCAATTCTGCAAGGAAATTTTCGTTTTACCGCAATACCGAGCTTTCAAATTGAAAACTACCAAATATATCGTAGTCTGAGTTTAGATTCAGGCAAGTGAATTTCGATTAATTCTAAAGATCAAATTTTATGTAAAACTGTTTTATGCACGATACAAGCATGCATAATATTGCCCCTAAATTGGAAAATTCGCAATATGTACACATCTCTTCAAATCACCATATATGAAACTCGACCCTTTTTTATCAAACTATCTAGCATTAGCATGTATTAATGGCGAATTGTATCTTGCAATTGCCCAATCAGAGACCCCTTACTGAAAGGTTTTATGTAAAGGTACAACTAGAATATCAACGACAAAGTTGGGTAGCAAAGGAGGGGACATATAAACTTCTTTGACAAAGAATTACATTCTTCCTTCTGATATCAAAGAGTCTGAGTAAAATGGGATTATTTTTCAACGTTAAAGTTGAAAACATTATCTCGCTATTGCTTACAAAGAATCAACGGAGATAAAGCTGGACACCTTCGCGCCTATAAATAGGCAACTGAAAACTCATCATAATGAAACTTCTTTTCGCTACGAGAAATTCCATACAATGGTGTATTTTGGTACAGGTCAATTCAAATACAAATTGGATGAGATTTGATTTTTTCCAGAACAACAAGACTAATGTTTGTTGATTGTCTTTAAAAGAAATCACAGTAATCATTTAACATAGCCCTCGTCGAATTTTATCAATTTTTCTTCATTTCAGAATTGAAGACAGATACTCCACTTTTTTCCCTTTAGAAAGAATCGGAGTATTAGCAATAAATCGAAGTTTAACCAAAAACGGAATACAAAAATGGAAACACAAAAACAAATTAATATTCAAGTCCAAAGTTTCAATTTCAAAATCTATCAAAACCTTGAAATAGCTTTCCGCCCTTGAATATTCATTTGAAGAGAAAAGTTGTATAAGTCACAGAATGTCGCCTCGTGTCGCAAGTAAATCGAGGAGGCATGATTAAGGAGATATATTTATCTATTAAAATTTGAGAAATAACTTCTTTTTGTTCATATACATAATAATGAAATGTTTTTATTCGACTCATAAAATGCCTTTTTGTAACTACAGAGACAAAAATTCAGCATTCAATGATTATTCAAAGTTCATTAGATTTCATTTTCACATTAGTTCATAGAAAGGCTCATCTATGCTTGGGACTAAATATGCTAGTGCGCCTCTGTTATTAACCAGTGTAAGGAGTTAATACAATAATGCTAATATATAATCATATGGTAATTTACTTTATAGTTGTTCTTGTACAACCCAGGTTAAGACTTGAAAAAAACCCACCTTTTCTCCTTTTTTTAACAAAAAAGGCCTTGGAGAATGATGGATCAGAAACTTAAATTAATTTGTTTAAAGTACATGACATGATTAAAGTATATGACAAGAGAGTGTTATGGAACTGGTTGGGACAGAATGAAAAAATTTCCACACCTTTTTGCAGTCAAAAAGCGCCTTTTTAACCCCAGAAAGTAACTATTTTACAAGTAGGATGCCCTCAAGACTAATTTTTTTGGTTACACAGAATAAAGTATAATAATTTCCTAAAATATTACCCCTTCCCAAAATTTTCTCATCAGAATTCGGCGAAATACAAAATCAATTACACCGAGATGTCCCACCCACTCTTTCTCTGTCTCTGCCATTGGGAACTTTGCAGTGGAATGTATACCCAGGCTAAATTTTTTGTGCACCTTGAATCGCATTATAAGACCATACGTCTGCTTACGGTAGCCAAGACCTAGATAGTGGATAGCATGGTCTCACACGAATATGAAACAATATATTGGTTTTACCTATTGATTTCGTTTGACATAACAAATACAGTGGAATCCCGATATAACGATTTCTGAAGGGAACCAGAAAATAGTTTGTTATATCGGAAGTTCGTTAAACCAGGGGTTCATTGTATCAGGATTCCACTGTATGCTATGTTCATGTGTCAATAGTCCTACCTCTTCAGCTGTAATTTCCTCTCTTTATAAGATCTAAATAAAGTTTTCTACGTTTCCCTTAAATTTTTGCCATACAGTTATGAATAAACGTTACTTTGTTTCCATTCAATTTCCACGATATTTTCTACAATTCTTAATGTCGAAATTGCAAACTACAATTCTTAAGAATTTGATGGTAATTTCACTGAAGCAATAGTTATACCATTACAAATTTGAAGAAAGTCAATCATATTTTATTGATCCTATCAATAGACATTTTGATGAATAATTTAACCAGAGCGATATTTCAATTATTGACCTCTTCCATAGATGTTTTGGATAGGGCAATCAGTTTTTAGGTAAATGTCCCCCTATTGTTCTATAGTGTTCTATAGAGGGGACACTTTTGCATAGTGTCGTTTTGCTATGCGTTTCGGTCCCCCCGGACACTTTTGCATAACAAAACTGTTTTGCACTTTCGCATACAGTTTTGTTATGCAAAAGTGTCCCTCTATTGTTTTATAGAGGGGACACTTTTGCATAGTGTCGTTTTGCTATGCGTTTCGGTCCCCCCCCCCCGGACACTTTCACATACAGTTTTGTTATGCAAAAGTGTCCCCTATTGTTTTGTAGAGGGGACACTTTTGCATAGTGTCATTTTGCTATAAGTTTCGGTCCCCCCCCGGACACTTTCGCATACAGTTTTGTTATGCAAAAGTGTCCCCCTATTGTTTTATAGAGGGGACACTTTTGCATAGTGTCGTTTTGCTATGCGTTTCGGTCCCCCCGGACACTTTCGCATAACAAAACTGTTTTGCACTTTCGCATACAGTTTTGTTATGCAAAAGTGTCCCTCTATTGTTTTATAGAGGGGACACTTTTGCATAGTGTCGTTTTGCTATGCGTTTCGGTCCCCCCCCCCCGGACACTTTCACATACAGTTTTGTTATGCAAAAGTGTCCCCTATTGTTTTGTAGAGGGGACACTTTTGCATAGTGTCATTTTGCTATAAGTTTCGGTCCCCCCCCGGACACTTTCGCATACAGTTTTGTTATGCAAAAGTGTCCCCCTATTGTTTTATAGAGGGGACACTTTTGCATAGTGTCGTTTTGCTATGCGTTTCGGTCCCCCCGGACACTTTCGCATGGGGGGACCGAAACGCATATTACACCGGCTCTATACCAAAATAAAATAAATGGATTTTATGAAGTTTTTTCATTTTTCATGTCAGTTCCACTTTAACCCATGCCAACCAAAAACTCGACAAAGTAGCAAAATCAGTTCAGCACCATGTTGCAACTGCCATAGGTGTATCAGCAAATGAGATTTCACTACCAGATCAAACAAAAAGCCCAAAATTTAGACCACTTAATGGAAGAAGTAAAAAACCAAATGGCAAGGCCTACATTTTGAAGGAAGATACAGCTTTTGACACTTGACTCCGTAATCATGGTCTATAAACCATTCAGCTACTTTTTTTGATGTCTCATGCTACCTGGTTCAAAAAGCACTGAAACTCAAGGATGGAGAAGGAATTTGCTCAATGCCATCTGCTAAACAAGGCAAATCGCTGCCAGTTACTGTTTCAAACCAAGTAAAACGATCAATTTTCAATACTTCTTCCAGGGAAAAAAGACCATGTCAGTATTGCAAAAAATATGCACATGAGAAAACGTCTGCTGTTGTGTAATTTGAAAGAATTATATCAACTATACAAAAGCAATATCCTGAGTGCAAAGTGGGTTTCTCAAAGTTCTGCTCCTTGCGGTCAAAATGGTGTCAATGTAGGCTCAAGTGGTACTCATGCCATCTGTGTATGTGCCATCCATCAGAATTATATTCTTTTTGCTGATGCTACTAAAACTGGACTGACATACAAGGATCTAATAAACATGGTTGTTTGCGATAGTGACAATAGAATGTGCATGTTACACCGTTGCCCTGCATGTCCCGGGAGTGAGGTTCTCAAGACTTTTCTGGAAAGTCACTTTTCGGATTTTGACAATGAAGTAACTTTTCAGCAGTGGCAAAGTACCAATAAAATTGACTTAATAAAACAATCACTAGATGCTGAAGATTTTTATTATTGCAGCGATTGGCAATTTGACCTCACACTCCTTCATTGTCAGACGCCAGGGATGGTATTTGAAGGACTGCAAAGAAACTTTGGAAACTGATTCAGTACCAGTCCTTGGTGACTTTGCCGAGAACTACACATTTGTTGTTCAGGACGAAGGGCAATCGTATCATTGTAATAAAAGCTACTACACAGTGCATCCTGTTGTTGTATATGACAAAATGGAAAATGAACTTTCACATCACTCTTTTTGCTTTTTATCAGATGACTTGGAGCATGTTACTAATTTTGTGTATGCAATTCAACATGAAATATGTATTTACATCAAAGAGAAGATGCCCGGGATACAAAAAGTTGAGTATTTTTCAGATGGCTGTGCTGGACAGTATAAGAACTTACACAGTATAAAAATATACTGAATTTATGTCACCATGAAAATGATTTCAAGCTACAAGCAAGCTGGAACTTTTTTGCCACTAGCCATGGAAAATCTTTCTGTGATGGAATTGGTGGCACCGTAAAACGCTTAACTGGAATTGCTACCTTGCAGCAGTCACTATCAAATCAAGTTTTAACTGTATTTGATATGCTAACTTTCTGCAAAGATGCAATGAGAGATATTACATTTCAGTTGATTACAAAGGAACAGATGGTTGCAGTTCGTAAAGACTTACAGGAGAGGTTTGCTACTGGTAAGACTATTCCAGGTACAAGAAGTTTTCATTTCTTTTGTCCAGTGAACACAAGCACGATGAGGAGACATTGGCCAAAGAAAGCAGACACTTTTTGGGTTCCATATACAAACATAATATGCCCATTGAATGCCCCAGTTAAAGTATAACATTATAACATTTAACAGGGAGAACATATAACATTTTGGAGAATGATTTTAAGAACATTGTGACTAAATTTGTTTAATCATTAATTTTTTTTCAAAAACACTGAAATAGTATCCTAGAGTAAGATTACATGTGATTTGAATTTTAGAAATTGTGTTGATTAACAACAATTTTCTTAAATCATTCACATACTTCATAACCAAAATCAACCAGTTCAAAAGATGTGCACTTTGTGAAAGGTGGCAATGAAATAATAATCCAATAACTAACAAGCAACTTTGAATTATGATTTAACTTTATGTGTTTCCTGGAAAGCTAGTCTGCATTATTTCTCATCACTACAATCACCAGCTACACAGAAGCAAAAAATAATGCATAGAGAAGGTCTTTCAAAATCTTAAAACCAGAAAAAACAGCCCCTGGTGTGAAATTTCTTATAAATGCAATTTGGTAATCATCATAATGCTAACCAAAAATGCCAAAATGAACATTTGATTTCCAGTTATTATATTCTGGTACTCTTTCATATACAAACAAAGGGTTCAATCAATTTTGATAGATTCAGGTGTGCTGAATTTGAAAATGAAATTCAACGTTACCTATCATCTACATATCCATTTTTGGGGTGTTTGAGCCCTGGTTTGCAAGTTTTGAGAAAAACATTTTCATGCTTCAAAGTCAAAATTTTTAGCTTTCTATAATCTACAGCTAATAACTGTAAGCATTTTTGAAATCAGCACATTTGATTACCCTTAGGTATCAATTTTCAAGAATATATGATTAATCTATCAAATGTTACAGGCATCTATACATAAACCGGTACCACTAAAAAGGATGTCGTTGAAAATTTAATGCCTATCAAGATGCTGATTTCAAAATGATCTAGTTCAGGAACCAATCAAGACATTGAGCTGAAATTTGGGTTTTTTCCATATTTTGTACCCATATTTTCATATGTACCAAAAATGAACAAAATCTGAGATGGTGGGTTACATGACCGCCAGGAATAATCCTTAGGCTCCCTTGTTATAGTTGGGATCCATCTGACACCTTATTTTCTCCCACGACGTGAATACAGGAGATCTCCATTTTCATTTCTTGCTTGTAAACGGTTGCAGTAATGATTGTGATCAATCAATGCAAGCCTGTTACGAACTTTAGAATAACAGAATAACTGGAAGAACAATTTTGAAAATTGCATAATAATGCTTTATTTTTAACATTATCATATTATTATCATAATGCCATGACATTTTATCAGGATATGTAATTGCACATAAATTGAAATCTCTCAGGAAAAGCAATTTATTCGCATCCCAATATAGTGTGAAAATGTCTTTGTGATTTGTTGTGAATGTAATGTATACATATACATCTTTCTATTAAAAAACAACAATGCAAAATATAATTTTTGTAATGTCTAAAGTTTGCACTAAATCAAAACTATCCCGACATCCTTACAAGTGTAGCACTTACTTGAAAAAAACGCGTTTGGGACAGTACATCAGAAGATGGTTGTGGAACACTACAAGTTGACCTGTGTACCTGCAAAAGGGATAAGTATTCATAAATGATAAGGTGTTTCGCAGGTGTTTTAAAAACTTTTGTTCTATGAATAAAGCTTGTTGGTTTGTATTCTATAAGTGTTCTAGACACAAGGCCCAGCTTCAATTCAAATAGTAATGTCAAATTCTTATCTCTTGTTACAAAACTTCTGCCTACCTGAAATCCGGTAGAATTTAAGGATATTTAGGAATTTCTTGTCAAGAATAATTCCCCTTATTTGCTGGAAGTCAGAATCAGTAGGTGAAAACCAGCCTGCTCTTCCTGTTGTATCAAGGCATCCATGTCCTGTGAAATTGATATAACAAAAAGCTCGCATCAACTTTATTTTATTTGCTTATCCATTCTTTTAAAAAATCAACAAAAACATTTTTTAAAGGTCTATATATGCATACTTATTAAATAAATACACACTTTTACACAAAAACCTATTTGAGGTTTCTCAAAGTAGTAAGGAATGTTGCTGAATTTCCTCAAACAAGCTAAGCAATCATATTTTATATTGTCTAATCTGACAACCTTCCAAAAATTATAAATTCATTTCAGGTTTTGGAAACCAAACAAGAACCTTTTCTGTGAGTCTTGAGACAAAAATGTTTGGTTTTTATTCTTAGCCACAAGAAAGCATGTTAATAGAGAGCAAAAGTTATAATGCCAATTTCAATAGATTGTTACAATGCAGGTTTCAGAGCAGTACCAAAAATGATTTATGATTGCTGGTATCCAGTTACAAATATTTTCATTACCTCTTTCATTTGCAATCTTTGATAAACAGAGATACAAAAATTTTAACATCTGACTTAATTTATGTCAGGTTTGAATTTTCATGCACGAGGTCATAAATTTCCAGAGGAAAGTTTTAGTTCTAAGAATTTGTCAGCATCTTCAAACTATATAAAGGGAAATGCTGATAAATTTTAATAAATCACAATATGTGAAAATACCATTACCTGCATCAACTTTTTTCTAAGTTTGCTGACTTGTGCCATATATCTTTCTGAAATTTTATTTCATTGTAACTGTTGTCATCCTCTGCATTGTACATAAACTATTCAAAAGAGAAAACATTAAACACTTTAACTAGTTGCTATTCAAAATCAATCACAAGCAATTTCACTGACAGTAAATGAGGAGACATTAAACAGTTAATGCTTTGCAACCAAAAATGTTCAGACAGAAGTTTTATAACCAACATACCCAACATATATGTATAACATACCTGTATAAAATATATATGAATATATATACAAAAATTGTAGAACGAAAATTCTTACTCATCATTGCAGATATTGGCCTGTGATCATCTGTGACAAAGCCTCTAACTTTCATGTTTTTCTGGTGTTTATCCAGGCCTTTTTTGCAACAAAGCTTCTCCATATTTGAACTCTTCATATTAGCATCCTGTACATCAACAATCTCCTGGTGTACTATTAAATCTGACACTCGATTAATGAATCAATGAATGAATATGTGCAGTATGTTGCACAATGACCAGGAGAGTCATTTCTTCCATCTCCACCAAGTGTAACTTCCTTACCTGCAAACAGCCTAAAGGTCAAGGATTGCATCTCTTCCCTCGAATCATCTACCGCTGGATTGACATACTGTTTGGCAATCCTGTGACATGATACATCTGATGGTATTTTCGGATTTAGGAGCTTGGCTAACAAAGAGACCTTCACATAAAGATTCCTTGACAATATTATGGAAGATAACATCTGCAAATTGATGGCATAAACTCCATTAACTGACTCAGAAGAACTCCATTTAATTAAATGTCAATTTTCACAGTGTAGCCAGAGCTCTGCAACACTTCCAATGAAGCCGTGCTTTTTAACCTTCCTCTCTTGCCCACTAATGTCACAATTAATACAGCCAACCAGGTTCCCAAGTTGTGTCAATGAGCAGATAAATTGTTCGTCTTCAACTTAACTCAGCTCATTAATAAGATGTTTTTCCTTAAAAAAATCCTTATGATAATTTTCTGGCAGAGAAACTTTGTAAAATTGTAAAATACCCAAGTAAAATTGTCTGATCGTCCGTAGCTTCCCATGTCATGCTTAGGCCATCTAACAGTGTCCTATCAGGAGTTGAGATGCAAGGGTTTGTCATGTTGATGGTTTCAGTGTCTTCATCCTTGTTCTAAAGTTCTGAAATTTCATCCTCAGTTTCAACAAACTCCTTCATGTGGGTCAGGTAATAATCATTTCCAATTTTCATATCTTGCAACCTCTCCTCCAAGTCAAAATCACTATTATCAGATAATTCTTCGCTGTACTAATCCTGCTGACATGGGCTGGTCTCACATTTTCTGCAGCAACTGTGATATCATTAATGACATCATTTTCCATGCATCCAATCCTATATATGAGTCGAATACTTCACTAACTTGAGTATGACAAAAATAAAAACACATTTGTGAGCCTTACAGTTCATAACATGCAAGCATTCTATAAGATTTAAGAGTTTATTTCTTTTGTAAGAAGACTATAAAGTGATTGCTTAAGAGTTTATCGATCAATCAAATAAACAGAAATAGTCTATTGCAATAACTTCTTTTTTACAGCAGGAGATGATTGTATTTCAATTATTTGAGGAAGTCTCATGCCTCAGATATGTTATTTGGAGCCATAGGGAGACTATCTTCAAAGACTTTTGCTTAGTTGTAAACTGTTTAGATCATGAATAATATCCAAAGGTAGAAATTATATTTAAATTCACAGTGAGAAGAGTATCATGAGTAGGAAACTTACTCTTCTGCTAGTTCTAATATACTGGAGATCAGCTTTCTTCTTACAGTCTCAGTCGATCCTTGTTTACTGCATTGTCTAATTTTTGGCAAAGGGTTTGAGTGCAAATCTTGATGACCAGGGGAGACAACAAAACCACTGTGTAAGACAGAAACATTCATGATTATTCCCCCATTCCATTCCAAATGCTTTTTATATGAAAGGTTCTTTCATACCCATCCGCATATTCAAACATTTTGATATTTTCATTTCTTATCTGTTAACTTTTCTTCTCAAAATAGTATTAATTCTTCTTGAATCAGCGGGCTTATTCAACCACAGTCTGCAGAGTGTGGCATGTGCACAAAAAATATTTTGCAGAGCTTTGTCTAATGCACTCAAAAACCTAGGGCTACACACATATTTTCTTGGTAGTTAAAAATTTTTAAGGGCTACCCCTTTTTGAAATGCTGGCAATACTTGCTGTCCTATATTACTCTAGACAGCAGATCATTCAAAGTATGTGAAATTTGTATGGATACATTTTTTTACTGTATTTGAATTTTTAAAGTCAACAAATCCAACAACCATCCTATTTAGGGCTAGCCAGGCTATCAAACCAACCTAAATATGTGCTTTATAGGAAATGTGTGTCCTTACAGAACGTGTCTAAAATATCTTTCGTTAAATGTTAAAGTTATCCTCACATTGAAATTATCCTCATATTGCTCACATGAAATCTAATGTTAGTTAGGGCTAAGTCAAGGATCTAAGTATTTTGCTCAAAAGACTAATTCCTCCTTACCTCGCTAGGTTCTTTTGTAAGATGAAATCAATGCCGAAGCAAGTTCGTTATCAGTGTGAAGGCCAATTTCTCCTCGCAAATTCTGCCACAGTTCCAACACTGTTTCGTGAAATGACACTTTCACACGCTTCATTTTTGTGTCAAACAATTTTCTCTTACGTCTACAAGTACTTTTCAACAATTAGACAGCATTGATGTGAGCAAAATTTGACGCCAAGACACGAAATCTAACAACGCTACATCAAAACACCCACAGTTTCTGTTTCAGTGAGTTTCATTTTGTAGCCAAGGCGATATCTTTTGGTCAGTTTTGCTAATTTGTCTTTGCTAATTCCTCTCCAATTTCGCGGACCCTCAAAATTCAGCAGACATGTAACAAAGGAACATCTTGCCTTGAGTACTAAATCTTTCTAAATGTATGACATCATCAATGTTAGAATCTTTCATATCTGAGAGAACATGCATAACATTTTGTTCTATCTTTTCCTGCAAAACGATACTGTCATTAATTGTTGGTTAGGGCATTCCATGTTGGGTAGCTGTAAGAAAAATGGACCCTCCCACCAAACAAAAATTGTATGAAAAATCACAACTGTATGTACCACTTAACGGTAAATCAGCTGGGTTATCCTTACCAGGGCAATATAAACCACGCTTCGCAATTTGAATAGGATAAAAAATCAAAAACTCCTCTTTCTTAAGAGAGGCCAAACTTTTGTTTTCCTTTTTCAGTTCAATGTTCTCACGCATAAGATTCCCAACTTGTGTTCGAAAAGTTTCATATTGGTCGGCTTGAAATTGTTGAGAGTTTTCAATGTCAACCAGTTTTTTTAATGTTTGTTAGACGAAAGCCAAGAGTGTTTTCTATTTCTGTTTTTACTGTGTCTTGGATTCCAACAGTTGTTTTACCAAGGGGATTTTCCACAGGACTCAAGGAATGATTGTCGTTAAAATGAAGTCTTTGATTTCTTTATTCATCTCCATTTTTATTAATATTATTTAAACTCTGTGCCATTTTAAAACATAAAATTAAAAGAAAAAACATAAAAAGAGTTTATTCATGTTACCGCCAAATAAAACACGTCTGCTCACTAGTGCAACACAAGCAACCATCATAGACCCCAAGCTCGAAAACATCTCTGCCAACATATTTGGACTAAGGAATTGTAACCTAAATCACACGATTAAAAGACTCTCTCTTATTCCTCTTTCTTAAAGACTAAGTTTTTCTATGAAGACACTTTCTCAGATAGCTTTCTTCACTCAAACGTGCAAACACAGGCTTCATTTCTGCAACCACTTTTAATGGTAGTCCATGTCCTGGCTTTAATTTCTTGGTGTTCTCAGCAATATCCACCTTGAATTTTTCCCATCTGGACAGTAATTATGGTAATCTTTTTCCTTCGATGATGCAGAATGGAAGAGTTTTGCAATTATTGATTTCTTCATTGATTCCAAGTTACCAACACTGTTTCCAATAGCTATTCCAAAATAATTTTGAATTTTCTCAATAGTTTTCTCTGTTAATTTGCCTTTTCCTCCCAACTCTCTTTTTTCCCTTTTTAATTTTCTCAGTGCAGTACAAATTCTCTTCTGAACATGTCCAATGCACTCCAACTTCTCTACTTTCTTACGAACTGAATCATAAACATTTTTTACAGAGAGATGGCTTTTGCTGTCACCATCTACATAAAAATTTGTGTAGTTAAGGCCATGCTTTTCAATGGATCTGCCAAAACTATGCACTGCACCTCCAGGTTCCATTGATGGTGCAGATCCCCTGCAGCTCGCTCTGCATCAAATGTGCTTCTCTTTAAAATCCTGATACTCTTTGGGATTCTTGCCAAGCTTAATCTGCAATTAGCATTGCTTACAGTATGATGGCCCATGGCTATCAACGCAAAAAATAAAATTTTTTACAAATTTGATTGCATACTATCATCATTTTTAGAATAATCCAATAAAAAATTAATTAAAAGTTTAATGAAATAAAATTTAATTTTACAAAATTATAAAAATAAATAAATTTAAATGTTGAAAACATTTTCTATTCAACTTTTTTAAATCATTTAATAAAAATTTATTTCTTTTATGAAATAAAATTTAATTCAACAAAAAATAAAATGAATAATTTCGAATTGAAAAAAATATTTCAAAAAATAAAAATTCTATATATTTTTATTTTTTTACGACGTGGCCCATGGCTATCAACTATCAGTGAAGTACTCCATGTAAATTATCAGACGGAAATTCGTGTTCATGCAAACATGGCGGATGGAAGAGATGCATACAATAACTTCGTGGCAAAAGTAGAAGCTAAACGAATCAGTTAAACAGACAACGCAGGGCATGGCAAAGGCAAGAAGCCAAAGAAGGGCATTGAATGTATTGTTGTGCAGAGAGTTAACTCGCAGCCAACTGGGAAATTGAAAAAATTTGAGCCACTGGATTCAAGGGACTTTGTAGACTTCACCCATTATGATTCATTGACATTGAAAAACATTAAGCATGCATGTGAGTCATTTTATGGTGCTCCTATAGGCTCTTGCGATGTCCTGTATAGCGACAGAGGTCCTTCTTGCACCTTAGATGAGCATGTAACCGGGAAAAAGTTTTATCTAGTGCGCTTTATGACATCAGGAAATGGAGTGCGAAAGCTGGACAGGCCTACTAATCAACGTCAAAATTATGAATTCAGCCCTGATTTCAATAAAAATGTCAGCCACTCAAGCATCATGCCTTTCAGTTTGCCATCTAAAAGTGCATTTTCCAAACCTAAGAATGACAGTGGAATTTCATCAGCAACAGCAAGTGCTGAGCCAATGAAAGTTACTGTCCCTAAATCTGTAACAATAGCAGATCTTCTTGGTGCTGGAAAGCTTATCCAACCAGAAGTTTGTGATGATGTTACACTGCAACTGGAATCTTTTAGCATCACCGAAAAGGTATGGCTGAAAAATGATCCAATCAATTTCAAATAGAAAGGAAACATTTTGCAGCAGGAGGCTTTCGAGATGCTTTCAAAGCAGTCAGTAACAAAGGGGTTTTTAAAGGGACTTGGGTTGTAAAAAAGTTCCAAGCAGAAACATGGGAAAACATCAAACCACTACTTGGGGACACCACAATTGTTGAACACACAAGAAAGCAGGTGCAGATGCATATGGCTGCTAAGAGGATTTTGAATCGCTTGGAAAAGAAGATTGAAGAAAAGGAACTATTTGGATCTATCTTTAGTTATGATGAGATATATTTTTCAATGATGGAGGACGTGCCTGTAACAGTGGAACCATTCCTAGCTGGAACCTTTGTCAAGTATGTCAACAACAATGGAGAGCCAATTGCAACAAATATTGTAAACAAGGATATACATCAAAAGGCAGAAGCAGTATGCCACTTTTCACTTGCTGATAGTGAAGGAAAACTACTACTTCTTGACTTGCAAATCTTCTGGATCACAAGAGGCTTATATCCAACTCCT
>NW_027020025.1:576158-658340 GCF_013076305.1 Rhopilema esculentum | reverse complement strand
GTTTTGTTGACATTTTATTCCATTCTGAAATCAAATATAAAAAATTTTAAGATTTGCAATTGTGTTAATAATGGTAAGATTTGCAATTTTGTTAATAATGGAAGGAAGTTGTGAATAATAATGAACAAAAAAGGAAACACTCTCTGAAAACGTTTACAAGGCTGTAATATGTTGTTCTACACAAAAAGCTGTTTAACATACTTTTTGCAACATGCCAGATGTCATAACGATGAGTTATTTCTGGATGGTTCTCTTGTATAATGCTTGATATGCCTATGTGGCGATCTGAGACAAATTTGGAAATTGGGACATCTATCAGTAAAGTCTCTAGACAGAGTTTGAATCCATATAATTCCATAGCACTGCCGTTACCAGCTTGATTTCTCTGAAACTTAAATTATGCACAAAGTATTTAAATTGGCTTTTCTGTATTACCTCAGGAAGTATAATATCACAGGTTTTTTTAGATGGTTTGATGTAGATACTCGTGTATTGCATGCCTGAATCGCCTGTTTCATATGTTGTATATAAAAATGAATCGCCAGCTAGAACAGCAGGATCGCTTTGGTCTTTTAATGCCTTAAGGAAACCAGCCAGATAAACTTTCCAGTGAATATATATATAGCTGGAAATGATTTTTCCTTTGAAAAGAAACTTGTATATCAACTATTGGTTGTCAATTCATAACTTTTGTGTACTGAAACTTCCATAAGAAACTTTTGTTATATAATCAAGAAAATATTCAAACTCTCAAGCCTTTTTTGTTTGCAACTCTGCTTTCCTGGCCTACATATATGCCCTCGTTGTAATTTTGTGTGATCCACTTAACATTTTGCCTGAAACTTATAGTTAAAAATGAACCCTATACTGTAGCACATTTCTACAAGGATGACGTTTTTAGTCATAAAATAAAGAGAGACTACTACTTAACCAGTTTTTTTGGTTCAAAATATAACAAAATCAATTTCCAAGTAGGGAAATTAACTCATTTTAGATTCAACAGAATTAGCTTCAAATAGCAAATTTGATTAATATTTTGACATTTTTACCTATTGATGTTTGAAGAAAGTTATAAACGAGATTGTGCAAAGATTGGTGTGATTGAAGACCTGTCTGACTTTTGAGATTGAGCCCCAAGCTAACAATGTTGACATACAGAGCAGGAAGTTGCCGGCAGGTATGTTAGTTCCAGTCATTTTCGGTTGACTTCTCCAAAGATCTTCTTTCAGACATGCTGGGTTAATACAGTGGCTCCTAACAATCAGCATTGTTCCACATTTAGTTGCTTTAATGTTACGGTTGTCACTCTTGCAGAAATAACTTGAAGAGCAACAAGATTTGCACCAAAAATGAGATTAATTTTGGTTCTGTCCGGAGGTTTCCATCTGTAGCTAAGAACCTGTGTTTCAGAATGAAGAAAATTTTAAACTTATGCACAACTAAACTTGACTTAACAATTTGAGAGATATGTTTTCTTTGCTAATTATCTGCAAAATTGCATAGAATAGTAATTTATAGTAATTTTAATGCATAGAATTTAAAACAAGAGACACTGCAATGTGCAGATAATAAACAACAATGAAACACAAGTGGTTTAAAGATAGCTAATATTTTACCTCAGCAAAAGTAATGGCATAGTTATGTCTGCAACAACATAACCAGATTTTAAATGGGTGGGTAGTCTACAATCATATTTAACATGTAAAAAGTACTAGTGCATTTACCTAGAAGCCTCTTCTGTGTCACTTTCTAAATTGGTTTCTGTGTCTGCGTGATCCTCACAGTCAAATCATGCTCCTCCAATGATTCATCATCACTTTCCTCAGAACTATCTGCTTTATTTTGGAAGATCATCAGATGCAATTTTTGAAAAATCGCTCTTTTTAGGTGACTTCTTTGTTTTTGAGGTGTTTCCATCCTTGCGCCGGGCAACAATTATCTAGGCATCATGATATATTCAATGCTTTCAGGCATTATTGTGGCACTGTTTGACAAAATGAAGAGGAACATTGAATTTGCACACATTTCTTTTCGCTATTTGAATGCATAAACTGCCCCAGCAAACTACACTCTGTTCAATTGCAAACAATCTTTTGGTGGTAAATTACAAATGTATACTGAAGCTTTTCGTCTGACAGAACTAATAATTGCATAAGGACCTTGGAGTACTCCAGGCTTGTCTTTAGCGTGCATTTGGCCTGAGGTTTACATGGAATGCACCCAGGGCTTGGCTATATGCACTATTGTCCACCAAAAACCACTAGAGCCTAAACAGCCTTTTAAAGAATGTTTCTTGCTATATTTTGTACGCAATTCTTCATGCACAAAAACGATGAAAACTGACAATGCAATGAAACAATAGCTTCAACCAAAATTCTTGGCGAAGTATCCACAACAGCTGGTTGTGACCGGTTGGCACTCTATTTTTATAAGAATACTATACATTAATTCCAGCATCGATTTTCTTAGGGAATTTTCGTTTTGAACCTTATTATATTTATAAAGTATTCTAATTTTTTTCAAATCTGAATGTTTTTAGGGGAACATTGCCTGCTCTTTAAGAAAAACCACCATATGTCAGTTCTGAAATTCCCTGTTATGAACACAGCAAAACAGGCAACTGCCTAACAATGAAACAAAAATGTGCGACCGGAGGTTGAGCAATATTATAATATTGTTAGAAAATGGATTATTATGAATCTGAATATTCTTTTATATATATAGTGTTCACATATGTATGTCTTTAAGAAACTAAAATGCCAGTACTGATTGTTTTTAGATACTTAGGATTTTAGATATTGGGTATGGTGTACACATGAATTTCTTATGGGTTCTTAAAGACTTCAAAACAATATTCTTGTCTACTTCCTGTGTCCTCATAAATGTTTAGAAACAAAGTTTTTTAACCTTTCCTTTGTTTGGACATAATAATATAATGCAGTACTTCTAGTCAAGAGTAATATGATACAAGAAACAGGTGAAAACAAAGTAAAATTTTACTAGAAGGCTCCTTCGTTAAGGTAGCCAGCTACAGTCATTTTGCTGGGAACATAATATTTTTCAAAAAAAAATTTTTTTCAATAGTCTGCTTCTTTAAATATTAAAGAACCCTTTCGAGAAATATTTTTGTAATATATGAAGTTTTTGGGGGTAAAACCCTTGCATTCCGTGGAGGAATAAACATCAATATCCTTAGCAACAATGTTTTTCCGTTGCTAGGCATATAAATCTTTATTTTACCCCAGGATTGTCTGTCGCTTCCTTACAATTTCAAGTGCCCTTATGAATTGGAGGTTTTCCATATACGAGGTTTTCCAAAGACAGGCTTGAAGTAGCTAAATCTGTCCTAGTTTATCACTTTTTTATACCTGTTCTCCACGAAAGCTTAATTGTGGTGTTTCTCAGGCGTTGTGATAAATTCGAAGATATCGAAAAGAAAAATGAAGACTCGTGTGATTGCTAGGAGAAAGGCAAAGAAGAGAAAGGTTTGCAACGTAGATATTTTCAGAGATAAATCAAGAACTGATGATGCAAACGATAGAACTGAGGCTAGGCCCGGACCTTCCCATCAAACGGAATGCGAAACAGAGATTGTAGAAGGACAATGTTCTAGCCCAAAACAACACAAAAATATATTCAAAAGAGTGGAAAATGTTTCTAAGAAGAAACTTCTCAATTCATATTTCATGAAAATGAGTCCAATAAAGAAAAGCCGTTTGACTAGAAAACGGGCCGCAGAAATTGGATCGCAAAGTCAGGAAAAACTGAGATGGCAAAAGGTTACTCTCTTATGTCTTTAAACAATCTCAATGAATGCATTCAAAGTGCTGCTATTTGTAACAATTGTAAGAGCCCCAAAAGCAGACTTTCTTTGCTGGAAGTTAAAGCAGAAAGAAAAGGGTTAGCACAGAAGCTTGTCATCCAGTGCAACCTATGCTCAAGCAAGTCTAACTTTTCTACCAGCTCAAAGAGTGGAGCTCATGAGCCTTTTGAGGTCAATGTAAGGTCCGCACATGGCACATCATCTCAAGGGCTTGGTCATGCTGGACTAACAAGACTTTGTGCTTCTTTAGACCTACCAAAGCCCATACATCATAAGCCTTATGATAAAATTATCAGGGATCTTTCTGGCAATGCCCAGAGATTAGCTGAAAGAAAAATGATGGATGCAGCAGCTAAGCTTGTGCAAATAACAAAGGAGGAGGACCCATCAAATATTGAAGAGTCTTCAGAGGGCCAAATTATTGCCAATGTAGCTGTCACTGTTGATGGTACTTGGCAACGAAGAGGAGTTGTCTTTATTTTATCAGTGAGAACAGGAGAGGTTCTTGATTATGAAGTCAGAACAAAATATTGCCAAGAATGTGTTTATCACGAGAAGGATAATAAAAATGGCAAGTTTTATCAAGACTGGTTGGCTAGCCATACCAGTAAGTGCTGCATAAATCACCAAGGCTCTTCTGATAGCATGGAGACAGCAAGTGCAGTGGATATGTATCTGCGCTCAATAGAAACAAGGTCCTTAAAATATGGCACTTTTGTTGGTGATGGTGACACAGACTGTTTTGGAAATGTAAAGGAGGAATGCTACAAGAAATATGGTGACCAGTATATTGTAACCAAAGAAGAATGTGTAGGGCATATTCAAAAGAGACTTGGCACAGCTCTTCGCACGTATAAAGTAACAATGAAGGGCAAAAAGTTAAAAGATGGAAAAACAGTTGGTGGAAAAGGTCGCCTGACTGACAAAGTCATTGATAGAATGCAGAATTTTTTTGGCCAAGCAATAAGAAATAATTCTGGCTTGAAAGAAAGCATGAAGAAGGAAATTTTGGCCATTCTGAAGCATATGGTAAAAGATGACACTCTTTCTCTTGACCAGCAGCATGAAAATTGCCCAAAAGATTCATCAAGTTGGTGCAAATTCTGGAGTCAAAGGGAATGTTATGATAATGATAAAAGACTACCATCTGCATTCTATGAAGAATTGAAGCCAATTTTCCACAGATTGTCTGCTGATGCATTGCTGGACAGATGTTTGCTTGGTTTAACACAAAATCAAAACGAATCCATAAATGGCATTCTTTGGAGCAAATGTCCCAAACGAAAGTTTTGTGGGAGGCAGATATTGCTGCTAGCTGTCTGTGAAACAGTTTGCGAATTCAATACTGGAGCAGCTTCTCTGGAGGAAATCTTGAATGAGTCAAAGATTAAATCAACATCCAATTCCTTAATTATATTGAGGGACATGGATTCAAAAAGGCTGAAAAATGCTGCAAAAAAAGTTTCATCAAAGGCCCGACTACAGCGAAGAAAACTAAGAGCAAAGAGAAAAGGTGCTGTTGAGAAGGCAACAAGCTACATTTCTGGTGCATTTGGTCTTCACAAAACACCAGAATTAGATCTGCATAAAGGATTTGAAATTATTTATCAGCAAAGTGAGACTGTTGAGCCTGAGATAAAATTTATTGACGAGAAAAATATTTTGTTAGTTAAAGTAGAGACATTACAGTAACATTACAGTAGCGACCCCCCATCTTGTTTTTGCCAAACAATTAGACAATAAAATTCATTTATTAAAGTCTTATTTTTTATAAATTTTGATAAAACTGACATAATACAGTTCTACTTAGCCAGTATCTAGCTATCCAGTAACAAAGAATCTTTTATATTGCTAAAAGGTGTTCTACTAACTTTAAGGCTAGTTTTCTCAAAACTTGATTTTTGCATTCTGCCGTTACTCTGCAGACTTTATCTTTTGATTAGATTAAGGTATCATGCTGAATTTTTGACACAATGTGTATTTTTTGAAGCTTTATGACATGACTGTTTTGAATTACTTCTTTACTACTGCTGAAATGAGATATTTTGTAAAAACAGTTTTTTTTAAGGTATCAACCCCCGTCTTTGAAATTGTTAAATTTTAATAGTCATTTCACAAAGAGTTGACAAAGTAACATTTTCCATTTTATTTGGGAATAATATCTTTTGTGGTTCTTGAGATATATTCTGCAGACCTGTTTTAACATATTTTTGTCCTGACATTACCCCCGTCTAAATAACAAATCTTTTCAAAAAATAGAGACATATTTATATTTTACAATCTTTGATCTACATACCTAGAAAATTTCGACTTCATATCTTAAACGGTTCACACATAACATTGTTTTAAAGTAGAACGACATAGTTTTTATAGTGACAGTAGCCGGCCACCTTAAAATAAATAGTTTCTTCTTCTGCTGAAATTCACCGTTTTCCTTATTCGCTCGGAGCGCAATGCATTCTGGTACTTGTAGTTAACAACAACACGGCAATCGGCGCGCTCTTCAAATCATTGCAAATATCGCTCAATCGCACTGTACGGCTGTTTACGATTTAAAAGATGGATAACCCTTCAATTACCAAAGAAACAAATACAGATACTTCTTCAAACAATCGCCCTAGTTTTTTTCAAAACTCTAGCCCGGGGCAACTCGCTGTACTACACCAAAAGCCAGAAGCTGTCGATATGGGAAGAGTCCTAAGAGTAGGCCTATGTGATGAGATCCCTAAAAAGCAATCAAAAGCTGGTGGATTCACGTGTTGCGTGCCAGGTTGTTTCAACAATAGCAAAAGAAACCCAGCTCTTAGTTTCTACCAGTTTCCGTTTGGAAATCGGCAAGAGAAGATCGACCTGAGGAAAAGATGGATATCCCTCATCAGTCGCAAGGACTTCAAACCAACGAATGGACACAGGGTTTGTTCGGTACACTTCGTTGGTGGAAAAAAGACTTACATGAGCAACGTGCCGCTCATCGTTCCAAAGGCAACTCGTCCCAGCATACCAAAACCAAGAGCAACATTTAAATGTCGTAACAGAGCCCTCACGGAAGAACGATTCGATCGGGAAAAACTTGTCGAAGTAATTGCAAATGGTGATGAGAACTTACCTGAGGCAGTTAATTCTGACAACCAGGCAAATGAGCTTGCTGCTCTGAGGAAGCAAATGGAAGCAAGGGAAAGACAGCACAAAGATGAAATAGAATCTCTTACAAAAATATTGGGTCAGGCTAAAAAAGAGAATGAATCAATGAAAGCAAAGATTAAACAAGTATCATTTCATGTTGATGATATAAAGGATGATACTGAACTATTTCATTTTTATACTGGTTTCCAAGATCATGAAACATTTCTGATATTTTTTGATTTTCTAATGCCAGCAGCAGAGAAGCTTATATACTACAAGTCAAACACAAATGCAGATACAATTTGCCTTGAGAATCCAAAGCGTGGACCAAAGAGAACACTGGCACTAGAGCAAGAGTTGTTTCTTGTCCTTGTACGTTTACGGTGTGGACTTTTAGAAAAAGACATAGCTTACAGGGCAGGTATTTCTGTTGGGCATTTTTCTAGGATCTTCATCACCTGGATTGATTTCCTATATACAAGGCTTAGACAGCTGCCAATATGGGCATCAAGGTCAACTATTGATGAAACAATGCCAAATGCATTCAAAGAAATGTACCCAAGTACACGTGTGATATTGGATGCTACTGAAATATTCATGGAAATGCCTAGTTCACTCAGGTCACAGAGTGAAACATACTCTAACTACAAACATTGCAATACTGCAAAGGGCTTGCTTGGTATTGCACCTTCAGGTGCAGTAACATTTGTGTCACACCTATATGCTGGCAGATGCAGTGACAAAGCAGTCACAAGGGATTGTGGTATCCTTAACCTTTTGGAAGCAGGTGATACAATCATGGCTGACAAAGGGTTTAACATAGAAGATGATCTTCCACCACAAACAGGGCTGAATATACCCCCTTTTCTCAAGGAAAAAGCTTCATTGACATTAGAAGAAGAAACAGAAACCAGAAGAATTGCCTCCCTACGTGTACATGTTGAGCGAGCCATTAGACGAATAAAAACTTTTAAGTTACTGAAAACAATATTTCCAATTTCAATGTCTGCTAATTTGGATAAAGTATGGGTGGTTTGTGCATATCTATCAAACTTTTTACCACCACTTATAGCTAAGAAATAAATGTGATTTCATACAATTGAAAAATTTTTTTTGTCTTTGTATCACTGTTTTTTAGGAAATTTCTTTTATCATTAAATTAAATGGAAATACACTTTTCATCAATTAACTTGGGCAATGGTTTTAAATTTTTTGCATTTCAATTTAGGAAGTGAGAGGAAATTGTCTCCTGTGTCACAAAATAATTTTGCCCCTACCCCACCTACAACTGTAGCATTTGATGACTGTAGCATTTCCTTAAACATAGCCATTACACCATTTAAACTCTAATTTGATTTCAGCTCAGCTCTAGAAATTCAGTTTGTTTGTTTTTTTTCATGATCAGAGAATTTTGGAGATGAAAAAATTGTCCTGACTTGTAAATTTTCCCATTAAGACATGACATTCTAACCAATGCCAAAATGACATAGCAGTTATTTAAAAGCAGTAAAAACAGATTTCATTTGGCTTCAACGCATCATAAATATCATATATTTTAATTTATATCAACATAAATGTTTCAAAAAATGTTGCTAACTTTGGTAACATTACAGTTTTCCAAAAATGACAGTCACATTCTAAACGTTGCACATATATATCTATGTCAGTATAAACAATAATGTCTAGCCATGAAAGGCCAATTATGTTCATTATTCCTTGGCATTGATAATAATAATGATGCTTTTCTTTCAAATTTTGCCCAGATCCTGAATCTCCCATGAAAAAGTTTTTATCTTGGCATGAATCTTGAACAGTTAAGTTCCTTTTTGTGTAAGGGCACTTAATCTCTATGCCGCCTACAAGCATCCCATCTTGAATTGTCAATCCATCAGGGCTTGCACCAAGCCATGGCCATTTAGGATTGATCATCAGACCGCACTCAACAACATTACCTTGGTGGCAGAATTCTGTTTTGTACCTTTCTAAAGCCACCTTTTCCTTTTCAATGCCCCATTGTAACCCTGCTGTATTTGGCCCAGTTCCATCCCTCCTTTTAGCTATTTGATCAAGAATAGATTTTGGAAACACATTTTCCCTTCTTCTTAAGATTCTGCCAAAAAGGGATGATGTCAGTCGCTTTGACCTTTCTAAGAACCAGCGGTGGCTGCTTGCCTGTTTTCTTGTTTCTTTTTCAATCACTTTAATATCTTGTAAAGTGACTCCAACATTATGGGCTATACTGGCTGAAGTGGCCTTGGCAAAAAGACTAGAATCCATCTCTGCATGCATGTTTTTGAAAATATCATATGACATTTCCATAAAATTGCTGGATGGTGCTAATTCTTGTGCTGGATTTCCAGAGTGTTCAAAAAAGTCACAAGGTTTAAACTCGTTGCCTTTCAGAGTTTGAGCTAGTAAGTTGGCTTTCCCAGCCTTCTCTAAAGATTTATACAAACTTTGAATTTTACTACTGGCAACAACCTTTGCAAATGGAGGGGTTGCACAGAAATCTGTTCGGCTACCTGAAACTGCTGGCCTTTTACGCTTGCAAGACTTGTCTTTTTCAGGCATAGCTTTCTCAAAGCTCAAGTCTGCAAATTTGACAGCAACAGTTGAATTAAGTTTTCTTCCAGGCTCACACCATTTTTGAAGCACCTGAGTGCAGGTCAAATCCTCTGGAACGCAAGGCAGGCCCAAATTCGAAAAGTCCAGAAGAGTATACAGGAGTGCAGCAACATGTTTACAACAACCACCTTGTCCAGCTTTACAGTTGCATTTTGCTTTAACTACTGTTCCTGTTGATTGGTCTAAATGTGCATAAACTATGTATTTAATGCTCTTGATTGAAGCAGAAACAAATGCTTTTACCAAAAACAATGTAACGCAACCATATTCAACATCTGGTTTGACCCTCACTTTGCTCAAGTACCCTTCTTTCCACAACTTGTAGCCTTGGAGCTTGTTTCTGTAGGCATTCGGTGCAATATGATCAGGCATGTTCATTGCGTTATCAATAAGTTTCTCATTCAAACGGCTTTCCGTAAATCTAGGCATACATTTCAAATAAACGGTCCAGCTTCCATCTCTGAGATCAACGAAGTTATCATCGAAGGTAACGTCACTCCGTACCGTCATTTTGCTGGTAGCCTCTGGTACTTCTTCTTGCTGTAATACAACGAGTTGCCCCGGGCTAGAGTTTTGAAAAAAACTAGGGCGATTGTTTGAAGAAGTATCTGTATTTGTTTCTTTGGTAATTGAAGGGTTATCCATCTTTTAAATCGTAAACAGCCGTACAGTGCGATTGAGCGATATTTGCAATGATTTGAAGAGCGCGCCGATTGCCGTGTTGTTGTTAACTACAAGTACCAGAATGCATTGCGCTCCGAGCGAATAAGGAAAACGGTGAATTTCTGAGTACTGGAGTTTCTTCTTTTTTTGGAGACCTAAAAGAATTGACAATGTAATCAAAAAACCAGATAGGATAAAGTTACTGGAAACATTTCATATTTTCAAAACTCTCAATTACTCGTAGTGAGGATATTCATTTGCCACCACCCTGCCCCCCCCCCCCACCCCTTGGTCTTATGTAGGATCTGCGAGACATAATAAGGAGTGACAAACAGCTCTGTAATTTCTGATAGGCTTCCATGATCATAAGAAATATGTAATCTATGACATACAATCTCAATAAATAAATTAAACGGAACTGATATAAATTTACATTATCTGCAAAGTTTTAAAAGAAACATATTGGAGGTTACTGGTTAACATAATTAGCTAACTTTGACACAACAAATCTCATACCTGGGGCTGAAAGTTAATGTTGAGTTAGTCTTATGGATATCCATCAATATCTTCATTTGTTTTCGGTGGTATCCTCCTGTGGTCCAAATTAGCAAGAGGACATCGTTCTGTCAAATTTGCTAATGTTCCGTTTTCAATTTCAGCTTATGGTGCACAGAGAGCACTCATATGATTCTTCGCGATCAACTAGCACTGTCACATGCAAATGTGTTTCCAGATCCTCAGATTTTGGACCATTACATGGACCCACATTAAACATTGTGTTACCCTGCCTTGCCTTATTGAAAGCAGAGCATAAATGTTTAAGGTGTCTGTTGATAGCAACTTTTTTTTTCATCTTCTTTTTCTTCATTACGTGTTGGTCTTCTGTATTTGCTTTCGGCTTTTTCGCAGGTTTCTTTTCGGTTCATTGGAATCGAGGTTGAACTTCAAACTTTTTTATTTGATGGATACTTGTATGTATTTCAAAGTTATCGATTTCGCCCATGAGGACTGAGAAAGACTTTCTGTTGACTGTTTTGCAGAATCAAAATTTGGAAATTGCATGCTTGCATGCAGAGTGGTTATCAGACTGACTCAAGGACAGTCATCAGAATGATCAAGTTTTACCCCATGATTTTGATGCGGATACGCTTAATAAATGCTTCAGTCACCATTTTAGTATTCAACCCCCTGCCCAAATCCTAAAACAAAGAAACCCATTGCCTCTGGAGAATCCACGTATGTTTCCATGAAATAGGTAATGAAGCGGGTATTTTCTTTCCCAATCCTTCCTCCAGCAATTGCACCAGACGCTTTTCTATCTAACGAGTTCTGTCTGGAACATCCCACTGCACTCTCCTTTCGTCCAACTTGACTTTAAGACTCTTCAACACTTCTTTAAAAAATATCAAATGTGCGTTTCCGATACGAACAACATTGGATTTTGCATTGGAGAACTGTTGTGCCATGACTTTGACCAACTCTCCCATTTTGACCATCATATTAACAACATCTACTATCTGCTGGCTTGCCATAAAAATCTATATAAGAAAAGGATATTATTTTTCTAGTTTGCAGAAGATCAGGAGTTTTGTAGTTCAATGTGCGGGAGGATGGCCATCAAGTTATAAATACGGTTTAGATGTGTTTGCTCGGGAGTTTGGTGAACGAAATGTTTTTGTGTATCCAAAGCCACTAAAATTATATTGTTTCCATTGCACCTTTTTCTTGAATAGAATCTATAGAAGTCTTAGAAGCCAATTAAATACTCCGGAGATCAAGATTTTCCTTGAAAATAAACTGCTTGAGGACAGCACGATGACCACTGGCAAAATACCACAAGGCATCATAATTGAGGTCTTTAATGGGACTGGTTGGAGGTGGAGAGTCTATGCTTCGCATTTTTAAGCAATACTAAGCTATTAACAAATTAAGATAATCGTTTCCTGGTCTGAAGAAGTTATCATTGCTTATTGCAACTTCTTTGACCCTATATAAACCAACCCGAAAATAATTTCTGTTCTCTGCTCATGCAATTTGCTTTATCCAATCCAGGAGAAAATGAAATCAATTCGATACTTTCTCTGCCTTAGCCTCTCAAAGGTCCCGATAACCGATGGCCAACATGAACTACCCTGGCCTGTTTTTTGAATGAAACCAATTAATGCTTTTCGTTTGTCAAGAAGTTTGCTCTACGCCTCTCAAACCAGTCAGTGGTGTGTTCTTTTTCGACATCCTTTTTGACTGGCCACGAACCCTCTTCTGTCAATGCCTTTCTTTCCTTAGCAAGTAACACCTTCGTAGAAAATTTGATGTGTTTGTATTTTATTGGATTTTACCTTGGAAATGTGCTTTTTACTTATTTCGATTTTAATTTCTAGCAAAGTTGAGGAAGAATAAAAATATAAAGTTGGTTTTACTTTGTCTTACAGAGTTGATTGACATATTTTAGTTTTTTGTTAACCTTCCTAGTAAGCTTTTCAAGTGTTGCTGATTCAAAGCAAACGATTTGTGTCATCAGCAGAGAGGAAGAATTTTAAATGATATCAAATCTCTAAGTAAATATTGGTCTGCCATGTGCAACTGAGGCATCTATTGCACATGGCAATATAATTTTCATTGGCTGTAAGCTTTTGTATTCTTTGCCCGATTATCAACATCAAGCCATTTTTCCATTAATGTCTGCAAATGCAACAAGACTTCTACCCTGATTGCCAGAAAAGCGTTTGTTTCGGATACAAACAAGTTTCTATTTTCTATTCCTGTGTTGCTCTTTCTGCCACAAAATTGTCCCAAAGAGTATATTATCAACTTGATCAGAATTGTCGTAAAATTTCTCCTCCCAGCAACCAAAAAGTGGGCGATAATTGATATTCTCCAGCTTTGCAATTAATCTATTTGTTTCTAGAACAACATCTGTGATGCTTGAGCCATCTACTTGTAGCTTTTTCTGAAACGCTCGCATCAAGTACAGAATGTCTCCAAAAAAACACATGAGCAGAAAACTGTCCTTGCTAGTCAAGAGTTTGCTAAACCCTTTAATTTGCTCTTTTTGAGAACCTGACTCAAAAAAAATGATTATGTCAGGTCAGGGCATGAGGAAGATATTTCAGCACCCCTCCCCAGTTGAAGTCCTTCCATCACAAAACAATTCTGGTGCTACCAGTGGTAGGGCACAACACTATTTTGGGTTTGTATATTTTTCTTTGAATGATGTTCTACCGGTCATTTTTAAAATTAATATTGATAAATATTTGTGTATCGTAGGGAAAAGATCAGATGACCCAGAGCAACCTAATTGGGTTCCAACAATATTTGCGCACACATCACAGTCAGAAAAAGAGAAAATTTCAAAGCAAATAAAAAAGAAAGCTAGGTATAAAATCTTAAAAAGCAAAAGAGAGAAGTTATCATCCGCCTGGAAAATTGATGCACTGGAAAATTCGAGCTCTGAAAGCAGTGTAGGAGAGGCAGAAGAGGCTTTCAAGGTAATGATGTGGGTGTTCAATGTGAGATCAGCCTGGCTGATGAAGTGGCAGAGCTTAAGAATAATCTGATCAACATGGAGAGTGAATTAAGATCAAGAAATATATAAACGCGGAATTTTCATAGAGAGACCAAAGAATCTAACTGCACTGGCACAAACTTGGTCAAACTATAAACATAACAATCCTATGAAGTATTTGATAGGGATAACGCCTGCGGGAGCAGTAATTTTTCTTTCTGAAGGTTGGGGTGGTCGTGTTTCTGACAAGCAAATAACACTTGAATCATGATTTTTGGATAAACTAAATTATGGAGATTGCATATTGCTAGACAGAGGCTTTTTGATAGCGGATGAACTCGGTGAGCATATCTAAAACTACCAAATTTACAATGGGGAAACAGCAGCTACCAGGAAGAGATGTTCAACAATCAAGGCAGGTATCTAATGTGAGGATACATGTTGAGCGAGTCATAGGACACTTAAAAAAGTTTCGCTTATTACAAAGTACAGTACAGATATCACAAGTGAAATTATTGGACAATGTAATGGTAGTTATATCAGCAATTATAAATTTGAATAAAAGTGTTGTGGCCCATTTTTTCCCTAAAATTCTTAAAAAGGGAAAATATTGAGGCAAAATCAAATTTAATCTAGCTAAGTGACCAAATGCAATTAAAAGATATTTGAGAATAGGCAAAATTGAAAATCATCTTTTGAGTTGAAACTGACAAAACAAAAGTTAGCTTAATTTGGTATCAAAAACCCTTTTACTCAGTAAAAATATTAACATAGTATATGTATTGGAGATAGAAGAATATACTGGAAATATACAATACAGGGATATGTTATATGTTATAAACTTAAACTTTATCATATGCCTATATCAACTTCATTTTCTTACAATCATTGCAAAACCATGGGCCCTTTGGCTGCCTGGCTATATCTAAACAAGTGTAATGATAGCATTTAGTTTTACAAGTCTCATTTTCACAAAAGATCATGTGTCCAAACTTTGGACTTCTACACACACAATATAAAGACCGGTCATGATCCAGTTTGTCATCCATTTTCAGGCAAATTACTTCAGGGAGAATAAAATTAAAAGATTTTTCCTGGAGAGTAGCTTTCAGTTCCTCAACAAAATGTTCATTTTTTGGAACAATGCAAAGTATCCCTTCCTTGCTTCCACCTGAATATATGAAAAAATAACCAAATGCAGCTTGACATAAATCCATTTGCAGCTGAATTTGGAAGTAATACTTATGATCCTGTTTCATCTCAAGGCTTTCATCAATTGGAAAGTTTTTGTCATTTTGCCAACCATCTAGACTTTCCTTAAATTTGTATGGACATTTCACTTCTAACACTGCTAATCCATGACAGGAACAAGTGACCAAACCATCGGGGAAGGCACCAAGGAATGGATAGTCAGCATCCACTTGTAATCCTACCCCGTTAAACTTAACTAAATCCTTATGATTGTTCCCTTCCATTTCATGAAATTTTTGTTTTGCAAATTGCTCAGTTTCTTTACCATATTCTGTGAATCTGGATGTAAAGGTAGTGTACTGCATGATAGAGTTTACAAGGGATGGGTTGTTTTTCATTCTTGAAACTTGAAAACACACAGAAGCTGTAACTCTTCCAGCTCTATGTACCATCCATGCATTAGATAATGACTGTTTTTTTGGTACTTCTTGCAAGTTATCATAAACTTTTTGGTGATAGCTGTTAACATATTGGTAGTATCTGGATTTCCCAAATTCATAAAGCTCTTCATCAGACATATTTATACTGGATGGAAGGAATAGACTGGTTAAAGGTTCTGGAATACAAAAATCTTCAGTTTCATCTACACTATCTGTATCACTTCCTGATGAATGGTGAACATTTTTAGCAGCCCCAGCCCTGTCATTGTCAATATAAGCTGACACATCCAAACTGGTAAATATGGCTAAGTTTGGGCTTATTTTATAGAGTGCACTCAATTGTTCATTTGAAATTGGATTGCTACCAGTTTTTGGATCGCTGCATGAATAATTTTTTACCTGTATATCTCTTGTGCTGATTGCTGGCCAAGTATGCTTCTTAGGTCTTCCAAAATCGATTGCTGACACTGGTGCAGGCTGTACACTCTTTCTCGATGCTTTCCATGCACACAGTTAACTTGTGCAGGCCCTTTTTTTATTCAACCGGAAGTGTACAGCGGCTTCAAGTTTAAACAGCAAAGCAGCAATATGGCTACATGAAGAACCAAGTCCTGCCATACAAGTACAGATTGAATCTAGCTATCTTCTCAGTGGTAAGGGGTTATTTCAAGAAAAAAGGCTATGAAATGAATAACTTGAAAAGTTAATATAGCAGAATGACTTGATGTAGCAGAATTCACTCTTCTCTTGTATTGCGTGGTGGTAGCAGTCATGCACATGTTCACACACAAAGTAATTGTAGGCTTCAAGGGACTTGTATGCTTTCATAGCTTCATTGGTAAACTGACTGTGAGAATCGATCAAGTATTGAGTTACGTCTCCCCACGACAAGTTCGGCAGATTCGATATATTATCAGTCCATTCCTGTTCCAGCAGAAACGGGTCAGGAAGCACTGTGCCGTCGGCTAACGTCAGTTTCCCAGCATCATGCTTTCTAGCGCAAGCTTCAAGTCCAAGAACGTAGTCTAAAAGCTTTTCCTCTAAAGCCATTTTAGATTTGACCAGTAAACAAAGACAAGTTCATGTTTATATTGGAGCTAGGCCATGTGTGCACGCATGGCAACCTGTAACCAGCTGTACTGAGAATTTGTTAACAATGTGTTTGTTTTCTGAAAACCTACATCCAGCATAGGCAGATGATAATGAATAAAAAGACACGCATGCAGAAACTCTCCATGTGCCTTATAACGTGGTTCTTTCCTTCTAATCCTTCAAATTGATACCGGCTTAACATAATATACAAACTTTTTGACTAGGAGTATGCACGCGCATAGTGTTTACTTTCTGTCGTGACGTCATGAGGCAAGGGGTCTATAGTATGATACTGAACGTGTTTTTGTAATTAAAGTAGTAGGACCCACAATTTTGTGGCTACTTCATCTGCACATGTTTGCCATCCAGGGACCCGATGCAGTTTGGAAAATTCCACAAATTTTCGTATTTCTGTGCTATTTTTTCCCATTCCTCTTCCATTGATGGTGTCTAAAATTAAATATTAAGATGTGAGCGATTTAGAGGAGCCAACATAAGGTGGTTTTAATGACGAAAAATCAGCAGACCAGGATGTTACTTTGGAAGAAAAGGAAGAAAGTAATTGAGTCAAATGACAAGATCCTTTTCTTGGGCAAAACATGTTTTTTACTGTACACCACAACAAACCTTTTGTTCAAATCCTCTATGATGGAAAACTACATTGGATTGCTGTTTCAACATATGGGTGTGAGTCTATGAAGGTCTTCTACTTTGACAATTTGTTCTCTGTTAGAATATCTGAAAAAGCTAAGCAACAATTGGGTGCAATCATGCATTCTTCAATGCCAATTCTGAAAATACATTTTGTCCCAGTTCAACAGCAATCAAATGGAGTGGGCTGTGATGTATATGACATCATTGCCTATACCAATTACGTTCTAAAAGAAAAGAGAAATCCTACTGAGGTGACATTTGACCAAGAGACAATGAGGCATAATCTATTAAGGTCCTTAGCAGCAAAAGGATTTAATTTGACATGACGTTCATCCCACATGACGTATACCATTCCACAACAACATTTTTGAAAGGTAAATTAATTACACATTTACTCGCAATCATTCAATTTTATAAACTTGTCAATTTCCTCTCTAAGATATTAAAATGTCTTATTTTAGATGTGTATTTGAATTCGTGAATCCAAAAATAAAATTATGTTGAACTTGCTTTATTTCAACAAAGATATTCTTTTACCTTTAGAGAAATATTAAGCAGTTCCATAAAAATTGCTAAAAATATTTTTTAAGAATTGTTTTCCATTTAAGACACATTTGAAAGGTAATTAAGGAATCTAACTTTTCACCAAAAGTTCAGCTTTTCAAAAACTTCAGAAACAGAGGCTAATGAAGTTCTTCTATTTTACTGTGGAAGGAAATTGCTTCGAAATTGGGTTGGAGATGAAAATTCGGCCATAGCAAGTATTCTTCATTTCATAAAGATATTATTTTACCGGAGGTAAATTAAATGGTTATCTTATCCATCGTGTTTGATTCAATGTTGTTGATATCAAAGTCAAATGAATAAAATCCTATTTTTTCCTATTTGAAATTATACAATTTGAAAAGCTAACCTTAAATCATATTTCTTCCAGATTTTAGCATATTTGGTCAGCGGCCAAGAGTGAATAACTCCTGCGCGTGCATGGGAAATTCTTGTAAGCTGCATATGTTCTTTAAGATAAAATAAAACGATATATTAGCTTGAAATTAATATTTATGGGGAAAATACAGAACAATAATCTAGATGTTAACAATGTAAAGAAGAAAAAGGAGCTCTTATGTGCATTTGTAATTGACAATTTTTATCAATATTTTTTACATCAATAGTGGTTACCCTTGATTGGCCTACCTAGTGCTTTTTCCCGCCAACCTCAAAGAAAATAATTATTGTTATTATCATTATTGATCAAATAAGGATTTGTAACGTTTTTTGTTAGTATGATGACCAGGTCTTTTTCTGTTAACTGCTTATTTTCTTAACTAAGATGGAGTTATCTGAAATACAGCTTTCTACCGTTTTAGGAAAAAACATCACGTTTGCATCAAGATCCTTAAGTGGAACTTCAATAAATCTATCAGGTAATGTGTTTCTAAAATATTGTTTGTCTTGGTATAGAAAATTCAATTTGAGCACATTTTACTTTTGACAGAAATAACACTGGATCTAAGAGAAATCAGGCTCAACTAGTTTTTATATTCAAAAGATAGGAACGAGGCTGTAGATGTATTCAACAGCAAATGCTTGCAAAAAAACACGAAATATTATAATAATTTCATTACAGTGGCCGTGAAATTCATCAGAAGCCTAGTTTCTTAGCGTAGTTTCGGTAAATCCTTACATAATGCCAAATGCTTGTACCACAGATGGAAAGGTACATGTTTCCAAAAAGCAAGGGAAGAGTTGCAGAATACTCCACCATCACTTATCCTTCCATTAGAACCAACATCCACGTAAATAAATTTGTAGTTGGCATCAACTAGTGCTAATAGTATGATACTGAACGCGTTTTTGTAATTAAAGTAGTAGGACCCAGAATTTTGTGGCTACTTTATCTGCACATGTCTGCCATCCAGGGACCCGGTGCAGTTTGGAAAATTCCACAAATTTTCGTATTCCTGTGCTATTTTTGCCCTTTCCTCTTCAGTTGGTGTCTAAAATTAAATATTAAGATGTGAGCGATTTAGAGGAGCCAACATAAGGTGGTTTTAATGACGAAAAATCAGCAGACCAGGACGTTACTTTGGAAGAAGAAGAAGAAGAAAGTAATGATGGGGATACAGCCTCAGTTGCAAGTCATGGCTCAACAAAAAAACCACTCTCAAGAAAACGAAAGAGTGACATTACAAGAAACTGTTTTGCTTGAGCAAGCTGTTTCAGTATTCAGTTCGAAAAAGGAAAATAAAGATGACCCGGAAGATATTTTTGGCAAACATGTGGCTGTAGTTTTAGGAGCTGTCTCTGACCTAAGGCAGCCTTTCCACTAGCCTGGGTTAAAAGTTATCCGTTTCTGCGTCGCATTCCCACTAACCCACTTGAAAAACGGACAAGTTTGAAAACGGGTCTCAAAGTGGGTCAGTTTTTACCCGGGTATCTTTTGACTCACCTGTGAGTTAATGGAAATGCCGAACCCGAATAACTTTTGATCCACTTGCAACAACAGCAACGTTTGAAAATTGAGATGGCGCCAAAAATCATAAAACAAAATCCTGGATGTCGATGTTGCTTCCATTGGCCTACATCGATAGAAATTGAAGGATTTTTGATGCAAATACTGATTTCTCTTACAACTTTTCACCCTGGATACATTTTAACAAAAGTGCTGTTTTTATTGACTCGCTTTAAAAACGGACAACCTTTAACCTGGGTACGTTTTAACCCAGGCTAGTGGAAAGGCTGCCTAAGAAACAGGGAACTTGCAAAACTAAAAATTCAAGAAATGTTACTTCAAGCCCAATTTGGAATGTTAGGCATACAACACAACGAAACAAATTTACAGTTACAGTCCACCTCCATCTCATCATTTGTTCCTAGGCCCAGTCAAATTTTCTGGTTTCATCCTTAAAAACTTCTTGTACTCATCCTTCTCCTGTTGGCGAAATTCCCTCAGCAATGTATCATACATTCTAAGTTGTAAACTTCTTTGTAGCCATTGTTTTACCCATTTGGACCACTGTTTTCTTCTCTTTTTTTGTTTTGAAATTGGGGCAATAATAATTGCAGAGGCAGCACGTTCTGTGTCGCTATCCATTGCAAAACTGAAAAACTGAAGAATTTTGACTGATCGTGTAAACATGCGGGCCTTCAGTTAAACTGATGGCAAAACAGATAAAAAAATTTTTTGGGCAAAACTGACAGAAAAAAACTGATCGTGTATTTCAGCCTTAAGACGTCTTCTTAATATAAATCTCAGTACAATCAATGAGTTGAAGGGTATTAATCTTCAAAGCATCTGGGCATTGTTTTAGTGACAGCTGATCTTCAAGGCCAACTTGGATATGGTTTGCACTCAGCATCTAAACTTCTTTTTTGGTCTTTTGACATACACAGCAGAATCAATTTTACTGGAATTTGTTTTTGAGCCAATGAAGATCGGATAGATAATGTACTGCTGGGCCAAATGAAACAAATGCAATTTTGAATGTCTGATAGCCCATAATAATTTTTTACTTACAAAGTATGTACGTCGTATATTTAAAGTAAGACGGAGAGATGATTATCAAACTCGGGTTTTTTCCCTTCATTCTGCCTTTTTCTTGCATGTTCTTAACCCTAAGACAGTCCGTCAACTTTCTTTCATTGAGTGCGTTCTAGAGTGTTGCGTATAGAAGAAATGCATATCTTGAGAAAATAGCGGCATTGTTGCAAATATTTATTCCAAAATCATATGCCTATTCCTGTTTTTGGTATTTTTGTAGGTGCAAGCAATGGTTCTTCTCATGGCAAAGTTTTTTAGGCGATTTGTCAACGAATTTTGTGGACACGAATTGTTATAAAGGCTTCAAAACGTTAGACAGTAAACGATAAAATGTTTTCTCTAAGCACGCAACGGCCCACGCTATCTTTCTCCACTGAAATAAATCCTCTGGTTTTTTTAGTGACTTAAGTACGGATTCATTTAAGAAAAAACACAGAAGAACTTACGAAGTGCTTGAGGGTTCAAGAATTGTATTCTTCTTTACTGTAAAATGTAGAGCGTCTTTGTTGAGTGAAAGGTTCAAGGTTTCCCAACTTTGCATGTCAATATATTCAAATATTTTTGCAAAGTTTCATTAAAACGAGTTGGAGAATGTACCACTTTACAAAATATAAGCTCAATAATGACCCTGATCGTTGTATTCCAATAAGATAATGAGAACTCAAAAAATGTAGCTTGTTATATCTCAATAGCTTTTTCAGTTGAAGGTTTGATTCAAACTTTTGCAGGTCATGCAGAGGTTTCAAATTTTACTTTACAAATTTTTAAACAAGCAATTTTTGAAATGACAAGTAAAATGTGCACAATTTTTTCAAGGTTTCTTTTTTGCTTAAATTTTATCAACGACCTGTAAAAAGATTTCAAAATGACCTGTTTTTCAATAAAATGACATGATGCCGCTTTCTTGGAGTACAACCAACCATAACCAACGTAAGCAGATTCAATCAGGGCAATAATGGGCTAAACGTTTCATCGCTTATCTCTGGTTAACGACCGAATTTCAAAAATGGGGACGGCAAAGTTTTAGATATACTCCTTTGCTATGCATAATTGTATGAAGCACTTCAATAATGACAATTTTCGCGTTCAGCGTTAACTTTTTGTGGCGCCGGTTTTTCCCCACAGCTTTGGATAGGAGGTGCGAGCGTTACTGTTGCGGCTGATTCGATGCTATTTTCTCTCCAGATTTCTATTGTCTTTGACGCTATACCATTGGCTGGTTCAAATTGTAAACAAACAGTCTGATTGGCTCAAAACATTTTTCATCCTTGTTACAAAGAGGACAGTTTCATGTATCTGGCCATTTTGCAAATTAAATGGAAATCCTCTGTGATGGATAAGAAGGCAATCTTTTTAGGCTTGCGTGTAGAGCCAGCCTACAAAGAACCTTTCAAGCCCAATACTATGTTCAAAGGATGTTTTTTAATACTGTCAAAGAAAGATTAAGGTGATTGCAGTATTTATCACTTCACATAAGGAAATGCGGAATGTTTGTCATACCCTTGAAAGTAGGTTCCAAAAGTGCCATTAGACTGTTTCTGATTCTGGAAGAGCCTCATAAAGACGCATCTTGGAGGTCTAGAAGCAAGTGCAGTTGTTTCTAGACCGTCCAGATGGTCAAGCAAGTCCTCTTGTGGAATTCTGTTGCTATCTTCCAAGAAAACCTTCCTGGTTTCACCACCCTGGTGCCCCCTGGTTTCACCCACCCTGATAAAGAGTTGTTGTAAGCTTGTAAAAGCAACAGAAGTGGCTCATCTTGCAATTGGGCCAGAGTTACCTGTTAAATTCTGTATTAAAAAATGAAAATCCCAGGCAATATATCTAGGAGACTTCAAAAAAGTCAAGAAATCTAAAAAGGTGAACAAGGTGATTTGATAAAAAAGCAACCAAAACAAATGATGAACATATTGACATGATCATGGAAAAAAGAAAGTAAAAAAAATGGCACTGCAAATTTAAATTCTTGCTTTGAGCATCAAGATTACCTTGAATAACTGGCACATCATTAAATGATGAATAAGTAGAGCCCGCAGTCCACTCTCCTTAATGTTTGTTGTGTTTAGGGGATAGTTCTTCCTCAATTCATGTCTCGGGGTAAAGAGGCAAGGCATTAAAAATGTGTTCCATGTCTCACGAAAATCTCAACGGAGCTTTTCCTGAAGGCTCTCCATCTCTACTCCGAGCCTAAATCTTCAGCTTAACAGACAAGATGACACACAATTCAATTGCAAAATCCTGTCCCTTGATTTCCTAACGTTTCTCATTAAGGTTACGGTAAACGTTTTGAACACAAAAATTGGTTTTTCCTTCCGAAAGGCCAAACGGCTCAAGGAATCTGGATAAACTATATATCATTCGATGCACAAGATTATGGCGTATCTAGCCAGATAAAAATTCCATGCGAATTTACTGGTAAAAAAGTGTACCACCTTCAAAAGCTATTATGTACCCTTGCGTTTGAGGTAACAGAATCTGACTTAGACCAGCAGGAAGTACAGGTCCTAAGCTACCAAAGTCTGTCTCAGATTTTTTAAAGTCCTCCTCTTCTTGAAACTTTACCCTGTCAAAAATTGGCAAATAATTTTTCCACCCTCCTGCAGCTGTATTTGGGTATAAAAGACGGACCAGAGAAAATAAAAAAATTTTGAGACACACTTTGTTTGCCCAACGTGCTAAGTACTCCTGCCAAAGATGCTAAATACTGTCCTCAACTTATGATGAATGTCAGGTCTTCTGCAATAACATTACAAAGATTCTCATAATTAGCTAAAACTTCTCATAATCTTACAATGGTTTCCAACAAAACATTACCATGATAAGCTTGCCTTACAACATTAATATCATCCAGCCTCTTATTCAACAATTTTTCTCTATTTCCCATTATGTTAAAACTCTAAGATTTGAATCTATCACAAATGGTACTTAGCCCAGCAATCTCCATTTTTAATGTTTCCTCTTTGGCAAGGCTCTCTGTTATCTTTCCTTAAAAAATGTCCAACAAATCACTCTCCTGTATTCCTCTACAGGAAAGACAAGAAAAGCTATCAATATTGTCCAATGCTAGCTCCTCTAAGGGGGTGAAACATTCACATAGAGTATTGCAGGTTTCACATAGCACCCATATGATATCACTGTCTACAGATGTAGGGCAACAGAGTACTGTACTGAGAAATAATTACATTTTTCTCATACTCCCCTTGTAGTACAGCTTCATCCTGCCAATCCGATTTTCAATCTCAATGACATCCCCTCCAATCTTCTCCAGCTCTTGGTTTTCCTCAGACAACACCATACTCCTCTGCAACAACTTTCTCTGACCATCATGACCTACACTCTCATTTCCAATGTTACTTTCAAGATCAATCTGTTGGCAAACACTCGATAAAAAATTATATAAAAGCATAGTTATCCTAAAAAGTATGTGTTAAATGGGGGGGGGATTACATATTCTAAACTCCTGATGGAGAATAACATCTGCTCTATAACACTGTCATGATTTTTACCATTCTCTCTTTTTCCCATCACATCTGTCATCACAAAGTTTCTCATTATAGCTTAATGTGTAATCTTCAATTGACCTCAGAGGAATCTTGCAAGAAGAGGGTGTATGAGGGTTACCACCATGAGTTCTTAAATTCTTCAAGGTTACTTGGTCTAGGCTACTGGGATAAGTTGATGCAGAGCCCTGGTGTCCTAGCATATATTCAAGAAAATCTCCACCTAGAAAAATCTTAACCTTCCTACCATTAATGCTGAAGTCATCTTTCTGAATAGCAACAATCTGCTATCTGAAAATGCCCATTACTTTCCACATATTTTCTAGAGTATCAGCTCCTTCAAACATGGTGTAAAGATGAACATTGTCCACAGAACCAGAATTGATGCTATTAACAGCCTTCACGTGAAACGTAACATAGCCACCACCTTTGTCCCCTGCAAGAACAACCCATATTTCATTGTTAAACATTGCAGGGTCCTTTTCCCCAGGCAAAGAAAATGTTGCAAATCTCAACAAGAAAATGTTGCAAATCATAAATTGTAATGAAGGGAAGCATTTCAGTGTGTTCAGAGGTGGTCATCCTTTTTAAAGATATTGATCCACTCTCAACACACTCCTCTGCTGTCCACCATTCTCATTTCCTGCACAAGCGTTTCAAACTGGCCGAACTGTTTACGAGCAGAAAATATTTTTCTGACCCAGAATCTCTTCTTCCTGTATTTCTTGCCTTGCAGTAGCCGCTTTTTCTTTCGCAATAGAGCGATTGGCATCAAAAGTTGACCTTGGATTTCTAACTGGCCTTTATCAGCAGCCATGTTCCCAAACTGTAGTTTTGGCGCTCAAATACTGTCTTTCGCATCGGGGATCATCCCCGACCATCAGGAAACATCTCCGACCTTCGGGATCGTCCCCGACCGTCGGAAATAGTCCCGGACCATCGGGAGTGCTGTGCATTGGGGATCATCGCCGACGAATTACGATATATGAAAACCAGGCTTAAGTTTATAACACTGTATTACAAATGTGTTGAACAAAACTTACCTTTTAATTCTGGGTCGAGCTCGCAACATAAAAATCGAGAGTTAAGAGTCAATCTCAGGAACAAGGCGGCTCAAGCAAAGTGGGATCCCCCTTGACCAAAGTGTGCTTATTGAAATGATTACGGCTGATACGATGCAAAAGTTGGGTTGTTATGTTGAGGGCTGTAATAACGATTCAAGATATCCAGACAAGATAGTTAAGGGAAGCAACATAGAAGAGCTGAAGTTTTATTACTTTCCAAAAGATGCCAAGAAGAGAAGGTTGTGGGTGAAGGAGGTGGAAAAGGGACCAATTGGTCTTCAAATCTCAAAAAACAAGTGCTTCAAAGCCTTTTCCGAAAAAGCGGCTAAGCAGACAGAACTGAATGGCTGATGTTGCTCAGCCACCATCTTCCGAAGCTTTACAGTGCTTCGATCCCAATCAGCCATGGTTTTTGCTGATTTGAATAGAGATTGTGATGTTACCTTTTTACAGGCCTTTGAAATTCATCAATTTTCAAGCTGGTTTTTTAATTACTTTCATAAAGGTTACAAAAATGCACTGTTGGAAGGGAAAGAAAAATACTTCTCAAGTAAGGCTTGAAAAATGCTACGTTAAGATCTCTTTCAGTGGATCAAAAGCTACTATCGCTATTAATGTGTCCTTGATTAGGTTTGCTCACAATGATTTGGCTCAGAGATTTATGGTTTCAAAAGGATAATTGAGTTGTATTTTTACAACTTGACCGCCATTAAGTGCCTTGAAATGAAATGGTTCATTCATTGGACAGATAGGCATATTATTCAAAGAACATACCCAGCATGTTCAGAAAGTACTGCCCGAAATATTGTGTAATGGTAGACTGCTCTGAACTGTTCATTAAGACACCATCAAGCCTAGACAATGCTGCTGCCTGCTGGTCAAATTACAAGCATCATTCCACAGTAAAATACTTGGTTGGAATAACCCCAAATGGAGCCATAAGCTACCTATCAGGTTGTTGTGGAGGTAGAGCTACAGATGTCCACATTGTAAAAAATGCTGGATTTTTTAGAGAGCTCCAACCAGGAGACCAAGAGGGTTCAAAATAAGAGACATTTTGGCCTTTTATCAGTGTACTCTTGCAATTCCTCCTTCAAAGCACAGGGAACTGCAAATGGCAAAAAATGGTGTTCAACAGACATCCAGGATAACAAATGTGCGTATAAATGTTGAGCTAGCAATAGGAAGAATGAAGAATTTTCGCATATTGAAAATGAATGCCTCTTTCTTTGCTCCTCTTATTGATAACATTGTGTCAGTTTGTGCAGTTCTAACAAATTTTATGCCACCTCTTTGTTCTGATAACATGTTCTGATGATATAATAACGTCATTGTATTCTAAGAGAATATAGCCAATGATATGTTTCACTCTTTAACGACAGTTCCAGAGGTTTAGCAAACTTGGTTCTGCATAGCCAAAAGTGCTTAATTTGAGAATAATTTTCAAAATAAAACCCCTTAAGACATATATATATATATATTCTACCTAGCCTGTTTTAGCTATTCAAGTAAAAAGATTCAATTTTAACTAAAACATGCAGTAATCCTCTTGGTAAACAACTGGCTAGTAGAAGTGATGACAATGTACTATCATGATTTTGGAAAGTTTTTGAGACCACTGAGCACTATGCCCTCTCGTGTACATTCAACCTTTTTCATATAACAAGCTAAAAGCTTGTTGTACAAAACATATTTTCATATTGTTGATCATAACACTATCACTTGTTAACTATTCTTTTCTACAAAAACAAATTATTAGTTTATGTTAATCGCATTACTCCTAAGTCCTTTAATAAACCTCTAGATGTAAACTTTGATAAATTATTATAGGGTGGGGGGTTTATTCAAGGGTAGGGCTTCTTTGAAGATGGAGGCATATTTGACGCCTTTAGGTAATGTGTAGCAAGTAATATACTATTTGATACATGTATTCTGTGTTCCTTGTACGCATCACTTTCTTCTTCAATGTTGCAATCCCCAATGGTACCAAGCATCACATATGACACATCGAATGCTGTTTTCTTAAAAAGAATCAAGCTCTTTTTCATTTAGAAATGGCTCTTCACAAATTGGACAAGTAAATATTTCAATGCTTCCAAGCAAGTACCTTTGGATATATGTTTTAAAAAACATCATAAGATTTGGGCATATTTTTTGCCAGTGACGTTCATCAAATTGTATTTTCTCTACAAAAATACATTTATTTCTGTATACAACGAAGTATGCCTGCCTTAGTCCAGTTACTGCCATTTGCCCTGTGACTTGTGCAATATATTTGTGGCTTTATTTAGTTTAATCATCAAAACTGATCCTTGAGGATCACTGCAATTCACTGTAAGCAGGTTGGAATTGTGTCCATTAATTGACACATATTGTTTCTCTGAAAAAGGTAAAATTTGAACCAGTCCAAAGCACATCCACGGATGCCATAATGTTCAGGCTTAGACAATAAAATTTGGTGATTGACAGTGTCAAATGCCTCTAAAAGCCTCTAAAAAATAAAATGCTAAGGAGTGGCTTCCTATATAAAAATGGCATCTCCCATCAAATGCAGCAGAAATGCACAAGTTGAGCCTGTGAGATGCACCGTGGGTAAACAGTGCCAAAGTATTCAGGTTCATAATAAGGGCAGCTACACCATAGTATTTACCAGCCATGTTACCACCTACATCATAAGACTGACCATACCTTTTTTCAATTTCAAGATTCAATTCATTTACCAAACAGTCAATGATCTTATCTTTAAGGGTTTCTCCTGATACACTTTCATCGTAATAAATGAACTTGTTGAATTTTTCTTGGATAATATTACTACCATCAACATTTCTGACAACAAGAGGCATTTGCTTCTTATTGGAACAGTTAGTAACTTGTCAGCAAGAATAAAAAAAAATATAGACCATTTGATTTTTGCAATGGTCGTATTATTCATTACTTCATTACAGCATTACCCATAATGTTCAAGCTTAGACAATAAAATTTGGTGATTGACAGTGTCAAATGCCTTTAAAAAATGAAATGCTAAGGAGTGGCTTCCTTTATAAAAAAAGGGCGTTTACCATCGATAGGAAAGATGTGGCCAAAAATCCATGGTGCCCAATGATAGGAAACCAATGATTTTTTGCTTCCATATGGCATTAACATTTTTGCTTCTTTTCAAAATTTTATCACCGTAATAATTGCCTATGGACCTCAGCAGCATCAACTTGTTCTTCATTGTTACATCTTCTGATTTCCAAATGAGGTCCATAGTGTTGGCAAACCTGCTGTATGCTTGTGAGAGCTGGATGATAAGCAGAGCAGATGAGCAAAGAATAAGAGCAATGCAGATAAAGTCATACAGGCGGTTATTGGGAGTAACTTGGAAAGACAGGAAGACAAATGAGTGGATAATGGATAAGATCAAAGAGATATGTGGATATGAACCGGAAGATGTGATGGATGTGGTGAAGAGGAGGAAGCTGGTTCGTGGAGGAGGAACTGGTAGAGCTGTGATGGAAGGCGGAATGGAGGGAAGCAGGGGCAGAGGGAGACCACAGAGAAACTGGATAGGGAATATTACTGAGTGGACGGGAGAAAGAGGCAACACCTTGAGAAGTATGACGGTTGATCGGGAAGGCTGTAGAAAGGCTATCACGAACTGGGTGCACCCACGGCCGCCTCGGCTATGGAGCTGATGATGATGATGATGAATAATTGCCTGACACCATCTTTGTTTTGACACAGAATAGAGTGGCAAAGTGAATACGTCACGTTGCCTCCGTCACCAAATTTCTGTTCTAAACAAACCAACAAATATGGCGTTCTTTATTACCTCTCTGTGTATATTCTTTGAAGGCGAAAGAAAATCGATTTCTAGAGGTCAAAATCATTAAAAATTTGGACATGTAGAGTCTATTGCATACATTCCTGGAGTTCTGAAAGGTGAGGTTCGCGCTAGCATGAAGGGCAAGGTCTATGTTACGATGAGTTTTTAATATTTACTGATGCCTGCAGTCTCTAAAACTTTAGTTAGATTTAGGTTTATGATAATAAGTGAATAAAATCTAGCCTAAAAAGGGTTTAAAAAGTTTGTGGCTTATTTATATCAACGATGGACCAACAAGATAATAAAGTGGTCCGATTTTCTATCGATTCATAATGCCGTTGCCCTGCTAAAAAGGTGGCCTTAATCGGAATCGTCCTTCCAGCGCATCTTCAATAAGCTTTTTTTCCACTACTCTTGGGTCATACAACTTAAATCAAAAGCTGTTGGCCAGAAATTATAGATTTTTTAGCTTCCTAGCCCTTATAAATGTAACAGGTCAGAATGAGTTGAACCCACACTATGGATAAATATTTTTTAGTTGTACATTCGTGTAAATGGCACTGCCCATGATGGGCACTGATTTCCAGAGTTCAACCTTTGTAAAATGATTTGTGAATGCTACCATAAATTCTCAAATTAGACTCATTTAGGGAGGGGCTTGTCAAATTGCGGCGTTTTTGGATGAGGCCAAATTCGAAGGGGTGTTTATACCGGAGAGGGGGAAGATGGCTTTTAAATATTATCTCGAAGTCAGTTTCGAAGTGTGTTTCACTTGATTTGCCAGCTGATTTTATATCCAAAATTGTGAAAATGCTTAATTTTTGTTTTGTTTTAATTTGATACCTATCGATGGTTGATTATGGATTTAATTAATATGTTATACTGGAGTGTGCTGTATATAAATTAGCTACCATGTGAACATATGAAAATGCTAAAATTCACAGTTTGGGTTGGGTCTATTCCAGCATGAAGCTCATTAAAGATGGAGTAAAAAAATTTAAGATTTATGGTATCTATTAAAAAAATCTAATTGAAATATCAATATTATTCTGACCTTTTCCAACAAGTAATTATGATGATTATTCCATCTGTTGAAAAAATCCATTCTTGTTTGAATACATATATTTTTTCAGGTATATGTTGATGAGAGCTACTTAATAAAATCAACACAGTGTGAATGCCCTAGAGGTGAATTCAAGTGTAGCCATGCAGCTGCCCTTTTTATTCATACCATCAACAGCATTAGTGTGACGGATGTGGAGTGTTCATGGAAAAAGCAGAAGACGGACAATTTTTCCACACATGTAGTATCCGAACTTTATCAACCGAGAGGTCCAGAATATGTTCCACTCACAAGGGAGCCAGATGATGAAGATAAATTTGCACTTTATGCAGATTTGTGTAATTATGGCCGATCTACAGGCCTGTGGTGGCTTTTAAGTCCTGAGCCTCAAAAGCAAGAGAAGGCTCAAGTAAAATTGGTCAAAGAAGTTGTCTTTTCAAGCAAAAGACTGGAAATTCTTCATTTCTTGGAAGGCTTGGTTTTATAAAATGCAAACTTTTGGTCAACTAACAGGAGATTAGTCAGCTAGCAAGCTAGTCAACTTACTGTTGGAGGGAGGAAAAATCCACAGTGGCATCTTGTTAGAAAAGAAAGGCTAACAACAAGTAGGTTTGGCTTAGTCCTGAATGCCAAGAGGGTAACACCTTCCTTAATTAAACAAATTCTTTGAAAGTATGATCTATCTGGAGTTAAATCTGAAGCTGAGGCTATTTGTGCATTCTCTAAAAGAACCAAGCTAGAGCTTGTGAGCACAGGAATATGGCTTGACTCTTCTTGGGTTTTTGGTGCTTCGCATGATGGTTTAGTACTTTTGGATCATGTTTTTGAAGTTAAGTGCCCCTATACAGAAAAAAGATCAGGCACTTGAAGAGGCACTAAAAAGCAAGACATTACGTCTACAAAAGGAAGGATCCTTGTATCTTTTGAAGAAAGATCGTTTATATTGGCATCAGGTACAAGGAGAAATGTATCTCACAAATAGAAACAACTGCTATTTTGTTGTGTGGACACTATCATGATTGGAAATCACCAAAAAAATAGGGATCCTTCTTGGGAGAAAAATATTGAAAAGGTAAAGAATTTTTATTTTGGCAACATCCTACCAAAAATAATGAATGATGAACTGTTTTAAAAAATACATTGGTATGTTGCTTCTTTAACTTACAACTGTTTCTACTGCTATGTTACAAATATATCAATAAATTTAGGGAAAAAATCAAAGTCAGTTGATTCACAGCATTCTTTAATTAAAGGAAACTGCAGGTTAACCAATGCTGCTCAAAGCTCAAAGATGGTGTCGATATGGCTTTGTACATAGGGTGGCACAAATCCAAGTATTTTAAAATCTTTCAGCCTTGCATTTACATGCTCGACATGAATTCTGCACCTTGCAATGTTTTTTGTTGCTGCACCTTCACTTTCTGTAAATTTTCCATGTTGCAAAAAAAGTGGAATATTAACAGAAACTCCCAAAGGTACCATTTCGTGTATCGAAAACATTTTTTCTGCTGGTATAAAGTCTCCAATTTCCATTTTGCTAAGCAACCCAGACTTGTTCACAATCTCCTTCTCCGAGATCGTCAAGGCACAGTTTCAGGAAATTTTTTTGGGGTGCAAGTTTTATCTACACAGTACATTTTGGTAGCGTACACTATGTTAATGCCATCAGAATAGTTTAGCACTGTTAATATTATATGTTACTATACTATTAACGAATATAATGTTTGAAATTGTAGCAACACAGCAAAAAAAACGTTGAGCCAAGTGTAGGTATGTATAATTTTGACAAAGTTTCATAAGTGTAATGAAAATCTGATCCTCAAATGAAATGCTGACAACTTTCCACCCTGCATAATACACCATTGATTATTTAAATCTTTCTGCATGACGGACAACAATTTGGAAAATTTCTTTGGTGGGCAGTCCAGTTTCCATGCAAATGATCTCTTCACTAAGAGTGCATGCAGCATAATTTTTTTTTTGTAAGAGGCTCCTTCTTTTCTTTCTGCCAGGTCATTCCTTGTTTGTTCCAGCTCAGCTTTTAGTATAACTTCGTTAAGGGGAAGCACATCTTGATCAACAACTGGTTGTTGCTCATTTTCTCAAAACCTAGCTACAATATCTGCAATTGTTGCTTCATCGCTCTGTTTTCTTTTTTTGACTTGTGGCTTGCTACTAGAGGATGGAAAAATCTTTTCAGCATCTCTGGCATAAATTTCAGGCCCAAAACACTCCATTTCTGAAATGACAGCGACAGACCCTTGAATGGGTGCTGGGCTCTCTATCCTCTCTCCTATATAGGAAATAAATTGGACCACATTTAATTTTTATCAAAACAACTAAAATGTACTTTTCAGATTTTTCTTTTGACTGGTATAAAGGCAAGTTTGAGACTCAAGTCATTTTCTTAATTTAAAAGAATTTCCTTTTATTAAAGCAAATTCAATATATTTGAGCACAGGTGCTGACTTTCTCTAGAGGTTTTGATTTTCCCAGGGATGGCCCAAGACTCAAAAAGAATTTTTTAACTGAAAAAGGGTTCTTCTTGTTTAAAAGATGTTTATGGCACAATTCGATCTCAATTATTGACAAGGAACCACGCCAAAACATCATAGGGAACTAAAGTGTGACATCATGTCGCATAGCAACCAAATTTTTTGTTCTAAACAAACCTTACTCTGTATATGAAGTCAATAGGTTATAATAAAAAGTCAGCTTTTCGTGTTATTCGCATATTTCGTGTTAGCAAAAGAATCAAGGAATCTAATCTAGGAATCTAATTAATTGCAGATGGCTCTTGGGTCCTATTCAAAACTTTATTCAGTCTAAATTCATATTTTTATTCATAAAATTTGCTTGTTATTCATAAAATTTGCTTGTAATCATGAATATTCAAAGTCAAGAAGAGGATATCATGTTGCAAAGTCTGCAAGAATCCAGTGAAAAGGCGTTATGTTCCAAACATAAACAACACTTAATTCTAATATATTGCATGCCCCCTATTCCCAATTTCCTTTTTTTAAGTAAAACACGATCCATTTTTCAAGTTTATTTGTGTGTCAGCTATGGTAGACTTGATTCAAGTAGAAACAGAATTGTTTCAATCAAATATAAAATCAATTATGGTATACTTAATGACAATACTTAGTGAATATGTAACTATTTGAAAGGATTATTTATACACCATTAAAGCTTTCTTGAAATTATCCTTAAAACGTTTCCTGAATACCTCTTAAAAATCCTTCTCTAAAAATATGTACTTGTGTTAAATACAATTAAAAATAGGATACAGTAATTATTCAATTATCCGACCCACTGTTTATCTGGACTTCGATTAGCAGGTCGTAAAAAATGTGAAAAACCTTGGGAAATTGTTCATAATTTTTTATAATATGTGGGGAGAATTCTTGTTGCTCTCCATTCTAAATATTTTATGAGTATTTTAAGAGTATTGAGTGCATTAGATTGTAATGTGTGCTTTGAAATAAACTTTCACAACAATCATCCTGTTTATTTATGTTGGTTTCTGCCGTTGTTTGTATGTTTTCAATTATCAAGAATTTCTGATTATCCACACAAATCTTGAAATAATGAGTCCCTAGAAATCCGAAAATTTGAATAAGTACTGTACTATTTATTACAACCAATCACCCGAATGACATGCAGCTGCAATCACAACACAACAACACAACAACCACAACAATTCCTCCCCCCTTATAATAAGACTACATGTTCACTACAAAGAAGATCGATCACTTCCAATAATTTTTTTTTACCATTAGGCCTAAGACAATCGAATGTATATAAAAATATGGATTTTTTATTTTACGCAAAGTTTAATTCCATAATTAATGACGATAAATATTAATTGCCTCATCAATTTTGTAAGTTATATTGAGGCTGCTTTCCCTATTCAATATCGTTGTCATAATCATCATCATCATCTGATTCGATATCAACTGTGTCATTTTCTTTGTTGCCATTAGACTTGAAGTAAAAATTTAATTCTGATTTACTGAAGTTCTTTGTTACTTTCCTCAATCGATCCCTTGTCTTCTCAATCAAAACGCCATAATAAGGATGCTCATTCCTGACTACTTCATATGGTCCAATCCATTTTGGCTTCAACTTTGTGGTAGATATCGGAAAGTTTCGGTTATAAATATGCGATAGATCTAAAGTTTCGGTAGGCATATAAAAACCTTATCTCCTACATTTAATTCAGAGTCAATTATCTTCTTATCAATATATGTTGCAGCTTTTGCTTGTCTGGCCTTCCTCTTTTCATGAGCAATTATATATATTTTTCAAAATTCACTCTCAAATTGATTTATTGCAAAGTTTTCACTACCAAAATATGACATCAAGTTCCCATAAAGAATATCCAGAGGAATTCTGTACTTTCCTCCCCCAAAAATGCGTTTAGCTGGACTATATCTCCTTGAAGTGTGGACAGAACTATTATAACAATATGCCAATTCTCTCATCCACAGATCCCAGACCTTAGAATCTTCTATGTGAACAGTAAGTATTGTTTGATAGTTCCGTTATTTGATTGTTCTGTTAATCCATTTGCTTGTCACCTGTACCTTGTTTTTTAAGTCTCTTTACCCCAAGTTCATTCATTAGCAATTGAAATAATTTGGACTCATCAGCAGGGTCTTGATCTGAGTGTAACAATAAGGGTTCTTGTTATGACGGTGAAGAACCAGTTAATAACCAAGCTCGTTAGTGGAGCAATGGGCTAGGCCAACGGGCCTTAGCCCCAAATAGATAGCACACAAGAGATACTCGTTATTTGATGTTATCCCTATGGTAAAAATAGTAAGACTAACTTATAACGTGATCAACACAAACTAATAACCAAATAAAATAAACCGAAGCTAATCAACAAGACAACACTACATGTTGAAAGACAAGCACATTGCCATAAAAAGGCGTTGTTCACTTACACAGCATGACTTGCCAGAACATGTGACTATAACACGCAACGGGAATATTACTAAAATTGATTAAATACGAAAGCCAAACCGTTACACTATCCCCTCTGTAGATACTTAAAATGTAGATACACTGAGGTGAAAATTCTCAAAGTTTAAAAATGACTAAAAGTAAAAAGTCTAAAGAGTCATTAAGGCACGGAGGCAAAACTGTCAAGCGAAGGTAGTCTCTACTTCATCGCCCGATGTTTCCAATTCAAAACGACATCCTTTGAAAATAAAGTCTAATCTGAAGGATCAGCTGCCCTTCTGCTGCAACCCTCCATGGCCAGCACACGCTCAACTACAATCTAGAAAAAAACGTCCTTTAAACCTCAAGAATTCCATCACCACGTGTTTCTCTTTTATTCAAGGGTATCGGGAACAGTGACAAAATAAACGTTTAAAAAAAACAGCAATAATCAGCAACACAAGAAAAAGCATCGATATCGGGCCAAAGTCCAAACGAAATCTCCTCCTTCAGCCTAATTTCTCTTCACCACCATCCGACTCTACTTCTCTACTTCACCACCATCCTTCTCCTGTCAGCAAATGTAACGATAAGGGTTCTTGTCAGAACATGTGACTATAACATGTAACAGGAATATTACAAAAATTGATTAAATACGAAAGCCAAACCGTTACATGAGTAAAGTTTCAAAGGTATTCCAAAGATTAAGAAATATCTTCATTGATTTGAAGATAAATTCCTCAAACAAAGGTTACAACAGGTAATATTTTAACACATTTATTACCAAGACATATCCTATGTTGCTGGCTTCTTTCTTTTCCGAGATTCTTGCTCTTTGTTTATGTCAACCTATTTTTTGCAAATTTCTTTTTCAATCTGTTGCAAAAGCCATCCCACAGCTCTTGTGCCGCCTTCCAGCAAATAACCGCAATCACTATCTCCATTTACATTTTCTCCTCTAAATCAAGAAGAAATATTGCTGTTGTTCTATTAACTCATTCACTCCCATAGCGACTATAGTCGTCATCCCCTGCTAGCAACTGTAGTTGTCACACATTTTCTTCAGTACAATAGCGACTACAGTTGTCCTTGAAAAACAATGGTATTTTTACGAAAACTGTATTTGATTGGCTAATTCAATTCAAATGGACAAAGAACCAATTTATGGCTTCTTAGATGAAGAACTGAATTTCGAACTGGTGGAGAGATGGAGGGGCGTTGATGTCGAAGAAGAGAGCCATATAGACATTGATGGTTCATCAGCTGATTCGCTAGGCCTAAGCGACACGGAAGATAGTGAGAGGGAAGAGCGTGATGAGGAAATCATCACAGAAGAGGGCAATTGGACAAAGAATTTGAAAGACTTCGACAATTTTGTAGAGTTTACTTCACCAGTTGGTCCAACAAAATCTCTGGGTGAAGATGCAAGTGAAATTGACTTTTTCGAACTTCTCTATCCAAAGGAACTGTACGCTCACATTAGCACTGAGACGAACAAGTATGCTCTCCACAAACGCCATTCTCCATTGGTTCCAGACAACGGTTGGTATCAAACAACTGTAGAAGAAGTCAAACTTTATCTGGGAGTCAGAGTTTATATGAGCATTGTGAACTTTCCATCATTTGGGCAATATTGGAGCAAAAAATCAGTATTTGGAAATTCTTTTATTTCAAATCTGATGTCGAGGAATAGATTCCAAAAAATTAACGAATATTTTCATGTTGCTGATAGGACAACAATGCCTCCCAAAAGTTCGCCACACTTTGATAAACTCTTTTTAGTGAGACCTGTCCTTGATGCTGCTCGCAAAAATTGCTTGAAAGCATATAACCCTCATAAATGTTTTGCTATTGATGAGGCCATGATAAAGTTTAGAGGGCGTTCCAGCTTGAAGCAGTATTTGCCTGCCAAACCAACAAAATACGGCATCAAAGTGTGAATGAGGGCAGACTCACTGAATGGTTTCTGTAAAGAATTTTTTGTTTACACAGGAAAACCCACAGGCAAAGAGCTAGAGAAAAATCTAGGTCAAAAAGGGAGCTGACCGAAAATATTGAAAACAAGGGACACCACGGTTACACCGATAACAATTTCACCACTGTTGCGGGTGTGGAGGAACGTTTCAAAAAAGGAGTTTACTTGTGTGGCACGATCAAGTCAAATGCCAAAGGATTCCCACAAGAAATAAAAGGAAAGAAAATATGCAAGGAAGCTGGATCTTACATCCAGTTTCAGAAAGGGGGATCGGCTTTGTCAGTTGTGGCATGGCGAGAGAAAAAGTCTCGAAAGCTAGTGAGGATTCTCTCGGCCAACGTCAACCCGTCTGCCAAAATTTCATCTGTTGCTTGAAAGCAGAGGGATGGAACAAGAGTTCCAGTTATGTGCCCAATCCAACTTTCGAACTACAACAAATTTATGAATGCTGTAGATCGCAATGACCAGATAAGGACACAGTATATGACCTATCGTCGCTGCAACCGTTGGTGGACATATATTTTCTGGTTCCTATTTGATTTAAGTGTGGCAAATTCATTTATCCTCTTTAAAGAATCGTCAAACCACAAAACAAAAAACCAGTCTGTGAAAGATGAAGGCATCTAGGTTGGTAAAGTTTAAAATACGAAAGACACATTATTTTTTACATTGTTTTAAATTAGATAAGCCGTTTTTTCAATGTATGTAGAGTTACTTTAATATTAAATATTTTTTTGTTCGAAGCCATCGTAAAAAATTATTTGAGAAAAGCTTTGGTGTGCTTTCTTTTCTGATTTCTGCCATTTTGCTTTGGGACAGAAGCGATTGCAAACAAATTCGTAGCCTGGGATCGAAGGCCATTTGGCGCGTAAACTTTACGGTAGTGAATGAGTTAATTTAATCTGTTTATAATCGTCATCCAAGCACTGATATTTTTGGTGATATGCTCAACTATGATGATGATTGTGATATTTGATAACACATATTACCATAACAAATATTAAAAGTGTCATAATTCATACCAACTGAAATGCAGCCCTTCTTTTATAAGTGAAGAGCACGTTTTGCTGCTTGGTCTCTGGAAACAGATTTTCCTGCAAACGAAACAATTTCCACAAAGATAGTATACTTACAAAGTTCAGTTGAATGCCAAAGTTCAATTACAAGTGTCATAGATATATCAAGAAAGCAATAACAATTGTGAGTTAATTGTGCAATTCATTAATTACACTCAATTTTATAAGAACATGAGCGTTAAAATTGGTCAAAAGTTAAAAACAAATTAAGAACAAGCTGGGGCTGAGGCTGAGCTATTTTAGAATGCAATTTTGAACAACGTTTTATCTCAGAAACAAGGAATTTTAGCCATGTTTGGGTGCTTTTTCGGTAGTGAAGATTCAAACTTGGCGGTGAATGAAGGTTGCCTCACCCACTTTGTTGTCAAGTGATGCCTGAATACCTCCCTAGAGCTAAAAGCTAGCAATTGCACTACTTACATCCTATTAATTTTAAAAAAAATTAGGAACAATCTAGCCTTAGATTTTTCAAAAAATTAACAACAGTCAGCCACAACTTGAATCATCTGATGGCTTAACATACACACAGACATTGGACACCACAAAGTATCCATCAGCGTTTTGTTTTCTTATATACTGCAAAGACTCTAGGGCAAGTATTTATTATTGTTAGCAATATCAAATTGATGACTTAACAATGTTTAGAATTTCTAGGTATATCAATCTGTATGAGAAAATCAATAACATTAAGACATTCTGGTTAAGACAACAATCGGTTTTTGCAAAACCAGTATGTTATAAACACTTCGCCTTTAGCAAGAGTCATCTTCAGTACCGTATTTACTAAAAATGAAAAGAACTGGTGTATAAACTTCTATTAATAACTGGTGTTGACCAACAAAACTTGTTTCTTTCATTGCGAACTTTCAATATTTTATTAAGAAAATAAATACTATTGCGTTATTAAACTTAAACTCAACTCAAACTTAAACTCAAAATATTTTTTCAACATAAAATTGATTAATTACAATATACGGGTTAACATAATTATACTAAATATACAATATCCAAGTTAATTTGGCTAAATAACAATGAATGGTCAACGGCAATATTTTATAGAACAGCAATGAGAATTAAACAATTTTAGGCTGATGGACACATGGAAGAACTTTGGGCAAGCTATCGAGCCATGTATCCAAATTGACGTGTTTATAATGATGATTTTAAGTTTGAATAATAACAGTAAGATATAACAAGAATAAAATAAAGTAGAACGAAATAAAAATTGGACTATGTTTGATATTGTAATAACAGCTAAGTGCAATTATAAAATAATCATAAAGTAATCAAGCCTACAGATGTCAAATTTTGTTTATAAGAAAATATTTCATCTGTTTCACAAAGTGGTGTTTATTATCCATCTTTTTTAACTCTATAGGTAGGGAGTTCCAAAATTTAATACCATCAAAAGTGAGAAAGTTTTTTTTAAAGTTTGTAGAAATGGATGGAAGAGAAAAACCTTCAGAAGAAGATCGCCATGTATTATAATTGTGTACATTTTTTGTTTCTACAAAGTCGCCTTCAAGAGAAGTTTTGTCAGAGATAATTTGATATATCATTTTGCTGTCTCAAGCAGGTAAAGTTTATCAAAGTTAAATATTTTAAGGCGTTTAAATATAGGTTCACTATGTGCAGTGAAGTTCGCAAAGTCAATTACTCTAACTGCTTTTCGTAAGTTACGTTTTAAAGGTTCCAGGGTAGTTTTATTAGCACAACCCCAATTTAATATACCATATAGTACATGTGATTGAAAGAATGAGGAGTATAAAGTCTTAAGAGATTGTTTTGGTATCAGATGTCTTAATTTATATAGCACTCCGATTCCTTTTGATAATTTTAAATTTATTTGCTTTATATGCAATTTCCAGGTAAGCTTATTATCAATTATTACTCCAAGATATAGTGTAATTTTCTTGTTTGAGATCTCTGTTATTAATTTTTAATTTTACGTTTCTATCAGTTTTACGAGAGCTTATCAGCAAGAAGTTCGATTTAGATACATTTAGCGATAGCTTATTAGCCAATAACCACACAGATAACCTTGTAACTCCGAATTGGTGGTTTGTTCTAGGATATCAAGATTTTTGTTAGCCAATAAAATACTGGTGTCATCTGCAAATAGTCGAAACTGAAGAATTTGAGAAGATTTATAAATGTCATTTATATAAATCAAAAACAATAGTGGCACAAGTACACTACCTTGTGGGACACCACAATTGAGAGTCATAAAACGTACCAAATTCTGGTGTTTTACAAACAGTGTAACGATTCGTTATGCGCATGCCCATGACAGCATATCCTTTGTCAGACAGAAGTTGAGTTCTATTCTACTCAAGTGGTCATCGATACTAGTTCGTGTACTTTATTGCTTGGAATAAGCACATTTTTCGTTCGTCATGGATGCTCAAGTAACCAGAGAGGAAACCAGAGAAACTAATGAAGAGACTAATAATGTAAAATTTTGATTTTGCCCCTTTGCATGAATCATATTGTATGGTTAGCAATGCCGTCGGAACAAATTTCATATGGGGGGGGGGCTTTTCATTCAGTACATTGTTATAAAGGAAACATACTGCAGTTTGACAATTATTGGGGGGCTCCAGCCCGTTTCTGGTGGGCCTGGTTAGGTATCTTTTGGTTTTCCCAATAAATATGTTAATTGTTACTGGTAGATACGTAAAGTGGCATCAGACAGCATCAGAGAAAAATATCTGAACATATATTAAATCGTATAAGACTTGCAATATGCAATAAGACAAACAATATGCATAACAAGCCCCTAAACATTTTAAACATCCGCTATGCCCTTCATTTCTATCCATCATTTGTTTGTTTGTATATTAAACATATTATCTTTAGCATGCTTCTGTTTCTGTGATTTGGTTGTGATATTAATTGATTAGATTCCATTTGCTGCAAATTCTTTGTATTCTTTTTGAGATCCTTGTAAGGAAACCTGAAAAAGTCTTTTGTCTATACAATATGAGTTTTTGTGGCTTAAGAGGGGGCTGTTCATTGTTTTGCTTCCCATTCAATACAGTTTGCATTTATTGGAAGGCAGCCCTTTTTCCCACTACCATAATGTTATTTTAATAGAGAAAAAGTAAATTCTAACTGTTCAACCTGGTTGGTTGATTGAAAGAGATTAATAGGGTCAGTGTTGAGATATCATACTCAATGAACACCATAAAGTGCAAAACGCTGCACATTGATACACACAAATAAACTGTAAATTTGGGCCCATATATTTGTGCTTTCCTGTTGACCTATTGAGACCTTGAGCCAGTTATAGTTATAGTTATAATGAAAAGGCTTGTTTCTGCATAATTTTGTCCAAATGGCATTTATATGACTTATGTCTGAAAGTGCACGCAGAACAAAGTTCATATTTGGGGGGGGGGGGAGGGCCTGCCCATTGTATCCTCATTCAGTGTTATAAAGGAAATATACTACTGTTTTACAACTATTGGGGGGCCCTGGTTCTGACAGCCCTGAATCAATAGCTTTACATAAGTGACTGCTATATTTGTTACTCTAATTTTTCAAATAGACAAATAATTTGTTTCAAGAGAAATCAACGCGTGGCAAGAAGCAATCAGCATTTATTGAAAATAGATCATACCGTAATGTGTTTGATCAAAGGCAAAGAGAGCAGATAAATAACAAAGTAAGTGCCATATGAAACAGTGCCATAACAAACATTACATTGGTTTGAATCTATTGAGCATACTCATTTTGGTTGTAACACTAAGATATCATAAAGAGCCATTTAGTCAAGTATCGTATGTAGATAGAATTAAAGACAGGAAGTATTATTTATAAAGTCATCAGTTCATGAAGGCGCTGTCAGCTGTATTGACATTGCATGATTAAAAAAATTCAACCATGCTGCAACTAGTCATGAGAGTTTCTATTTCCCATCCATCAAAACATCAATACACCAGTGACATCAAAGACAGAATGAAGAAACAGATATTGCAAATTTTGTAAAGCACTTTGTTAACTTTACATGATAAAAAAAATCAGAGAGAGCAATACTTTTTTATCAATATGATCTTGTTGCTATTTTTAGCTGAAAGAGTGGTTTTCAAGAAGTGGTGCAGTCACAATTGCACTGACTTTGGTTAAAGAAGATGACAGTAGCTATTTTGTTCAGTATTTGGGTAAATATGTGATATCCTTTAATACCCCATAAAATAATCATGTGCTATAAATCTACATGTGCACAAACAAAATTGTTAGAGCAAAGACTTGTTTCAAAATGCCAACAAAGAGTTTATATGCCAGTAATTAGATAAATAACTACTCCCTCATTAAACTACCCTTCGGTAACTAGACATAGCAGCACCCATAGAGTGAGTAGCCTTTATAGTGCCTGATGATCTGAATAAGCATGAATAATAACATCTGCAACCAGCTTACCCTAAAAGCTGCCATAATTTGAAGTGAAACATGCTTTTCAGACACTCTAGAACTCCCAAAATCATTTTGCCGTCATCTTAATTCAAAGGACATGAAGCATTCCACGAATTTGTGGAGGGTGAATACATTCAAAGCAAATTCGTGAATGTGGCTCTGAGTGGTGTCAAGGAAAGAACAGGAGGCCTCAAACGACCACATTCTGGTGATAGTATTGTTCAGCAAGGTGAGGGAATGTAGCTTCAAATCAGCTTCAATATGATTTTACCATTAAGGCTGTGGTATATTTATATTAGAGCATTGTTCCCTTGGAATGAGAAAAGTTTAAAAATAAAGAGAATGCGGAAAATGCAGATGAAGTGAAAAAAATTAGAATTATGTCTGGTGATGACAAGATGATGATGAATACACAAAATACCCTATTAGTAAGAGTCTTATCCTTTTTAGAGGTATAAGAGCTTTGGTGATCTTGGCGAATTGTGTTTATCGTCTCAAGATGAAATTTAAGACCATGTTGATTATCCTATTGATCAAACAGACTGTGATTGAATGTAAACACATACTTACATTCGGGTAATGTCACAGTTGACTAATAAGTAATCATTTTTGTGAAGCCATTAATTAAACACCAGTTTAAAGTTGGAAATCAATCAAACAAAACGTCTAACCATTGGCTGGCAACGCTTTTAATTTAGAATTTGGCAACTTTCTAAGAGTCTCCAATCTTTGAAGCCTTTGTAAGACTCTTTGAAACCCAAGTGTACCTGTAAATTGCAGGAAATTTTGGTGAGGAGATAAATTTTCACGAGGAGATAAATTAGACAATTTTCAGCATTATTCAGCATTGAAAAACATCGTAGGTTTATGACACTTGTTACAAAAGTTTTTACAAAAGTAAACGGACTAAAAATGTACCAATTGATGATGCCCCTTATGCCGGGGCGAAATGTCTGTTTGTTGTTGTTCACTCTCGTCGCGTTGCGGTGTTACTACTATTTTGTAACACAGCAATGCCGAAAGTTATTGTAAACCAATATTGTTCCATGGGGGAGAGGGATGGGTGGCTAAATTTGACCTTGGAAACTGGCGTTAGTGTCCAAAGACTTTTGCCAGGTATTGTAGTAGTCTGTTCCGATGGGTTATTCACCACAAGAACAGAAAGTTTCGTTTTCTCGCATTACTGACAGAGACATCAGCAAATTTGTTACTTGGCATGATATTTGTTTTACAATTCTACTCATGAATTTATTCCACTTAGACGTAGATGCAGACATCACAAGTCTTCTTCTGAGCCAAGATCAGAGTTTTCTTCGTTTGGTTGTTGACGAAAAATGCAAACTTATTGCAAGAATTGTTAAAGGTATTGAAAACATTTCAGATTGAATTTTATCAGATTGAATTTAATTATATAAACTTCACTTTTATTAGATTGAATTTAATTATATAAGATACCTTGAACTTTACAACGCTGCACATTTCCATGACAGGTGGAAAACGTCAAGGGAAACTTTGGCGTGAGGAGAACAGACAGTTGTGGTGGCCCTTGGAAGATTTCCTTTCTCCAAATTCTGGTAGCCCTCGCATGCGGGTGGAGGAGATGGATTCGGTCTTGAAGGCTTTTCGTGATCACCTGCGAGATACCCAAGATTTGGTACCTATGGTTGCTAAATAATGTTTTAATGCGCCTTTTAAATAACGCTATGAGTTGCTAGAAATTAAAATCATTCTAGAAGGCTAAAGGTATTACACGTCTAAGAAATTGCTTGATGTTAATTGCAATAATTTGGTTTTGTAAGATAGAGTTAGTTCGAAGCCTTTTCGTCTTTTTATATCTTTATACAACTGTTGGTCAAGCAAACAACAAAGTAGAAACTATCGCAAAGGTGTATATGATTTTTAAAGAAATGGGATTATTTCAAAAAGGAATTTTCTTCAGAATAAATAAACTTGAAATACATTTTAACCCAGGAACATCAGTCAGAACAAGAGATCTCGGTGCTGAAAAGCCAAGCTACGGAACCAGCAGAAGAAGCGAACGGCTTTTCAGCAGCATTTGAGCGACTGGAGGAGACGGTTGGGGTTAGTTAATGCTAAACAATTATGTGTTGCACAATATTCAATCTACATTAGTTCAATAGATACAGAGCGAAGTCAAGATATGTCGAAGAAGTTGATTGATATCGATTCCAATAATTTGGTTTTGTAAGATAGAGTTAGTTGGAAGCCTTTTCGTCTTTTTATATCTTTAAACAACTGTTGGTCAAGCAAACGAGCAAAGTAGAAACTATCGCAAAAGTGTATATGATTTTTAAAGAAATGGGATTATTTCAAAAAGGAATTTTCTTCAGAATAAATAAACTTGAAATACATTTTAACCCAGGAACATCAGTCAGAACAAGAGATCTCGGTGCTGAAAAGCCAAGCTACGGAACCAGCAGAAGAAGCGAACGGCTTTTCAGCAGCATTTGAGCGACTGGAGGAGACGGTTGGGGTTAGTTAATGCTAAACAATTATGTGTTGCACAATATTCAATCTACATTAGTTCAATAGATACAGAGCGAAGTCAAGATATGTCGAAGAAGTTGATTGATATCGATTCCAATAATTTGGTTTTGTAAGATAGAGTTAGTTGGAAGCCTTTTCGTCTTTTTATATCTTTAAACAACTGTTGGTCAAGCAAACGAGCAAAGTAGAAACTATCGCAAAAGTGTATATGATTTTTAAAGAAATGGGATTATTTCAAAAAGGAATTTTCTTCAGAATAAATAAACTTGAAATACATTTTAACCCAGGAACATCAGTCAGAACAAGAGATTTCGGTGCTGGAAAGCCAAGCTACGGAACCAGCAGAAGAAGCGAAAGGCTTTTCAGCAGCATTTGAGCGACTGGAGGAGACGGTTGGGGTTAGTTAATGCTAAACAATTATGTGTTGCACAAAATTCAATCTACATTAGTTCAATAGATACAGAGCGAAGTCAAGACACATTGCTCTTCTGTGTTTGAGGATATCATCTTTCTATTTTTATTTAAGTTTTAAAAAGCATGTTAAACTTGACAAATTGATGCTAGTATTCAAAAAAGTTTCTTTTTCTAGTGTGTTACTGCATGGAATCCGGAGGTATCAAACCAGTTCCTTTCCAGCATCCCTCCTAATGCAGACGCGGAGTTTTTGAAGCGCATAATCGGTCTTCTTCCATGAACATGTGGCATAAAGACAGTTTCAAAGACATGGCTTCAGTCTGACGTGGAAACTTGGTAAATAAACCTATCTTTAAGATTATCAAATACCAACATTATTGCCGATGGTACACCCTTCTGTACACCCTACTGGCGGGAAAAACACAAGTCAGTAAATCACTGAATCAAGTATAAACCCAGCGGGCTTGCTTTAATATATCTATGATTCTAGTTTAATGGAAACATTGGCTTCTTCTATTAGCTTCTTTTTTAATATGAGAGCCTTGAGAATTCACTATTTAGGCCCAAACATTGATAAATTCAGCAAAAAGTTCTGTAAATAATGAAAGAATAAAGAATGTTAGGATAAAATGAATTCTGGTATTCTAATGATATGATAACTAACAATAACTTTTATTTTCAGTGTCAGACATCAAGTTCCGCTATGCATTAGGGGAGAGAAGGAACTGATTTGCATTCCTAAAGATCAAAATGAGATCTTCCATGCAGTATCCACGGCGTTGTATGGAACAGACGCATACTCACCTTTGCTCCGTTTATGTTCCTGATGAATGAAGCTGATTATGGAAAAAGTAAGTTTTTCTTTTTTCCATGACTCTGCCTTCAGAATGCAAGCTATTGCATTTTAATTTATATCTTTGATACTTTCCTTGATGAGCATGATACTGCCTTAAATTTGCATGGTACTTTCAGTTACAGTTGACGAACATATCCCGCGTCGAAGAGGAGATTTTGGAAACACTCGTTGATAGGGGACGTAGATGTGAGTATAATCATTGATTAGACTCTAGATTTTAGTCAGTGATTCAACACGTTAGGTGGGATCACTTTATACGTAGCTTCTTCCCTATAGCTACTTTCCTAGGGACACTAAAGTATAAATTTGCTACAATCACATACTATTAATGTCAAATAGCGAAAGTTTGAAGCAACGAAGAACAAAAAGCATTAAATATGAAATACAAATGAAGGTTATGGTAAACGTTTTCTCGATGAAAACATCCACTTTTAAATTTCTTGACCTTATAGTAGCTCAACTTTCAAGGTATCCAATGATACTAACAGAAGCTTTGAAAATGGAAAAAGTCTTATAAAAAAGCTATTTTTTCCCAAGGTTAAAAAATTTGCACACCGTCAGGATGGATGTCGGGTGCGCAAAGAGCGTCTCAAAAATGTTTGTGTTTGCTGGGATCCGTCTTTTATAGCCAATACAACTGTCGGAGGGTAGAATTTTTGACAGGGTGTAGTTTCAAGGGGAGGAGGAATTTGACTAAATAGCTTCTGAAAGTAGTGCACTCATTTAAACAATAAATTTGCCTGAAAACTATCATTTTACAATATTTCCTGTTTATTTCGATATGGTTGAAATCATTATACTCTTGTGCAGGGGCGTCAAGACCGGGGGTGTGGGGGGTGTCACAATAATATCTCGATAGGAAATTTCAGGTAAAATCTGCCCAGTGGAATAAATGCTTTAAGTCTTTCAAAGACCTTCATTTCCTTATATTAAGGAAGACAAACAAACTAATGATTTGAAGATTTCTTGTTAGCATAAGCTCTAAAAATCCAGGCCCTTTTTAGGTAAAATTGTGCACTGTGTCCATTTCCCCTAAAGTTTCTCGATAGAAGCTTGAGATTTTTTTAACATTCAAAAGGCATGCTAAGATGGAAAGAGGGATCTAAATTGACAACCAGTGCTACTTGTTATATAGCTTTGGAAGTAACTGACAACATGGATTTTTCAAGACCACGGCGAAATTGTACCAGTTGTTTTTATCTCCTGTTCAAATTAGGAGGATTGCTTTAGTAAAGTTTACTTAAAAGAGTGCATTTTCGGCCTTGTTCTTGTGCATAGAATGATATATAGTTTAATCCGATTCCATCAATAGTTTAGCTTTTAGGCAGAGAAAACCAAGTATAGTAGTATATAAGGAACATCGCAACGCGACGAGAATAAACAACAATCGCCTTGCGGTGTTCCTTATATGCTACAATTTAATCGATTTTTCGCTGCAAGATTTCCTCCGGAGTCCGTTGAGCAGCCTACTATCGTGGCCTCTCCTTTATTCGCAAAACCAAGTATCGTGTTAAAATAGTTCACCGTAAACTTAAATGGGTATTAATTTGACAAATTTAAGACACTAAGCTCCATCTCTACACATATGCTTTATTTGCCTTTGCCTTGGCAAATCAATTCAATAAATCTAGACTGTAGACTGTAGAACCAAATCTTGAGAGACACTTTTGGTTCCTTCAGTTTACCTTCTGCTCTGCAGAAAAATATCAGTGATTTGAAGCAAGCAAGCTGCTCGGGGAGCTTGCAAATGCCAAGCAGTCTTCACAAAGGCCACTTCTCATATTCAATGCTCAAAAGCTTGGTAATTGGTAATTCGAATTGGTAATTCGAATAAATATAAAAATTGCTAACCTCAAGCAGCCAAATTTTATGAATAAAAGTTCCGTCTCTTTCTTCATTTTAGCCTAAATTTCTGAAAATTTTGCCCAGGCTATACGCAGCCTCCCTCTATTGAAGTGTCTTTTCATTCTTTTTTTGGTTTTTAGCTCTTGTTCACTTTGGAATGTTGGCTGAGGCACTTAATGTCGATATTAAGTGTCATTCGGTCAATAATGACTTTTCTTGTACATATAAAAGTGGCAACGCGTGGGCAGAGGTCGATGTTTTGTGGTATTTTGGCGAGGAAGGGCAATGTCATGTATATCCCCTGAATGAGCTTCCTGAAAAGATACAACAACTGTGCCTTGCCTACGACTGTGCTGGGCACTTCGGTTGCTCAACAGGGGACGATTCTTTCTATTGTCCTTTTTGTTGCCAAACGTACCATAGAAAATGCCTTGGTAAAATTTATGACAACTGCTGTGATTGTCATGCATTAGCAAAGGTACTTCCAGTGTAAGTATGTGTTTGAAAAAAGTTTGTCAATAAATGCTTGTTAGTCCCCATATAGTTTATTCACTTCAATGATGTAAAAAGAACAAGGAGCCAGAAAAATCACAGTTGTGTAGCAACGAACCTCATGTAGAATTAAACTGAACTTACTTACACAAATAAACACTATCACATATAAACGTGAGGACACAAAATAGCGGGGACAAAATAAATGAGTTTGTTAGAGGACTTTGTGTGTTTACAGAATGAGAAATTGCAATCAACTTCTTTACCCAGTTTTTAACTAGTAAACTTTTCTATGTCGAAAAATATGTTTGATATTTTTTACTTGTACTCGATAGCTTGTGTTCACTATAGGATTCAATTCAATTTGAGGACTTTAGCAATCAAGCAAGCTGTGTTTTGAGACTTCGGATATGGTTCTTTAGTTATACCATTTTTTAATTGATAAAGAGATTGTTCTTTTGATTTTCGAATTTCGATTCCTGGAAGAACTTTGATACCAGTAGATTTGTGTAATAAATACTAAATGATATTTGCAGGAAATCTAGATTGAGTCAGGGAGACAGCATCAAGAGAATGCTGCAGAATGGCACCTCAATGTTGGAGGTAAATGGCAATATCTATCTATTAAAAGTATGGTTATATCATTATTTGGTTATATGGTTAAAGAACAAACATGACTTTAAAAAGATATCAGAGAATGGCATGCTTAATAACTCAATAATCAATGTATTCCAAATTCTGATGCTGAAGGAACACCTTGAGTCAAATGATTTACAAGACCCTTTTCTTGGGCAAAACATGTTTTTTACTGTACACCACGACAAACCTTTTGTTCAAATCCTCTATGATGGAAAACTACATTGGATTGCTGTTTCAACATATGTTGTTTTGCATTTTACACACATTTGAAAGGTAATTAAGGAATCTAACTTTTCACCAAAAGTTCAGCTTTTCAAAAACTTCAGAAACAGAGGCTTATGAAGTTCTTCTATTTTACTGTGGAAGGAAATTGCTTCGAAATTGGGTTGGAGATGAAAATTCGGCCATAGTAAGTATTCTTCATTTCAAAAAGATATTCTTTTACCTTAACTCTTATCCATCATGTTTGATTGAGTGTTGTTGATATCAAAGTCAAATGAATTAAATCCTATTTTTTCCTATTTGAAATTATACAATTTGAAAAGCTAACCTTAAATCATATTTCTTCCAGATTTTAGCATATTTGGTTGGCGGCCAAGAGTTAATAACTCCTGTACGTGCATGCGAAATTCTTGTAAGCTGCGTATGTTTTTTAAGATAAAATAAAACGATATATTAGCTTGAAATTAATATTTATGGGGAAAATACAGAACAAAAATCTATATGTTAACAATGTAAAGAAGAAAAAGGAGCTCTTGTGTGCATTTGTAATTGACAATTTTTATCAATATTTTTTACATCAATAGTGGTTACCATTGATTGGCCTACCTAGTGTTTTTTCCTGCAAGCCTCAAAGAAAATAATTATTGTTATTATTATTATTGATCAAATAAGGATTTGTAACGTTTTTTGTTAGTATGATGACCAGGTATTTTTCTGTTAACTGCTTCTTTTCTTAACTAAGATGGAGTTATCTGAAATACAGCTTTCTACCGTTTTAGGAAAAAACATCGCGTTTGCATCAAGATCCTTAAGTGGAACTTCTATAAATCTATCAGGTAATGTGTTTCTAAATTATTGTTTGTCTTGGTATAGAAAATTCAATTTGAGCATTATGAGCACTGGATTTAAGAGAAATCAGGCTCAACTAGTTTTTATATTCAAAAGATAGGAACGAGGCTGTAGATGTGTTCAACAGCAAATGCTTGCAAAAAAACACGAAATCTAACTAATACCAATATGCCAATATGCAAATGAGCCCGAACAAAAGACCTCCACACTGCCCCGCGATTGTACCACCGCCCGGCGTTGCACACGGTGCCCAGCCAAAACTGCTTGGCCGATTTTCAAAATTCTTTTTTTCCCTTCATCAACGAATCTTTGGTTCACCATACTACGGTCTGCTTTTTTTCCTTTTCGCTTCCGTTCCTGAGATATTTACGGTTTTCTCCCGGGTTCGTCTCGATCCCCACCGCCCCGCGATTGTACTGGTTTGCAGCCAAAACCGCTCGGCCGATTTTCAAAGTTCTTTTTTCTTCTGAATCCTCCATCCCGATGCACCATCATCAGGTCTGCTTTTTCTCATCGTTCTTTTCGTTTCTCAGATATTTACACGGTTTTCTCTGAGGATGCAAGATCTCGATTAGTGCTCTCCGTGGTCTTTGTCCCGCGTTTCTAAAGGTTCTTTCTCTCTTTTCTGTTGCTCTCTACTACAAAAGATTTCAAATCTTCTTCCTCCAGCAACCCTTCAATTTGAACGGAGGCTTTTCAAATCCGTTTCGTTGTTAAGACAAAGAATCTACTGTCTGCCGATAATTTCGGTGATTTGGATGATTTGGATAAATCTACGTGCACTGCTGGTTGGCATTCCTTTTCGAACTCGAAGCGGTTGTCGACGGTTGCATTCTGTGCTACGGTGCTACAGTGCTACCATGCTACAGCTACAGCTACAGGTGAGTCTCGCTAGCTTTTTATAAGCTTTTCGTCGTCATTTTCCTTTCCTTTTTATCGATCGATCAATACTCCGTTTGTTGTTATTTCGTTTGCAAGAGCCATGTAATTCGTGGTTTTGACGATCTTCCTTTTCTTTGTTTTAGTAGCTACGTACGGTACGCACACTGCTGCCCGTTTTTTGGTTTTGCGATGGCTGCTGGCTGTTCTTCTTCTTCACTAGCATCAGAATCGATGGCATGCGAATACAAGTAAGCGTTGTTGTTCTTACGTGTTTGTCATTTAAATTATTTGACATGATTTTCTGCTCATTTGGATGAAATTGCACTAAAAACCAGCTGCTAGACCCCCGCCACGAACGAAAAAATTTTACCTCTTCTCGTGGTTTTGTGCTAAAAGAAAACTGGATAGGTTTTATTGCAATCAAAATGGTAGATTTTTCCTGCTGTTTATTCTTGATGCAAGAAAATTTGATTTTAATAGGAAACCCGTTGAGAATTATGTAATGGCAGCTGCCAACTTTTTATGCCAAGTGAGTATTTTTTGATTAAAATTTCACTTTTAATGCGATTTTCCCACTGAGAATGAATCATTCTAGAAACCATTTCAAATGATTTTATGCTTACTTTGATGGAATTACACTAAAAACCGGTCGCTTACTACTAGACCCCCGCCTCGAACTGCAAATTTCTACCTCTTTTCGTGGTTTTGTAATGAAAGGAAGCTGGATTGTTATGGTAGATTGTGCCTGCATCATTTTCGGAATTGTAAATGAATCATTCTAGAAACCATTTAGGCACGTAAATGAATTTACGTGCCAGTGTGATTCTGGCTACGTAGGGCGCACAACCCAAAGATTGGGGGATAGGATAAAACAGCATGTTCCTTCCAACATACGAAACAAAACTGCCCCTCAAAGAGAACAGCCTCCTCGATCTTGTAGGTCTAGAAACACTGTTAAAACAAGTGATTCTGCCATTGGTCAACATCTTTTAGACAACCCAGATTGTGCAAAACTCTATAATGACGACATGTTTCGGATAATTGGCAGAGCCCGGTCGTCCTTCCATCTAGCAGTTTTGGAGTCAATCTACATAAAAACGAAAAAGCCGCCATTGTGTAGACAAAAGGAGTTCGTTTTCTCTCTTGGACTCCATTGGTAATTTTTCTTTAGGCTCGCGGCACTGATTGGTCAACTATACCGGTCTTGTGCTTGCGTTTTTCTGATTGGCTTATTTCGATCCACAACTGGGTATATATTTTTCAAACGTGTTTTTTCGGAACCTATTCTGACGTTTTATGCTCTGAGGAGTGTCAGACGAAAAAGCTTTAAGTATGTTGTAAAATGTTTGCTTTTTCAAAGCCATTTTCAAATTCTGTACCGCAAAAAAATTGTTCACAAAAACCATTTCAAATGACTTTATGCTTATTTGGGTGAAATTACACTAAAAACCGGTTGCTAAAAGGATTTGCTAGACAACGAACGTGTTTCTCTGAATTTTTTACCTCTTGCGTAGTTTTGTGCTTAAAAGAATATGGATTGGCTGTATATCGATTTCTTTAAAACGTGCTTCCATTAACCATGGAATAACATCTTCATTATTCTTTTTGTTCTACATCTAGATCAAAGATCGTTTCAAGCAATAATTATGACGCAGACATGATTCTCGGACCTTCGAAACGAAATTGATGGCATTTATGCTGGCGTTAATTCAAACGATGAAACAAGAAAAGACTTTACTGTGAAGAAACGGACTAAAGTTATATAGATCAGCTGTTGTCCGTAAATTGTATTTTGTTAATTTGTTGTTAGAGTAAGATTCCTTTCTGATGCACGAAACTTTGGCTGTTTTTTATCTTTCTATTTCTTAACTGCTTTGTTGCTGCAGTGTTGCAAAAGCTAATTGTGACGAAGATGTGATATGTGGACCTCAAATGTATAGAACTGCGTAATAATTCTGTACCTCTTTAGAAGAGGAGTCACTAATTTTTTTATGAATCAACATAATTTTTTTAGGAATTTTGATTGTTAAGAAAGTTTTAGATGATATATATTTAAACGAGCACCATGGACCAATAACTGCTAACAGGAATTTATTGTTGGAAAAACTTTAATGTTTGATTCAAAATAAACAGAGGAACTTTAAAGGTGGCCCGAAGTTATATCTTAAAACAACATCACAAGTGAACAAGAATTGAACAAAATGTTATGATAAAAATATTCATGTTGGATTCAAAATGAACATTAGAGCTTTAAGAATGGCCTTAGAAAAAAATTATAAGCGCCCTATAAGTCGATGAGGGCCAAGAGTGTATGATTGGAAAACTTAAAAATTTGATTCTGACTAAATAGGAGAAATTATAGGATAAACCCATGAAAATTTTGTCCTTCAAGGAAAATTGATTTGCTGTATTCGTCGCTTAACAAGACCATATTCAAATGGTTTTATGCTTAATTTGATGAAATTACACTAAAAACCGGAGAATGTTTACCTAAAGTTGTTTTGGATTTGTTTACATCGGGGGGCAATTCGCTCTTGCAAGTAACGTGCGAGATTTTGCCTAAAACAAAAGGATTTCTTGGGATTATCAGATAAACCAATAGGATTTTCACAAAAGGGGTAATGATGGACCGACTGAAAGTTGCTAACACTTAGGGGGTTAAATCAGCAAATTACCTGCTTTAAATACCAGATAATGTATATTTCGAGATGAAAAATGGATTGATAGGTACAAGGGGCCAACTGAAATTTGCTGACAGAAAGTTATAAGCCAATTTTGAATAAAGAACGCACTTAGGGGGTAAATCTGCCATTACCAGCCTTAAAGGAAGGTAAAGCCAGATAATGTTTATTGCGAAATGAAAAATGAATTGATAGGTACAAGGGGCCAACTGAAATTTGCTGACAGAAAGTTATAAGCCAATTTTGAATAAAGACCGCACATAGGGGGTAAATCTGCCCATTACCAGAATGTATATTGCGTCCTTGATCTTGCATGATCGCCATAAAAGCTATGATACTGCTAATGGTAATTGGATTGATTCTGCTAAGAATTTCCCAAGTATTGATAGTCAACAGGTAATCAATTTCGGGTTTACTTTTCTAGAAGGATTTACAAAATTACAGTGAAGGTAATAAAACATTATCTTCCCACACGAAAATAGCTCATATTTCTATAGGTTTGTTGCTCTAAATGAATACTTTTTCCTCAAGGGTTATTTTCGTTTATATGCCAATAGTAAATGCTACTCACAGAAGGCGTGACTATTAATTGGATTAGTTATGTTTGGCTGTCGCCACATTGAAATAGCGCTTGTGTGCTTGCTGTATGATATTACATTTGGTGTTCAGATTCCATATAAAATTGTAAGCGTGTAGGAGGGCATTGTTCATGGTGATTCATTTTGATTTGATTTGTAAAGAGAGTAAACAGGTAACTAAGGTTGAGAAATCTTAACATGAAGGGTACAATATCCAACAAGTACAAAGATTTACTAGAAATACAAAGGCTGATCAATCTGATTTGAAGGCTAGATGATTTTGGCATGTCCATTACTTTTCTAAAGAAAATGCTGGCAAATCTACTACAACAAGTATTTTTCCATCAATTCAAAGCAAGCAAAATCACTCCTCCACGACAAATTGTTTACATTCTTTTAAACCCTCCTTTATTTAGGAGTGCCTATTATCCTGTATTCCTATTTAAGAAACAATCTTTCCTTCTCTGAACCAAAAAGTCCACCGTTACCAAAAATGAACAAAGACAAAGAAACGTTCATTGTACATTTTAGAGGAGAGGTAAAAGTAAGTACTCTTCCTATCTCAAATATTATCTTTAGAAATTAGTTGCTATTTGCTTTGCTAAGAATAATTCCTTTTTTCTTATATGAGTCAATGCCACTTATTTCTATAACACTATGCAAAAGGATCCTCTAAACGTTACGAATTATATCGTTGTAACACTTTCCATATTCACAAATTAAATGCACTCAACAATTTTTTCACAAATTCTTTTTTACAGAATCTCCCGTACAATGATGGCAGTATTCGCAAATTGAAAATAGAAGCTGCAAGTGCATTTGCCCTAAGCAGAAAAATAAAATTCAAAATTGTAGATCGTCAGCGGCATCTCATAAGAGAATTAAGGTACGTTTAGCATTTGGTATAAAAACTCCCTTTCTACAGATCTTTTCGTCTTTTTACATTTATTTTTTAGCTGTTTTCTTGACATTGTTTTTTCAAGACTGGTTACCTTCAACAATTTTTATTTTTTTCACAGGGCCGGGGATGAGGTATTCCTGCATCTTTGCAGGAAACCAAGACAGAGTTTGCAGAAGAAAGTGAGAGAGACAGTAACTTTTAATTTTTCGTTTTCTTAACCCCCTTTTCATCTTTTTTCAATATGTAGATCGATTTCTTAACAGGCTTTTGAATTTATAGTATCATTTTAATTAGTTAGTTCGCTGATTAGTTAATTACTATTTACGTTTGGCAATTAATCGCCGTTCCCCAATAACTCCCCTGTTCGGAATTGACTTCCATATAAGGGCACGTGTCTTTCCATAATCACATAATCACATGATCCAAATAAGGACAAGTGTCTTTCAATGATCACATGACCATTTCGTCCATAAAACTTGGCTGTCGAATGACAACCCCACATTGCACTTTCGCATATCTCTGATTGCATTTCAACTTTGACGCATTCAAACTTGTAAGTACCTTTTATTCATTGATTTGCAACTTCCTTATTTCATCATATAGTCAAATTTTTCGTATCGACAAAATAATTTCATGAAACCCTTTACTGACTCAGGATTTTTCCGTTGATATTGCGTATGACTGTTTTAAAGATCTGACTTTCTTTATTGATTTAAAATAAGTTTCATAATTATTTTACAATTCCGCTATGTATTTAAGCTGCGTAGATGCGGAACCACCCCTCTAACAAACATTGACCCAAAATGGAATTTCATCAAAAACAATTACAAGAATGCCTTATTTCCATCTTAATGCGAAGCAAGCCATCTTTAACTCAAAACAATTTAGTTTTCCACCCCCTAGAGAAATTTCATATTATGCCATTGGAAACGCCATTTCGACAAAAAAATCATATCTGTAGTTAATTCTTTAATTTTAGTTTTGACCTTCTGCTGTTTAGTGATAATTCTAAATGATCAGGACTTCTACTCATTGATTCCTTTCGAATTCGTTGTATTTGTGAAGTTTATGAAATGAACCATTAAACAAATTTAACTGTAACACCGGAACCTTTCACATTCATAATGCATGCCAGGGGCACATCTGTACCTGTTTCTTTGGTTCTGTGAACCAGTCGAGTTGTATTTAAAATACCCCATTTTCCAAAGTTTTTGCATGTTCATTATGAAGTCTGTGTGAAAATTATTAGGTGCAATACCATCAAATGTTACAGTGCCATTGAAATTATCAGGCAGTCTATTTCTCTTACGCTCATTTTTATAAGAACAATTTTAATAGAACAGGAGCCTCAAAATTTGTCAAAAGTTAAGAACAAATTAAGAACACCCAATTAATTAAAGAACAAATTTAGAACAATCCAGCCTCAGATTTGTACAAAAGAGTATAGTTATATGATGGTTACATACAGTTTGAACTTTCATTTACCTAAAATTTATCCGTTGATACAGCTTGCAATATGGCTCAATGTAACATTGAAAAGAAATTAAAGGAGCTGGCATCCTTCCTTGACGAATGCAAAAACATCCCTTTCCGAAATTGAGAAGGGGGATACCAGCCAAGAAAGATACATTCGAATTTGCAGAGCAAAGCTGCAAAGTGCCTGTAGCCGCCTTGAGGCTCTAACGAAAAATCTCGAAGAGTTTTTTTGCGAATTAGAAATAAGAAAAGACATGGATGATTCTGACTTTTTATTGGAAGTAAAAGACATTAATTAGTTGTATATATATGCATTTTACGTTTAGATTTTTTACAAATATGCATGTTCACTTTGTTTTATCTTTTCATGTCTCTGTTCTTCGGACTTGGAGATATCTACAAATCTACTAATATTAATTAATCATTTAACCTGTATCAGTTAACGATATATATTCCTCAATGATCTTATTGCCAAAAAAGATAGGACAGGAAAGCAGGAAAGATGCTTATTTTACCATATCAAACATCCTCCTTGCGTGATACAAGGACGCCGCAACGACCAAGGGGCAAGAGGGTAGGCTTCAGTAGCACAGTGTATGTGCAGTGCCGTAGGAAGGACAGAACTTTATAGGAGTACCATTGTTTTGCAACAGTACTAAGAAAACAATTTCTTCATTGGAAAGAAAGGATTTTTATAATCTTTAGGGGCATGAGCATGTTCTTTTAATGAGATGAGATGTTCAAAGTAGTTTAACCTTTTACACCTTTAAAAAACTATCGAATTTTTTAAAGTGTCCATTGCATTGTGGGACTTGTTGGGCCTCATTTTGGAATTTTTCGCAAATTGGATTTGCACTGGCTCTATTTTATGTACATCCATAATGGCGACCTAGAACAGATCGTTTCTGTTGGGCTTACACTTGAAACGAAACAACAAGTTACAGGATACAAGAGACGTTTACTTCCATTTCGAAATTTTGGGGTTAAGTTAAAATATACAACTTTCTAATATTCTGGCTACTTTAAAGCAGGGAAGTGTGTGGTTTTTTACCTGCTTTTTGTCTGTTTTCAATAAGGCCACAACCTTTCCATTGTTTACATTTTACATTATTTATTTACTGAGGTACAATCAACAATAAACTTGCGAAAAATTTTTGTGAAAATCACTTGCACCCTATGTGCATTTGTTCTGTTTTCCTGCTTTTCGTGCTAATGTCTATTCTTCTTGTAATTTTCGATTACAGGAAAGTAAATCTACGTTTGGCAACTAAAGGGCTAAGTGACAATTACAGTAAGCTATGGAAACCAGCTCAGAAACCAAATAGAACCGTGGTTTGAGTGTGGCAAATAAAGTTAATTTCTTTTCATTGGCCTTCCTCACAGTCGTTTACCATCTGCAAAAAGGTCATATATAGGCCCTGGCTGAAAGGTCTGTGCAACATTCCTTTCCAATTTTAAATTTTTTCAAATCCAAATTAAATTACATGTTTTTTTATATTAAATGTCAGCCATATTGATTTTACTACTAAACTCTCACACCGTTTTACTTTGGTTGAATTGGGTAATTTTGTAATCCCCAGCCTTGAGATATGCCACGTCGCCGTCGGCTAAACTTTAATCGGCAAAGAGCAAGAGAAAGGCAAAGACAATATTATCAGAACCGTCATAACAACAATGGACCACCAAATGCAGGTGAACAACAATTTGCTGATGCAGTAAATGAATTAGCTGCATTGGAACTTCAAATTGCACAAAATGAGCTTCCAGATCAACAGGGCAATAATGAAGGAACTTTTGTGTGACCTTCTTGAAAGAAATGCTTTAGAATAAGGTTGCATATGTTTACACAATTGAGTTGCAGAAGAGGTTTGCCGCATGCACACATGGTTCTGGTTTTCTCAGATGGTGATAAACCACGTGTGGCAGAAGACGCTGACAGGTTAGTATCAGCCGAGATCCCAGATCCACGACAATTTCCAAATTTGCATGAAATGGTCAAGAAACACATGATCCATGAACCATGTGGTGACCTTGATCCACACTGTGTTTGCATGCAAAATGGTGAGTGTAAGAAGAACTTTCCAAAACAACTCTCACAGGTAACTCAGGTGAATGGATACCCAGAGTACTGACGACGAGGACAACATCATGCGCAGCTACGTCGTCACTTGGTTAATGACTCTTGGGTGGTTCCTTACAATTCTCACCTTCTCATGAAATTCAACTGCCATATGAATGTAGAAATTTGCAGCACTGTGAAAAGTGTCAAATACAACTTCAAATACATTCACAAAGGCAACGATTGTGCACATGTTAAAATAAAAGAAAACACTTTACACCATGATGAGATTCTCCAGTATCTTAATGCAAGATATGTTGGCCCACACCAGGCAATGTTCAGGATCATGCAGTACAAAATGCACGACAGAAGTCATGTCATCATACGACTTGCAGTGCATCTTCCTGTACAATAGAACATCTATTTCCAGGAAGGAAATGAGGAAATAGTTCTTAATGAGCGCCTTCAAAACCATCTTGTATCTCAAGGTACCATTCTTTCCTTCATCTTTGACCACTCTCTTCCTATAGTCTCTAAAATATGGACCACGGTTCAAAGCAACATGCCCAAGAACATTTACAGTTTTACTATCAAATATCTTAGCAACTCTCTTGCCACGCGAAAAAACCTATCTAAATGGAACATTACTCAGTCGTCCGATTGCTCTTTTTGCCATATGCCAGAAACGTTACTTCACATTGTTGCAGGCTGCAAAACATACCTCGAAGAAGGCCGTTACACATGGCGCCATAACTCTGCATTGAACTTCCTAGCACAATCTTTAAAAGCTATACCTAATTGCTCTCTTTACGCAGACCTTTCAGGTTATCTCTCACCCTCTATCACAACAGGAGACTTTTTCCGTCCTGATCTACTTCTAGTCACTTCTGACCATCGACTAATTCATACTCAAGCTTACAGTAGGATACGAAACTAACTTGGATGTTAATGCTAACCGCAAAAGAGAGAAATACTCGAATCTCATTCACAGCCTAAGCTCAGCCTATTCTTCTATCATGTTTGTTAATCTTTCTATCAGTTCCCTAGGTATCTTTGGTCTCTCTTGCTCCTCTTTCATCGACATGTGCAACGCTCTAGATATCAGCGAGAATCATCTCCGCTTCATGATCTCCAAACTTTCCAACTTAACTATCCGTACTACCTATTACATTTTCTGCCCCAGAAATAAATCTTGGAATAATCCTGATCTTCTTCAATTCTAACTATCTCTGCTACTGACGACTTCTAAAACAAACAATGACGAACACACTTATTCCTTTTTTTATTAATTTCTCTTGTTTGTGCTTGTAATAGTCTTTTTCTTTGTAAACCCAGGCTAGTCAATTGCAAATTACCTTTGTAATAGTGAAATTTGTTATTGTAGTTTTAATTGAATTGAAAATGAAAAGTTTCCATTATTATTATTATTATTATTTTTCTCAGTTTTTTCTTTTATCTTATGATTGTTATAGTTTTTTTTCTTGTAAAACCAGGCTAGCCAATTGCAAATTACCTTGTAATAGTGAGATTTGTAATTGTAGTTTAAGTTGAATTGAAAATGAAATGTTTCCATTATTATTATTGTATGGTTAGGTATCTTTTGGTTTTCCCAATAAATATGTTGATTGTTAATGGTAGGTCTGTATGTATATCTGGCTGTAAATTTATAGGCTTTTAAGTATGTAAATGTTTACATGAATAAGATAGCATCAGATAGCATTAGCGAAAAATAGCTTTGTATTTCTTTGGGATCCTTGTAAAGGAACCTGAAGAAATCCTTTTGTAAGAGAATCTGAAGTCTTTTTGTAAGGGAACCCGAAAAAAGTCTTGTCTACAACAATACTTTTTGTGGCTTAAGAGGGGGCTGTCAATTGTTTTGTTTTTCATTCAGTACAGTTTGCAATAAACGATTTACCGATTTACCATTATGAAATACTAGCCAAAATTTCTAGCCAAAATTTCTATAAACGATAACTAGCCAAAATTTCACTCGCTCCAAGCCCCTGGACAATACAAAAATTTACCAATTTTCAACCCTCCGATTTTACACCAAAACAAAGCTACTTTTACCTAAATTCTTTGGCAAAGTAATATTTAAAGGACAAGTGACACGCTTTTGGCACCAAATTTTTTTTTAATTTTTACTTATAGTAAAATGCTGTATGAGAGTGTTGTTGAGATATTTTTCTATTCTGATTTCATTTTCCTACTTAAAAACCCTTTTCAAATTATGGCAGGAAATGAATCACGTGACACCGTGACGTAGATTGTGATAATTTGTTATTGCTGCTACTGGTATACAGTGCAATATTAACGTTTACAACAGGCTTCTAAACGAATTCAGTTCGTCTGGACCTGTCGCGTCGTGTTTCATAAACTCTCTATCAATGACAGGAAAATTCCGAGTTATCACAATGTACGTCATAGGGTCACGTGATACAAAACAAAATTGCGCCCCCTGCACCCCATAATTAGAATCTTTTGTTCTAAACCGGGAAAAACTTACTTCTAAATGATGATCTATAAGCTAATGAAAAGATAGGGTGAAAAGTGTGTCACTTGTCCTTTAATCACCAAAGTATGTAAAAAATACTTACTTACAACAATTTATTTTGTTTTTGGGTCTTCCACGTTATAATTGACAAAGAGGTACAAACATCCTAAATTTGTGGTGTTCCCTTTGATCAGGAATATTCTTTTGCCACGTAGGCCCAGAACGTCCAGAAAATGTTTGAAGTAATCCTCTTCAGTTTGCCTCTCAGTCAATATACCTCTATTAGAAATAGGAATCGGATTGGCTGAAATACAGAATGCCAAAGACATCCCCTTTTTGATCAGCTGACATGAGTAAATGTGTCATTAAAGGCGTGTTCTCCTCATGATGCGAATAAGTTGGAAATGAGTTAGATTTAGCAGCTAGGGCATTTAGAGCCTCTAGCGCATTTAGAATGAAAAGAGCCCATTATTAAAAATATCCAAGAATTAGTAGCTGATTTAAAGAGCAGTTATGCTAAGGTTCTGAAAGATTACAGTATCTCGGATCAAAAGGGAATCAATTTAAAGAATTGCAGGAATGATGGTTCAATGTGGCCCATGTTTCATATCTTTGCATATATTATAAATAAGAAAGCCTTTGATACAGAGTATGTCGACCAGTACAAGATCAAGAAGGCATATTCGCATTTTATCAATGGACTTGTACATGAAAGTTTTTCATTTAACTTTGGCACAGATAAAATTGTTCTCAAGGCAAAAGTCACACCTTCACAAAAAGTGAGGGAAGATCCAAGGGAGACATGGGTTCTTTGCACAAAAGGAGGCAATTTCCTTGTGGCTCACTGTACATGTACAGCTGGGTTTGGAGAGTGTTGTAACCACATTGTAGCCGCTCTGTACAAAGTGGAGTTTGCGAAAACAAACATGTTGATTGATCCAGCCTGTACACCTGAAGCTTGTGTTTGTTAATCGTTTTTAAAGACAATCAGCTGACAGAGCTCGAAAAGGTCACCAGATCACAAGATGGTTCGAAAATTTGGCGACAAAGATCTGGATGTATCACTGCAACTAAAATTCGTGACTTTTTTACAAAAGTAAATGCGATTTCTATATCGAAGGCAAAAGCACCCAAAATCATGCCATTACTTGCAAAGTTGTTGAAGGACAATGACATTGGGATGTTGCCAGCCATAAAATGGGGACAAAAGCACGAGCAAGATGCCAAAAAAGCCTTTTTCTGTGCTGTTGTATCGAAGAATAAACATGGGAAGCTACTGGATTTTGGCCTAATAACCAACTGCTCATTTCCTTTAATTCGGGCTACTCCAGATAATTTATTTTTGTGCCAATGCTGCGAGGGTCCTGTGCCAGTAGAGTACAAATGCCTGTTTAAGTTGCGGGAGAAGATTGTAGAAGAAGGAGCAGACGGATTGTACTTTTTATACATTGATGAATACAAAAAATTGCACCTAAAAGAGGAACATAAACATTATTCACAAGTTACGACACTAATGGCTTTAACTGGAGGGAAAAGGTGCTATTTTGTCGTGTGGAGTCCGAGAAGGGAACCACTTATCGAACAAGTCAAATTTGAAGAAAAACACTGGTCAGACCTGGAAAGAAATGCTTTTCTTTTTTTCAACGGGTATGTGGTTCCAGTGCTTCTGGACAGAAAGCAGATTTATTACTGCCCCGAAAGGGAGAGGAGAAACCATGCTTGGAGAAAGAAGAGACACTGGGCGAATCGGAAAACAGTATCAAGTGCACTGAGTGTTCTCTTTGGTACCATTTGGTTTGTGTTGGAATTACAAGAGACAGGGAGCGATATTGGATTTGTGAGAGGTGCCTGTTATCATCAGTTTTGCCGTATGAAAACGTATCCATTATAGACGACCGTGACAAATCACAATTAACTATACCATGACTCGATGTATATAATATGCCACTTTGTTCCTGCCCTGATTTGAAAATGTTTGCATATCCTTGTAAACTTTTTTTTCCAATATTTGTTGAGTATCCTTCATGGTCCTGGGATGCCTTGCCCTCTGCATACTTCTGGACCATCAGAACCCACAGTCAGAGAGCTCATTGATGATAACAATTCCCTTATTTCAAAACTGCACACAAAGCTCTAGGAGATAAAATCTACTGTACTTTGGCAAGGAATAAACGAGCCTTTATCAGTCTACACAGAGGATATAATAAGAAAATGCCAACATCTTTCTCTTTCGGACATGGAGATGATGAACTTATTTATCTATGTTCTAAAAAACGAAATTAAAAGTCATGTCATTTTGAACCAGCCTAAAACGTTTATAGAGGCTGATAATTTAGCCAGGCTCCAATCAGCAGTCTCCTCCACTTCCGTATCTGAAAACCTTTTTCCTAGTTTGAGTAACACCCTGCAGGAGCAACAAATAAAAGAACTTGAATGCCTCTCAAATACAGCAAGAAAAACCTGTCAATGCTATTGACACTGCGTTTCAATCCAGTTGACCTCTTCAATATGGTCTTCATGTACTCTCTACCCTATATTGCACAAAGCAACAGATTTTTGCTGTAAACCTTGAATTGGAGCCAGAAGAAATGTCTTTACCTCTGATCTTGGACAACTGTAGGTAGAACTTGACGCGGAGCTGAGTTTTCTTGATAAAGATTTGACAAGTTAAAATAAGATTTATAAGGACTCACTTTATGGTAGATAAAGTGAGTTCCTCAAAAGAATAACTGTTTGCTCTTGCTTGGGACGTTTCAAGCAGCTAATCGAAATGAACAAGAATTTGCAGAAAATGCCAAATACTGCTCTTGGATCATTGGCTGAATCTGTAACAGGGCACAATAATATCCTTCTAAAGCTGGCAACACTCTGTGATGAACTTCAACAATCTTTCATTGAAGCAGACATTCAGGTACTCATCTTTTCATTTGTAAGGTTTCCCCATGAAAGAGGGACATGAAGCCTGTGCAGTTCCTGTAAGACTGTTGCTCTTTCGTTCTATATGATACCAGAAAGTTTGGGATTTAAGAGATGAAAGATGCTCTTATTGCAAGAGATCTGATTCTTGTCTGCTTTGTCACTGATAGAGAGTGGAATTCTATGCAAACTCGAGGAAGTTATCACCATGTGTCAGTTAAATAATCAATGACAGATGCCAAAAAGAAAACAAATAAGGTTCACATTAATGAAATAAAGCAGTTCTTAATATTATCTTACTCTACACAAAAGCCTGTGAAGGAGCACCAACCATGTCTTTTACAAGACATGGCATTTTTAAATAAATTTTGCATGAATTGAAAGTGCATTGATAGAGCAATTTTCATTTTCAGAACAACCAAATTTTTCCCTTCAAATATGATCCATACCCTTGTCTCCTGACAAAAGAATGAGTGAGTTCTGTCACTGCATCCAGTAGTTGTATATAAACTCATTAATGAGTATCCAGAGCAAGCAATTGATTTTATAGAGCATCGATCATTTCAAGAGATGTGAATCCAGACAAGAGGATATGTACATGAAAGAGAAGAACATGGTCATCTTTTGATGTGCTTAACAAACTGTTTTAGGTAACATTTCTTTAAAAATATAATTACAAAGGCTTTTTCATAGAAGCACTACAGGACCCAAAACAGGCCTGACAGGAGAAAGGCAACAAAATGTGCACGAATGTGAACTTATCTGGTCTTATGATGTTCTTGAATTCATGGAGAGCAAAAGTTATAGAAATGAAGCTGATATCGTTGATATCATTAGGAACTGTCATAGAACTGTTGATGGTTGAGGATCAAGTGAAGATGACAGATCCCATCATATCAAGGCAATGCTTTGCTGGTTGTTGAGAAACTGGATCCCATCCTTCAATGAACAATCAATTGCTTCTAGATGTAGCCAGGAATATTAGTAGAAACAAAAGTAGATTGACTTACCAGGGAAATTGTTGTAGGTTTAATTTCAAATCTTAGCTGTCTGGTGCTTACAAGAGCAGAGAGTAAAAGTAGGAACATTTGACCAGAACATTCCTGCAGTTGAACTAGTGATGATGTTAAATCATTTATATCAAGACTGCATGAGAACTATTGGATAACAAGGGATCCTCCAGTTTGTTTCCAAAAATATTTGGTGAGCTTCACAAAAGTTCTGATAACACAGTTTATTACTGGACTGCAAAAAAGAACATATTTTGTGATCTTCTGCTGCAATCATCCAACAAGACCTTGCAGAACAAACAAGACAGACTTGGTATCATAAAGCAATCAACATGTGCAGATCGCGAGTAGCTTAAACACAACCTTAAGATCCAAATAAAACCATTCATAATGAATCTATTTCCTCATACAACAAAACTTCTTGATGATATTTTTCTATATATAATACACCAGAATCCAGAAAACCCTTTATCGAGACCGTCCAAAATTATGATTACCATTTTTTGATATTTCGATAATCATCTATTTCGACTACCATTTTTTAATAATTACAACTCTTTGCAACTGATGTTACCTTCTCTAATGGCTATATTAAGCAACAAAATCTCGAGTCACCATTCAGAAATGCCTTTTTTTGCAATCTGTTCTAAGAATTACTTTTCAAAAACTTTATGTTATTAATTGTGTAAGAGGCATCTGACCCAAAGAAAGATCAAACTTCAACATGTTACATGATTTGTGATAGTATATCTTAGGGGTTTAATAACTGTGCCTCTGTGTCTTAAGGGTTAATCCAATAGCTGAGACTTTTTTTCAAAAAATTGAAGTCACATGTCTTATTATCATATAACATGCGCTGGTAGCCCATATCCCCTTCCCCTTGATGTCAATGTTGGGTTTTATGATTGCGGAATAACTGGGGAAAAACAGTTCCCGATCTACCCAGGAGAGCAAAGACTTGTCGGTGTCTTTGAAATAATTGCATCACAGACATTCCCATTTGATCGCTGGTCAGATGAAAAATCTGTGAACGGGCAATTAAAAAGGATTAATTCTTGCTGCTTCGTACAACTTCAAGCAACTTGTAAGGTCGTTTACACGATCACATTCTGTGATCACATAAAATATTTAATGCAAATGGGACCAGAATGGGAGGCGACCCCCTGACTAGCGATAGTCACAGGAGTGCGAGTAATTTTTTTATCACGTGACCTGTGCGGAGATAATTTTTTTCAAATCGAGGTTGATACACCTCTTGTCTTTTCCGAGGCTAATCTGCATACTCATAGGGGGCTTCGACAGAATTATTGTCTTTACCGAGGCTAATTTACTATCATTCACAGGGGGTTTTAAGAAAATTCTTGTCTTTTCCGAGGATAATCTATGTACTCTACTGTAGGGTCACTGGCAAGCCCGCGTAGCGGGCTTCGTAGGGGAGCTGTCACTAGCACTAAAATTCGGATTTGCAAATGAACCCCGAACAAAAGATCCACATCGCCCTGCGATTCAAACGGTTTTGAGCCAAAACCGCTCGGCTGATTTTCAAAATTCTTTTTTCCACTGAATCCTAGATCCTCGAGGCTCAAACATAAGGTCCGCTTTTTCGTATTTTCGCTTCTGTTTTTGAGATATTAACGGTTTTCTCCCGGGTCCGTTCCAAAATCTCGCGATAATGTTTAGTGCTCTCCGTGGTCTTTGTCCGTGTTTCTATAGGTTCTTTCTCTCTCTTTTCTCGTGCTCTCTACAAAAGATTTCAAAACTTCTTCCTCCTGCAACCCTTCAAATACGACCGATGTCTGCCGGCAGTTCCCGTTCTTCACTGGTAAGCGTTGTTGTTTTTAGGTGTTTGATTTTGTGCTTTTGCTGTAAATTCAACGCCTGTTTTTTCTTGAACCATTAAAATTTAATTTTTATAGGATAACCCATCCTTTTTTTGTTGGTACTTGAAGTTAAACTAAATGAATTGACTATCAATTTACTTTTATGTGCTGTCATTAAGCATGAAATAGCATCTTGATGATTGTGTTTGTTCCTCCCCTAGACCCAACAGCGTTTGAAGCAAAATTACGACGTGCACTCCGACCATAGACCGTAAAGCAAGACAAACTGAACTGTTGAATAATGAACATAAGTTATCAATATTAATTGATCTCCATAAATTGTATTATTTTATCTTGTTGCTGAGGAAAGAAGATGCATTACTAATGCATGAAACCTTGACTTTTCTATTTTCAATTTACTCTCTGCCATATTATTAGAATGTTGCAAAGCAAGGGCTTGAAAAGTGCAGGATTACCAGCCTTAAATACCAGATCATGTATATATTGCGAGATAGTAAATTAATTGATAGTTACAAGGGGCCAACTGAAATTTGCTGACTGAAAGTTATAAGCCAATTTTGAATAAAGAACGCACTTAGGGGCTAAATCTGCCAATTACCAGCCTTAAATACCAGATCATGTATATTGCGAGATAGTAAATTAATTGATAGGTACAAGGGGCCAACTGAAATTTGCTGACTGAAAGTTATAAGCCAATTTTAAATAAAGAACGCACATGGGCTAAATCTGCCAATTACCAGCCTTAAATACCAGATCATGTATATTGCGAGATAACAAACTAATTCATAGGTACAAGGGGCCAACTGAAATTTGCTGACTGAAAGTTATAAGCCAATTTTAAATAAGGAACGCACTTATGGGCTAAATCTGCCAATTACCAGCCTTAAATACCAGATCATGTATATTGCGAGATAGTAAATTAATTGATAGGTACAAGGGGCCAACTGAAATTTGCTGACTGAAAGTTATAAGCCAATTTTAAATAAAGAACGCACATGGGCTAAATCTGCCAATTACCAGCCTTAAATACCAGATCATGTATATTGCGAGATAACAAACTAATTCATAGGTACAAGGGGCCAACTGAAATTTGCTGACTGAAAGTTATAAGCCAATTTTAAATAAAGAACGCACTTATGGGCTAAATCTGCCAATTACCAGCCTTAAGAAAGTTAAAGCCAGATAATGTATATTGCGTGCTTGATCTTGCATGATCGACATGAAAGCTGTGATACTGCTAATGGTAATTGGATTGATTCTGCTGGGAGTTTCCCAAGTATTGAGAGTCAATAAGTAATCAGTTTCGGGTTTTTACTTTTCTAGAAGGATTTACTAAATTGCAATGAAGGTAATAAAACATTATCTTCCCACACGAAAATAGCTCATATTTCTATAGGTTTGTTGCTCTTAGTGAATGCTTTTTCCTCAAGGGTTAATTTCGTTTAAATGCCAATAGTATATGCTACTCACAGAAGGCGTGACTATCAATTGGATTAGTTATGTTTGGCTGTTGCCACATTGAAATTGCGCTTGTGTGCTTGCTGTATGATATTACATTTGGTGTTCAGATTCCATATAAAATTGTAAGCGTGTAGGAGGGCATTGTTCATGGTGATTTATTTTGATTTAATTTGTAAAGAGAGTAAACAGGTAACTAAAGTTGAGAAATCTTAACATGAAGGGTACAATATCCAACAATTACAAGGATTTACTGGAAATACAAAGGCTGATCAATCTAATTTGAAGGCTAGATGATTTTGGCATGCCCATTACTTTTTCAAAGAAAATTCTGACAAATATACTACAATAGGTATTTTTCCATCAATTCAAAGCAAGAAAAATCACTCCTCTACGAAAAATTTTTTATATTCTTTTAAACCCTCCTTTGTCTATGGGTGCCTATTATCCTGTACCCCTATTTAAGGAACACTCTTTTCTTCTCTGAGCCAAAAAGTCCACAGTATTAAAAATGAACAATGCAAGAGAAACAGTCGTCATACATTTTAGAGGAGAGGTAAAAGTCAGTACTCTTCCCATCTCAAAAATTTTCATTATCAATTAGTAACGATTCCCTTTGCAAAGAATAATTCCTTTTTACTTATACGATTCATTGCTACTTATTTCTATAACACTAGGCAGAAATGAAATAGACTTAACAATTTTTTCACAAATTCTTTTAACAGAATCTCCCGTACAATAATGGCAGTCTTCGACTATTGAAAATTGAAGCTGCTAGGGTGTTTGCCTTAAGCAAGAAAACCAAATTTCAAATCTTAGATCGTCGTCGGCGTCTCATAAGAGAATTAAGGTACGTTTAGCATTTGCTATAAAAACTCCCTTTCTACAAATCTATTCGTCTTATTACATTTATTCTTTAGCTGTTTCTTTGACATTATTTGATCTTCATTTAATAAAAATTAGATCATTGATATTTCAAGAAGTGTTACCTTTAAATTTTTTTATTTCGTTCACAGGGCCAGGGATGAGGTATTCCTGCATCTTTGCAGAAAACCAGGAAAGAGTTTACATAAAAAAGTAAGAGAGGCAGTTACTTTAAACTTTTCGTTTTCATAACCTTTTTTCAGTTTGTAAATCGCTTATCTTAACGCTCTTTTGAATTTAAAGTATCTTTTAATTAGTTAATTCGCTGATTAGTTAATTACTAATTACGTTTGACAATTAATCGCCGTTCCCCAATAACTCCCCTCTTCCGAATTGACTTCCAAATAAGGGTACGTGTCTTTCCATAATCACATGATCACATTATCCAAATAAGGGCAAGTGTCTTTCAATGATCACATGACCATTTCGCCTCATAAAACTTGGCTGTCGAATAACAACCCCACATTGCACTTTCGCATATCTCTAATCGCTTTTGTTGATTGATTTGCAACTTCTTTATTTCATCATAGATGTAGTCAAATTTTTCGTATCGACAAAATAATTTAATCCATTAAACATCCCTTTACTCTGGATTTTCTGTTGATATTGCGTATGATTTAATTAAAGATCTCATTAACTTTATTGATTTAAAATAAGTTTCATAATTATTTTACAATTCCCCTATGGATTTATCAGTGGCGTAACCAAAGGGCTGTGTACATGCGGAAAAGTGAAGTTCATTGAAGCAATTATAAAAATGGATTATTTTCATCTTAATGCAATGCAAACCACTTCTAACACAAAACCATTTAGATTTGCACCCCCTAGAGAAATTCTAGGTTATGTCATTGGAAACGCCATTCAGACAAAAATCCTATCAGTAGTTAGTTCTTTAATTTTAGTTTTCAATTTCACCTTATGCTATTTAGTGATAATTTAGTGATCATTCTGAATGATTAGGACTTCTACTCATTGATTCCCTTTCAATTCGTTGTATTTGTGAAGTTTCTGAAACAAGCCATTAAACAAATTTAACTGTATCACCGGAACCTTTCAAATTTATAATGCATGCCAGGGGCACATCCGTACCTGTTTCATCGGTTCTGTGCACCAGTCAAGTTGTATTTAAAATACCCCATTTTCCAAAGTTTTTGGATGTTGATTACAGTGCCATTGATTGCAGTACATAGGCAGTTTATTTCTCTTACACTGCTTTTTATAACAAAAATATTATTAGAACAGGAGCCTCAAAACTTGTCAAAAGTTTAGAACAAATTTAGAACACCCATTTAATTTAAAAACAAATTAAGAACAATCCACCCTCAGATTTCCGAAAAAATTAAGAACAGTCAGCCTAAATTTTTTAAATTTAATAATTTTTATAAAAAAAGTATAGTTATAGTGATGGTTTCATACATTTGGAACTTTCTTTTACCTAAAATTGTTCCGTTCATCTAGCTTACGATATGGCTCAATATAACATTGAAAACAAATTGAAAGAACTGGCATCCTTCCTTGACGGATGCAAAACATCCCTTTCTGAAATTGAAAAGGGGGAAAACCAGGAGCAGTCCATTCGAATTTGCAGAGTGAAGCTGCAAAGTGCCTGTAGCTGGCTTGAGGCTCTAACGAAAAATCTCGAGGATTTTTTTTGCGAATTAAATATGACAAAAGACATGGACGATTCCGACTTTCTATTAGAAGTAGACACTAATTAGTTGTATATATAATATACATTTTACGTTTAGATCGTTTACAAATATGCATCTTTATTTTGTTTGATCTTTTCATGTCTCTGCTCTTCGGATTTAGAGATCTCCCTTATATTTCAATAACAATTATTTAAACAGATCCAATCCAGTGCAGGTTTCATCGAGTTTGAAGTTATTCTCAAAAAACCTTCATTTGTCCGTTCCAGTACAGTACCAGTACCAGTACTCTGCTTTAAAAAGACTCTTGAGGTCTAGGAAGGTAGTCATGTTACTGCTACATGCCTAGCCACCCTCAATTTGTTCTATGTCAATCTTTTTTACTTCATCAACAGATAAATTTAATACTTTTGAATATCTCAGCCAAGAATCTCTGTAGTAACTTTTTTATCACTTGTTCATTGCCTTAAACTTTTCAACAAAACAGGGCAAAGTCAGTAAACCTGTTAACAATTTCAGACAATCATTTCACCTGTATCAGTTAACGATATATATTCTACAATGATCTAATTGCCAAAAAAGAAAGAACAGCAAAGCAGGAACAACGCTTATTTTACCATATCAAACGTCTTCCTTGCCTGATACAAGGACGCGGCAACGACCAAGGGGCAAGGGGGCAGGCTTCAGTAGTACAGTGTATGTGCAGTGCATGTGCAGTGCTGTAGGAAGGACAGAACTTTATAGGAGTACCATTGCTTTGCAACAGTGCAAACAAAAGGAATTCTTCATTGGGAACAAAGGATTGTTTGATTCATGAGATGTTGAAAATAGTTTAAAGGGCATATGTCACATTAGCAGTTGGCACAAAAGCGTTTGGAGTGGAATTCCATTGTTTCAAGATTCACTCCGATGTTTCAAGATTTCAAGATGCTTTGTACTAAACAAAAGAGATGATTGTATTGCATAAACAAATCATGTTCATGACACATGCCCTTTAACCTTTACCCGTTTAACAAACTATCGGCTTTTTTAAAACGTCCATTGCATTTTGGGACTTTTTTGGGCCTCATTTTGGAATAAAGTCACAAATCCAGTCTGACAACACTGGTTCTATTTTATGTACATACATAATGGCGGCTTAGAACAGATGTTTAAACGAAACATTAGGATACAGGGGACACTTTCTTCCATTTCATAATTTTGGGTATAGTTGGAATTCTCTAATAATAATAATTACTTTAAAGCAGGGAAGTGTGTGGTTTTCTACCTAATTTTTTGTCTGTTTTCAATAAAGGCCAGAGCTTTTATATTTTACATTATTTGCATTTACGATTACGTGGAAGTAAATCTATTTCTGGCAAATACAGTGCTAAGTGACAATTTCCTGAAGCTATGGAAACCAGCTCAGAAACCAAATAAAAGCATGGTTTGGGTGCGGCATTTCAATTTATTTGTTTTTCATTGGCGTACCTCACAGTCCTTGACATTGACAATCTGCACGCAAAAAGGTCATATGCACTTGATTATTAAACAAACATGACCCTGGCTGAAGGTCTGACCCGAGAAACCTACAATATATATATTCACTAATAGCAATATTATCAAATTCAAAAACTATACCCCCCTACATTGTTTAATAATTTTAAGCCAGTCTGTGCAACATTACTTTCCAAATTTACACATGAATTATTTTCTTAAAGGCATCATAAAAGGGTTTGTCTGTGTTGTAAATTGTGTATTGCATTTTTGATGATACAATGAAATGAAAATGAAATGGTTCCCTTACCTCTCCATTGTTAGAAACCCCAACATATACTTTTTTTAAAAAAAATTAAGAAAACAAGATTATCAAACCCCCTCTGGTATAGTATTTTAAAGTTTAGAGAGCACTTAGGACTAGCCTTTTAGTATCTTCAGTTTCAATTTTCTCCACAATTCTCATACTACAATAATTGTTCCTTATATTCAAATTAAATTAATGTTTTATCATACTCAATGTCAGTCATATTGATTTCAGTAGTAAACTTTCACACTATCTTTTATTTGGTTGCATTGGGTGATTTTGTAATTCTTAGCCTTGAGATATGCCACGTCGCCGTCGGCTAAACTTTAATCGGCAAAGAGCAAGAGAAAGGCAAAGACAATATTATCAGGACCGTAATAACAACAATGGACCACCAAATGCAGGTGAACAACAATTTGCTGTTGCAGTAAATGAATTAGCTGCATTGGAACTTCAAATTGCACAAAATGAGCTTCCAGATCAACAGGGCAATAATGAAGCTGAAATTGACCAACAGCCCCCACAACAGTTTCATAATATTCAACCTAACCAACCTGCTGAGCAGTTGAATGCCAATCAGCACCCACAGCCATTTTTCAACCTACCACAGCCACATTACATTGGCATCATGGAAAATGCATGTCATCATTGTCATGGCAAATTTTTCAAGGGTGAGCAGAACCCAAATAATGTTTTCGCCAAATGTTGCTTTCAAGGTAAAGTCACTCTACCACCAGTTACACTACCTTCAGCAAATATTATTGACTTATTCAGTGCAGAAACACCACAATCACGGCTTTTTTGGAAAACATTCGTCATTACAATGCTGCTTTGGCAATGGCTTCCTGGAATGCCACAGTCAATGAACTTCCTGGTAGAGGACCCCGTGTTGTCACTATTCATGGGCAAACATACCACTTGACAAGTGCAGCAGATGCACCTGAAGGTCAACTTCCACAATATTCACAGTTATATATACTGGATACAAATCAAGCATTGCAGGAAAGGATTCATGATCCAAGAAATGCAAACCTGCAACCTGAAGTCCTGCAGCTGCTACAGGATGAACTTATGGCCGTAAATCCATTTGCAAGACAGTTCCAAAATATGGGACAAATTCTTAAAAGAGAACCATACTGCCAAACACAATATCACATTTACAGTTTTACTATCAAATATCTTAGCAACTCTCTTGCCACGCGAAAAAACCTATCTAAATGGAACATTACTCAGTCGTCCGATTGCTCTTTTTGCCATATGCCAGAAACGTTACTTCACATTGTTGCAGGCTGCAAAACATACCTCGAAGAAGGCCGTTACACATGGCACCATAACTCTGCATTCAACTTCCTAGCACAATCTTTAAAAGCTATACCTAATTGCTCTCTTTACGCAGACTTTTCAGGTTATCTCTCACCCTCTATCATAACAGGAGACTCTTTCCGTCCTGATCTACTTCTAGTCACTTCTGACCATCGACTAATTCATACTCGAGCTTACAGTAGGATACAAAACTAACTTGGATGTTAATGCTAACCGCAAAAGAGAGAAATACTCGAATCTCATTCACAGCCTAAGCTCAGCCTATTCTTCTATCATGTTTGTTAATCTTTCTATCAGTTTCCTAGGTATCTTTGGTCTCTCTTGCTCCTCTTTCATCGACATGTGCAACGCTCTAGATATCAGCGAGAATCATCTCCGCTTCATGATCTCCAAACTTTCCAACTTAACTATCCGTACTACCTATTACATTTTCTGCCCCAGAAATAAATCTTGGAATAATCCTGAACTTCTTCAATTCTAACTATCTCTGCTACTGACGACTTCTAAAACAAACAATGACGAACACACTTTTTCCTTTATTTTTATTAATTTCTCTTGTTTGTGCTTGTAATAGTCTTTTTCTTTGTAAACCCAGGCTAGTCAATTGCAAATTACCTTTGTAATAGTGAAATTTGTTATTGTAGTTTTAATTGAATTGAAAATGAAAAGTTTCCATTATTATTATTATTATTATTTTTCTCAGTTTTTTCTTTTATCTTATGATTGTTATAGTTTTTTTTTCTTGTAAAACCAGGCTAGCCAATTGCAAATTACCTTGTAATAGTGAGATTTGTAATTGTAGTTAAAGTTGAATTGAAAATGAAATGTTTCCATTATTATTATAATGCTACATGAAAACACAGCAAGTATGCTCCTCTCTTATCTGGTTTACAGCGGCAGTTCAAATGTGTCTCCTTTGTTAATCTTTCTATGAGCTCTCTTGGCATCTTCGGCAATTCCTGCAATTCATTGTATGGTTAGGTATCTTTTGGTTTTCCCAATAAATATGTTGATTGTTACTGGTAGATCTGTATGTATATGTATGGCTGTAAATTTATAGGCTTTTAAGTATGTAAATTTTTACATGAATAAGATAGCATCAGATAGCATTAGCGAAAAAAAGCTTTGTATTTCTTTGGGATCCTTGAAAAGGAACCTGAAGAAATCCTTTTGTAAGAGAATCTGAAGTCTTTTTGTAAGGGAACCGGAAAAAAGTCTTGTCTACAACAATACTTTTTGTGGCTTAAGAGGGGGCTGTCAATTGTTTTGTTTTTCATTCAGTACAGTTTGCAATAAACGATTTACCGATTACTAGCCCCATTATGAAATACTAGCCAAAAATTCTAGCCAAAATTTCTATCAACGATAACTAGCCGAAATTTCACTCGCCCCAAGCCCCTGGACAATACAAAAATTTACCAATTTTCAACCCTCCGATTTTACACCAAAACAAAGCTACTTTTACCTAAATTCTTTGGCAAAGTAATATTTAAAGGACAAGTGACACGCTTTTGGCACCAAATTTTTTTTTAATTTTAACTTATAGTAAAATGCTGTATGAGAGTGTTGTTGAGATATTTTTCCTTTCTGATTTCATTTTCCTACTTAAAAACCCTTTTCAAATTATGGCAGGAAATGAATCACGTGACACCATGACGTAGATTGTGATAATTTGTTATTGCTGCTACTGGTATACAGTGCAATATTAACGTTTACAACAGGCTTCTAAACGAATTCAGTTCGTCTGGACCTGTTGTGTCGTGTTTCGTAAACTCTCTATCAATAACAGCAAAATTCCGAGTTATCACAATGTACGTCATAGGGTCACGTGATACAAAACAAAATGGCGCCCCCTGCGCCCCATGATTAGAATCTTTTGTTCTAAACCAGGAAAAACTTACTTCTAAATGATGATCTATAAGCTAATGAAAAGATAGGGTGAAAAGTGTGTCACTTGTCCTTTAATCACCAAAGTATGTAAAAAATACTTACTTACAAAGATTTATTTTGTTTTTGGGTCTTCCAGGTTATAATTGACGAAGAGGTACAAACATCCTAAATTTGTGGTGTTCCCTTTGATCAGGAATATTCTTTTGCCACGTAGGCCCAGAACGTCCAGAAAATGTTTGAATTAATCCTCTTCAGTTTGCCTCTCAGTCAATATACCTCTATTAGAAATAGGAATCAGATTGGCTGAAATACAGAATGCCAAAGACATCCCCTTTTTGATCAGCTGACGTGAGTAAATGTATCATTAAAGGCCCGTTCTCCTCATGATGCGAATAAGTTGGAAATAAGTTAGATTTAGCAGCTAGGGCATTTAGAGCCTCTAGCGCATTTAAAATGAAAAGAGCCCATTATTAAAAATATCCAAGAATTAGAAGCTAATTTAAAGAGCAGTTATGCTAAGGTTCTGAAAGATTACAGTATCTCTGATCCAAAGGGAATCAATTTAAAGAATTGCAGGAATGATGTTTAAACGTGGTCCATGTTTCAAATCTTTGCATATATTATAAATAAGAAAGCCTTTGATACAGAGTATGTCGACCAGTACAAGATCAAGAAGGCATATTCGCATCTTATTGAAGGATTTGTACATGAAAGTTTTTCATTTAACTTTGGCGCATATAAATTGTTCTCAAGGCAAAAGTCACAACTTCACAAAAAGTGAGAGGAGATCCAAGGGAGACATGGGTTCTTTGCACAAAAGGAGGCAATTTCCTTGTGGCTCACTGTACATGTACAGCTGGGTTTGGAGAGTGTTGTAACCACATTGCAGCCGTTATGTACAAAGTGGAGTTTGCAAAAACAAACATGTTGATTGATCCAGCCTGTACACCTGAAGCTTGTGTTTGTTAATCGTTTTTAAAGACAATCAGCTGACAGGTCTCGAAAAGGTCACCAGATCACAAGATGGTTCGAAAATTTGGTGACAAAGATCTGGATGTATCACTGCAACTAAAATTCGTGACTTTTTTACAAAAGTAAATGCGATTTCTAGATCGAAGGCAAAAGCACCCAAAATCATGCCATTACTTGCAAAGTTGTTGAAGGACAATGACATTGGGATGTTGCCAGCCATAAAATGGGGACAAAAGCATGAGCAAGATGCCAAAAAAGCCTTTTTCTGTGCTGTTGTATCGAAGAATAAACATGGGAAGCTACTGGATTTTGGCCTAATAACTAACTGCTCATTTCCTTTAATTCGGGCTACTCCAGATAATTTATTTTTGTGCCAATGCTGCGAGAGTCCTGTGCCAGTAGAGTACAAATGCCTGTTTAAGTTGCGGGAGAAGAGTGTAGAAGAAGGAGCAGACGGATTGTACTTTTTATACATTGATGAATACAAAAAATTGCACCTAAAAGAGGAACATAAATATTATTCACAAGTTACGACACTGATGGCTTTAACTGGAGGGAAAAGGTGCTATTTTGTCGTGTTTAGTCCGAGAAGGGAACCACTTATCGAACAAGTCAAATTTGAAGAAAAACACTGGTCAGACCTGGAAAGAAATGCTTTTCTTTTTTTCAACGGGTATGTGGTTCCAGTGCTTCTGGACAGAAAGCAGATTTATTACTGCCCCGAAAGGGAGAGGAGAAACCACGCTTGGAGAAAGAAGAGACACTGGACAAATCAGAAAACAGTATTAAGTGCACTGAGTGTTCCTTTGGTACCATTTGGTTTGTGTTGGAATTACAAGAGACAGGGAGCGATATTGGATTTGTGAGAGGTGCCTGTTATCGTCAGTTTTGCCGTATGAAAACGTATCTATTATAGACGACAGTGACAAATCACAATGAACTATACCATGACTTGATTTATATAATATGCCACTTTGTTCCTGCCCTGATTTGAAAATGTTTGCATATCCTTGTAAACTTTTTTTTGCAATATTTGTCAAGTATCCTTCATGGTCCTGGGATGCCTTGCCCTCTGCATACTTCTGGACCATCAGAACCCACAGTCAGAGAGCTCATTGACGATAACAATTCCCTTATTTCAAAACTGCACACAAAGCTCTAGGAGATAAAATCTTTGATTTACAAAGAAGCACCAGCTGTGAAGGGCATTCATCTTCGACAAGTTACACCAAAGAAGAAACCTATAAAGAAAATGAAAAGTTTAATTAAAGGAAACAAAGAGGCTAAAGAAAGACTTGCCACATCACCATAGACAAGTCTGTAGCTTTTTTAAGGAGGATGTAGTAGAGAATATTGTAAGCGACAATCAAGAACAACTAGGTTCTACAATTTTTTGTAACATCAGTTGACAGAGATACAGCAAGAGACAATTGAACAGATTTTGTTGAAAAACATACAAAATTTTTTGTTGGAAGGCAGCAACTGAACAAACATGACTTTAAAAAGATTTCAGAGAATAAAATGCTTAATGACTTCCAAAGTCTATCGTAAATAATCAATGTATTCCAAAGTCTGATGCTGAAGGAACACCCCGAGTCAAATAGTTTACAAGACCATGTCAAATGGTTTACAGGCAAAACATGTTTTTTACTGTACACCGCGACAAATCTTTTGTTAAAATCCTCCATGATGGAAAACTACATTGGATTGCTGTTTCAACATATGGGTGTGAGCCTATGAAGGTCTTCTACTTTGACAATTTGTTCTCTGGTAGAATATCTGAAAAAGCTAAGCGACAATTGGGTGCAATCATGCATTCTTCAATGCCAATTCTGAAAATGCATGTTGTCCCAGTTCAACAGCAATCAAATGGAGTGGGCTGTGATGTATATGACATCATTGCCTTTACCAATTACGTTCTAAAAGAAAAGAGAAATCCTACTGAGGTGACATTTGACCAAGAGACAATGAGGCATAATCTATTACGGTCCTTTGCAGAAAACAAGATGCTTCCCTTTGCGACAACAACAAGAACTCTAAGAAGATGCTGAACAAAACGATTTCATTGGAGGTATACATTTCTTGTACAATGTGCTGGGTACCATTCCACAGCAACATTTTTGGAAGGTAAATTAATTACACATTTACTCACAATCATTCAATTTTAGAAACTTGCCAATTTCCGCCCTAAGATATTAAAATGTCTTATTTTAGATGTGTATTTGAATTCGTGAATGCAAAAATAAAATTATATTGAACTTGCTTCATTTCATTCAACAAAGATATTGTGTTACCTTTAGAGAAATATTAAGCAGTACCATAAAAATTGCTATAACTATTTTTTTAAATTGTTTCCCATTTTAGACTCATATTCGAAGGGTAATCAAGGAATCTACCTTTTCACCAAAAGTTCAGCTCTTCAAAAACTTAGAGCCTAATGAAGTCCTTCTATATAACTGTGGACGGAAATTGCTTTGAAATTGGGTTGGAGAGCAAAATTCAGCCGTAGTAAGTATTCTTTATTTAAAGATTGTATAATAATGGTATAGTTATTGTATAATTCTATGACTAATAGTTATCGCATTTCTGCCTAAAGACAAGTGTACTGAATAATTTTTAGACAGAAATTTTACTAGGTCACATGGCACGCATAGCGGCAATGGAAAAGAAGCTGGCGGCCATGGATTTCTCTTCTCGGATCATTTTCAACAAAGATATTCTGTTAGAGAAATATTAAGCAGTACCATAAAAATTGCTAAAAAAAAATTTTTTTAATTGTTTACCATTTTAGACACATATTCGAAGGGTAATCAAAGAATCTACCTTTTCACCAAAAGTTCAGCTCTTCAAAAACTTAGAGGCTAATGAAGTTCTTCTATATTACTGTGGACGGAAATTGCTTCGAAATTGGGTTGGAGAGGAAAATTTGGCAATTGTAGGTATTTTTTATTCAAAGTATGTATAATTATGGTATAGTTATCGTATATTTCTATGACTCAACCTGCATTTCTGCCTAAAGACAAGTGTACTAAATAATTTCTAGACAGAAATTTTACTAGGTCACATGGCACGCATAGCGGCAATGGAAAAGAAGCTGGCGACCATGAATTTCTCTTCTAGGCTCATTTTCAACAAAGATATTCTGTTACCTTTAGAGAAATATTAAGCAGTACCATAAAAATTCCTAAATAATTTTTTTTAAATTGTTTCCCATTTTAGACTCATATTCGAAGGGTAATCAAGGAATCTACCTTTTCACCAAAAGTTCAGCTCTTCAAAAACTTAGAGCCTAATGAAGTCCTTCTACATTACTGTGGACGGAAATTGCTTCGAAATTAGGTTGGAGAAAAAAAAATTTGGCCGTGGTAAGTATTCTTCATTTAAAGTTTGTATAATTATGGTATAGTTATCATATAATTCTATGACCCAACCTGGATTTCTACTTAAAGACAAGTGTACTGATTTTATGTTATTCCTAGACAGGGATTCTACTTGGTCACATGGTACGGATAACAAAAGGGAAAGGAAGCTGAAAGCAAGGGAAAGGAAGCTGACAGCAAGGGAAAGGAAGCTGACAGCAAGGGAAAGGAAGCTGACAGCAAGGGAAAGGAAGCTGACAGCAAGGGAAAGGAAGCTGACAGCAAGGGAAAGGAAGCTGACAGCAAGGGAAAGGAAGCTGACAGCAAGGGAAAGGAAGCTGACAGCAAGGGAAAGGAAGCTGACAGCAAGGGAAAGGAAGCTGACAGCCATGGATTTCACTTCCAGGGGCATTTTCAAAAAACATTTAGGTTTACCAGAGGTAAATTTAATGGATATCTTATCCATCGAGTTTGATATCAAAGTCAAATGAATTAAATCCTATTTTTTCCTATTTGAAATTATACAATTTGAAAAGCTAACCCTGAATCATATTTCTTCCAGATTTTAGCATATTTGGTCAGTGGCCAAGAGTGAATAACTCCTGCACGTGCATGGGAAATTCTTGTAAGCTGCATAGGTTTTTTAAGATTACTTAAAACGATATATTAGCTTGAAATTAATATTTATGGGGAAGATACAGAACAAAAACCTAGATGTTAACAATGTAAAGAAGAAAAAGGAGCTCTCATGTGCATTTGTAATTGATAATTTTTATCAATATTATTTACATAAATAGTGGTTACCATTGATTGGCCTTCTACTTGGTCACATGGTACGGATAACAAAAGGGAAAGGAAGCTGAAAGCAAGGGAAAGGAAGCTGACAGCAAGGGAAAGGAAGCTGACAGCAAGGGAAAGGAAGCTGACAGCAAGGGAAAGGAAGCTGACAGCAAGGGAAAGGAAGCTGACAGACAGCAAGGGAAAGGAAGCTGACAGCCATGGATTTCACTTCCAGGGGCATTTTCAAAAAACATTTAGGTTTACCAGAGGTAAATTTAATGGATATCTTATCCATCGAGTTTGATATCAAAGTCAAATGAATTAAATCCTATTTTTTCCTATTTGAAATTATACAATTTGAAAAGCTAACCCTGAATCATATTTCTTTCAGATTTTAGCATATTTGGTCAGCGGCCAAGAGTGAATAACTCCTGCGCGTGCATGGGAAATATTGTAAGCTGCATATGTTCTTTAAGATAAAATAAAACCATATATTAGCTTGAAATTAATATTTATGGGGAAAATACAGAACAATAATCTAGATGTTAACAATGTAAAAAAGAAAAAGGAGCTCTTATGTGCATTTGTAATTGACAATTTTTATCAATATTTTTTACATCAATAGTGGTTACTCTTGATTGGCCTACCTAGTGCTTTTTCCCGCCAGCCTCAAAGAAAATAATTATTGTTATTATTATTATTGATCAAATAAGGATTTGTAACGTTTTTTGTTAGTATGATGACCAGTTCTTAACTAAGATGGAGTTATCTGAAATACAGCCTTCTACCGTTTTAGGAAAAACCACCGCGTTTGCATCAAGATCCTTAAGTGGAACTTCTATAAATCTATCAGGTAATGTGTTTCTAAAATATTGTTTGTC